>OZ005651.1:253473979-254028979 GCA_963930645.1 Salticus scenicus | reverse complement strand
ATCAAATTACCATGAATTTTTTTATATTTCCACAATCATAACTTTTTGTCTCTTGAACTGAAATTTTTATCTCTAGTTCATTTTATTCATTATGTTAAAATTTACGGTTGAGAAAAATTTTAAGTTCATATCTCAAATACCACTGCCCTGCATGAAAATTTCCCCAACACCATTTTGGCAATTTCTGATGTAAAATAACCTCCTGAATCCGAATATGACGTCCATTTTGCCCTATCACCCACTGTTTTTTAGGGACGGCCTCCTATTTTTACCACTTTTAGGTAATTTTATGGCTATAAATTTGGTTTTTAAGGGGGGGAGGTATTATTTTATCTGTTAAATATCTTCTGAGGGGCTACAGAGTTGGAAAATTCTAAAACATGAGTATTTTCAGCAAGAGGAAAACTTAGGGGGGGGGGGAGGATTTGCCACTGAAATTATGTATTACATTTATTATATATTTTTTTAAATCTATTATTAATGTTATGCATTAAACATTATATATTTTTTTCTTTTTAAGTGCTAAATTATTTTTTTTTCTTTCTGCAAATTCAATTCATGGCCATAAAATTACCGAACAGTGATAAAAATTGCGGGAGGGTGTCCCGAGAAAACGGTAAGTGACTGGCCAAAATGTTAGTCATATTCAGATTCAGGAGGTCATTTTATATAAGAATCTGCAAGAATGGTATCAGGAGCCGATTTTTTTTTTTTTTTTTTTTTCAAGCGTAGTGCACTTTTTGAAATATCATGCACGCAGTGTTAGAAAGACCCCCCCCCCCCCCCACGGAGGACTCTCCTCCCTTAGGCCTAGAACCCTAGTGCAGTCAACAGGCCTTAATCCTCACGACATAACCCATGCTCGCAGTGAAAAAGTATTCTAGATTTAAGAAAAAAAAATCATCTGCAATAAAAATAATTTTCTATTTTAAAGTAAACCAAAATAATATTTTTAATCAATAGAGTAACGTCATACTAGTTAACATAAAGAAAATTTGTTTGTACATGCATTCATTCTTCTTTTTAACAATTCTGAAATTTAATCGAAAATTTTATTATTAAATTATATTATTAAATTATATTTAGACGAAAATATATTTAGAAAATTTATTATTAATTTTATTATTAAATTATATTTGTACATTAATATGAAAAATGTCACAGCTGCCAATTCTTCTAGTATATGAATACAACAATTTCTTTATAAAATCTTTGGTTTATTTAAAGACCTAGTTTCAAAAATTAATTACGGCCAAGATAACTTAAAGAAAAAGTTTTATTCAAAAACCGAAAGACTTGTCAGCTATGAGTTTTATATTGTAATTTCAATACACATAAGTAGATAGTTGCAAGTCTCTTACCTTTTCAGTACCATCTTTCACATTTATCTTTGTGTTAGTTAATTGCATAAATTAAACATAAATAAAAGATATGTGTTAGAAAAAGTGCACATTTAACACTTTGCCTGCCCTAACGCTCAAAAGCGCTCTAAATAGTGTTGTCAGATTTGGGGACTCCTTTATTCAACTATCACCAAGAGCGATATTTCATACACGTAATACATAATACATGAATAACCTCAGAAGTGATTAAGCAACCGCCACAGTTAAAATTTAGTGGTGTATTTAAAAAAAAAAAAATATCTAAATTAGGCATTTAGCCGGAGGAGAGAAATTAAACAGGACCGGCAAAGGGTTAATTAAAAAAGAGTCTTTTGTACCTTTTAAAATACGACAGATTCACACCCACGACTTTAAACATTACTTATTTTGACAGAAGTATTAATTTTTACCGATTGCTACTGCTGTATTTTATTTTAAAAAAATTGTAATATTTCATGTATTGAAAGAATATATATTTCTATAAATTTACTGTTATTAAATATCAAATGTTATTTTTAAAAACAAACTGTTAGTTAAATAATAATTTAGTTAATTAAAAATTTAGTTCATTTACAAATATAAATTCTTCTACTCAATGTTGCTGAATTTTTCGAATAACTATGAGCTGTAAAAAACAGTATGTACTAGTTTGTTTATACATATTATTCCCGATGTTGAGTTAATTATAATTAAAACATTGTAACACATTTTTTGAAAAATTTACATGCATTTTAATAAATCAGTTTCAATGTCTATAATAAAATATTAAATAACTTTAGACGTAAATAAATTTCTGCATTATATAAATACGTTGTTCTTTTTCTTTATACTCCATATATTTCTTTAAGAAACAGTTTTTAAAAACACATTCACTGCTCATTTTTAGTTTTTTATGACTAACGCTCGTAATTCGATAACTCTACTATTTTTTGTCAGTTGTATATAAAACATTTGTCATATTTATTGAAAATATATATATATATGATACTTTACTTTTCTAATTATCGAAAGTCCAGAACATATTTTTAAAAGAATTTATAAATAAATAAATTATATATATCTAAAAAAATATTTTTCATGTGTCATTTAAAATATGAACGATAGATGGCACCATCATTACGCAATTTTGTTAAACCAAATGAAAATTGATCAAAACTCGTTCAGAAAGGAGATTATCATTTAGTGATCAATTTGACTAAAAATATTTTTGATCAGAAAGGACTGACTTTACTCAAATTTGATTTTTTTTTCTAGAAATTCCTTTCAAATTGTGGCTAAAAATTTGTTCGTTTTCGAGTAAGCAAATTTGATCACACATTTTAAGAGAGTGTATCATAAAAAAATAAATGAACAGATGAAAGACGATTAACTAGAGAAGAAGTGTAATGATAGGGCACATTTTAAACAAGCATAGACATATTACAAATAACTCGACTACATGATAATTAATTATAACATTTTAACCTTTCGTGTCTATAATAAATAACTAAGATTTTACAAACTTAAAATCAGCCACATATAGTTAGATGAAGAGGAAGATTAGTTAATGTTTTTGTACGAAATAATCATTAATTTTAAAGAAATACCGAATTACATTTTGTTTTTTTTTCGGAGTATAACAAAATTATTTTAAATCTTTTTTTATTACCGCTTTTATTTTTATGTAATTTACATAAAAGCTAGTTTTCACAATATTTTTTGGGAGATATCTAAAAGACCTAGTAATAGACATCTAAAAGACCTAGAGAGATATCTTGAGAGACCTTGAGAGATATCAAAAACACCTGGTAGACCCTTTCGCTGTCTGCATAGAAATGTGATCACATTTAGAAGATTTATTAAACAAGAGAAAAAATAATAAGTACACTAACTAGTTGATACTTCTTCAATTAATTCATTACCCATGCTTCACCAGAGGTTTTATTCTTTAAGATGATAGCAAGGAGGTATCGGTTTCGCACCAAGATCGTACTCGTCGGTCTGGCTGTTGTGTATTTTCCAAGATTTTGTCTTAAATTTGAGTTAATACGGGCTAAAACCCCAAAAGGATACCAATAGAGGAAATCTAATCCAAGCATATGTTCATAGTAGGATACAGTAGCTGCAAATATAAGATAGGGAAATCTTTTATCTAACTTGGGACATTTTCTACGAGAATCGCCAAATCATGATAAGTTTCGCCATCACACGGTTGCATCTACTGTATTATCAAGTTTTGTTTCAATTTAGCACATTGCAGCTACCGTAGTCCCAGTTTTTAATTCAAACTAGTAGAACAAAGTAGGGTAGAGAATGAACTTTAAACTTTACACCACCACCCCTATTCATTATCTACATTTCCGTAATTTATAATTTTTAACATATTATTTAATTTTAATTTTATTTAATTAATACATTGCAGTAATTTTTAGTTCTATGATTTTCGCAAAATATTTATTTTTCATGCACTTTTTTATTTTCTAAATATCGAAGAATTAAAGTTATTTGTTCATAACGTAATTAAAATAAATAGATAATAGATAATATGAGATTCAATAGTAAAAAATGTTTATCTTAGTTAATTAACGTAATATTTAAATATTTTATCTAATACTTTATGATGTTCATGAGATTTAACCCATTCTTTTTGAATTTCAATATCAAGATATTTATTTCAAATTTCTGTGCTAAGTAGAGTAAGTCCGTATTTTCCCCTAATTCTTCCACCAGTATACTTTTTATAATAATATTTTATAGTCTACTTGTGTGATTAAATATGTGAACAATTATCATATGAAAATAGTGTTGGACGAATCGAGGGATGGTGGCAATGCTGGTCTATCGACACCCTATGTTTTTTAGACGATTTCTCGTATTTTTTCAGGTTTTTGCAAAAACTTTAAGTTAGCAGTACGTGTTATTGAATTGGACTTTACTGATTATGGAACTTTCTAATTTTGCTCATTAATATACCGTGAACACGTTTAAGATTGTTTTTAATCGTAAATAAATAAGTTAAAATTGATACATATTCAATAACTTTGTATACATATTTAAAAATAAAAGAAATACTTTTTATTTTCTTTTTCTTTTTCCTTTTATTTATTTATTTATTTATTTATTTATTTTGGTTAAATAGGACATTTTCCCCAAATTTGTGTATATGACCAGGGTTGCCAGATTTGGCCTTTTTTTTTATTCAATAGTCACAAATAATTTTTATTTGTAACACTTGTCTAATCACTTCGAAGCTTGATAGTCTATTATGTATATCAAATGTCCCTTCTCCCAATTATTGGTGACTATTGAATAAAAAAAAAGCCAGATCTGGCAACGCTGTATATTATTAACAATAATTTAAAAATGGTAATTTCATTGGAAATATTAATATGCATATTTGCAACTTATCCATGTCTTAACACCACTATTTAGTTAAGTTTGTCTTATTTATCTACACATTTTTAATCTTTAATTAAAATAAGAATCTTTACACGAAAATAATAGTAATAAATAATTTCTAGAGTTTTCGTCTATGAATACATCATATTTGTTTTTGGTTCTCATAGTTAATATTTTAGAAGTTGCTGATAAAAATAAATATTATCCTTCTAATTTAAAGAAATATTTGTATTTAAATATCGCAGATATATATATATATTCTTTACTAAAGTAAAACTTTCTGATAATGCATTTTTTAATATTTAATGCATTATATATATCACTATTTATTTTCAGCATTTAGATCCACTTCACAAGTAGTACCAAATTAAAATATACAATAACACACACTTTTCTTTTCGTATACACTAAAACTGATTTATTTTTATTTACATAAAAGATGGGAGATTTCCGTCGTTATTTTGAAGTAATACACAAATGTTTATAATTCATTTGCCATTTGAAATGTAGGAAAAATACATTTACAATTAATTATTTATTAGTACTTAAATAAAAGACAGGAAATTTTTGCCCACGAATTTAAAGTAATACATAAATATCAAAGATACATTTTCTGTTTGAATTATATAATATCTGAATAAAATATTACATTTGAATAATGTCTTCCGCATTTTATATTTTGGAGAATTTGTACTGTATTTTTTCTTAGTTTATGGTAATCATGATTTTCGAAAAAAAAAAAAAAAAAAAAAAAAAAAACAGTGATTTCTAGAAATTTTGTTTGTTGTTTTTCTAAAGCTTCAGAATACGGTTTAAGAGAGTGGCTTCTTTCTAGAAAATACTCTGTCACAATAATCTTTTTAATTTAGAAACTTAAAACAATTTCTTTTTCAGCAGTTTCATATCGTATTTGGGATTTTATAATGCAAATTTATATGTGTTGCTATAATTTTATTTTTAAATGGTGTAATTTGCTAAAACACTTAGATTTTGTATTGAATGAAATAATTTTTTGACTTACGAACACACATAGATATTAATATTAAATTACTTAAACGCTTTTTGACATACTATAAAATTTTTAACCGTACGAATCGTTTTTGAGGTACACGGACATAAACAAAGATGGAAAATTGGTGCAAAACTCATACCAATATTTATTTAAAAAAAATCTCTTCCTTCAAAATCGTTTGTTTAAGAACAAGAAAATTCAGTTTCATAAATAATGGTGTGAGTTTTGTGGCAAGTTCCCACCCCTGTATCATTTACAGTTATGCTAACATTTCAGACATGCCAACTTATTCTGGAGTATTATTAGTATGGTTCTTTTTTTTCTCAACACCAATTTATTTGTAAGGAAATTTTCTCCAATGTGTAATCATGATTAAATAAGAAGAAAAATACATTTAAAGAAAATATGTGGGAAAATATGACGGGTATTAACAGTTCTCCGAAATAAATTAAAATGTCTGTACGTCTGCAATCATTTTGTTAAGGGGATCGGTTGATTGATTGATTTCACCTACTGGCCAGTGCCAAAGAGTGTGGTTTATGGCAGTAATGTGGCCATGGGGGAAACATCTAATGATCCCGAGGGATCTCCTATCCAGCTACTACCTCGTGGGGACAGACTGAGGGGGCCTCAGATAGGATCTAGGACCTAATTTGTTGAACTTTAAATTAGTAACATAATTTTGAGGATTTGTTGATTTCATATTTTAAGAGAGTTCGTACATTTCCTAATGCCCATAATTTCACTTAAGATGTTTTACAATGTTCTTATTGGTTGATTCTTTGCTTTATCAGAGTTCAGTTTCATCAAGGAGGTTTGTCCATAAAGAAGTTTATAGTTCTTTATATCATTTCCATTTTACACAATATTATTTAGTATTTCCGTTGTTATACATATTTAAGTTATTTTCTTATTCCTTAGAAGTATAAAGAACTCTTTAAACATATTTGAGATATTTTGTTTGTGTTAAAATAGTAAATTCAAGATCAGAATCTAAATGTATATGATAAGCCCACAGAAAAGCTAGAATTTATATTTTATATTGATAATTGGGATATTAGAGTATTGTAGTTAACTTTTAGCGATGCGTTGTTTTTAGGGTTATTAACAATTTGAAATAAATTTTGACATATAATTAGTTTTTTGTTAATATTAAAATGATGTTTTAGAAGTGGACATTTTCCCATTATGTAATGGTACGGGGAACCTCTTCTACCACATGTGCAAAGATTATTTGATTTTCTACTGATCTTATGTAGGAAGGTCAGAAAACATCCGTGTCCCATAATGTAGTAACCAATAATCTGATTTGCACAGATATAAGAGGTGTCCACCTTTTTAATGAATTCGCAAGTTCCACTTCCTTTAGTAGAGAACGACCGTTCTGACTGACAATCCAACGTTAGTTTATCTTTCAGTATATTTTTAAGTAAGGAGACCGGGAATGGCAGGAGAAAATGATCGGTTGTGCGCTCTGCCGAGGACGCCTCCCTCGCTAGACGGTTGTTGGAGGGGAAGGGGAACATGCAATACGCTGTATGAGACTGGTTGAGACAAAACACACTGTAATACTACTTTTTAAAAATCGCTTTTTGTTTTCAGGAAGTGAAAATTCTACATTTAAATAATTTGTCAATTAAAATTTTTAAAATTACTAGCGCCTAATTCGCAAAGCGTGAATTTGATTCTCAGATACAATTTATTTCTTGTAGAAATTCTTTACTCATAAAAACACGTCATTTTTACTACAAATAAGTAAAATTTATATTGTTAAAAACTGGTGGTCTAAGTATACACTGGTGGCTTTGTTTTAAAGTAGCCCCTCTCTATTTTGAATTTATTTCATGCTCTTTTCTTATTTATAAAAGTATTTTTTCTTTAGAAACGCATCCTGCTATTAACAATTTCATGATGTGCCAAGAAGATTTTATGATATGTCAGTTTAAATAATTAAAAAAAAAAAAAATAAAGTATTCGTTTATCCAAAGAATGATTCTTGACAACAAGATCTGAATCATGAATAAAAAATGCCTTTTTAGTTGAGAAAAATGAAGTGTTTGTTTCTTATAAGATCACAATCACACAGAGAAGAGAGCTCCTTCCAAAAGAGTGAAAATTACTCCAAACCTGTGAGCTAGGTATATTAAAGCCAAAACTTATATGCAAGATGCGAACGACGTTCTAATCCTTATAAATAAGATTAAGTCAAGTACTATTGATTTTTTGAAACACGTAAGATGTTTCAAACGTCAAAAAAAAAAAAAAAAAAAAAAAAAATGTTAATTGCTCCTTCAAAAAGACGTTAATTTTAAAGAGTTTCCGACTTTCGTTGTGTTTTCAAATATTGTTAACAAAAGGGAATAAGTATTTTTTTAACAGCTGTAAAAGAGCCAAATATAGATGCTGCTTTCCTTTTTAAATATATGTTATTGCGCTGAAGAAATATATTTTTAGCAATTAGCCCTGTAGAAACTGCTATTACATTAATTTAACTAGTAGTTATCTCTAATAGCCTAAATTTATTTCGAGAAAATGAATACAATTTTTAATTCATGTTTATGTTTTAGGATTCTTTTGGGTAGCTGTGATTTTCGTGGAAACGATAAAAATTATCAGCTATGATCTTTAAATCCTGAATCACGTTTTGAAAATTCATCCATGATATAAGAAATAAAACATTTTAATATACAAAAATATTTGCATGTTATTATTAATTTTTTTATTTTATTTTATTTTATTTTATTTTACAAAAATAAAACAAAAGTATTTGTAAGATGTTATTATTGTTGAAAGAAGATATTCCTTTTATTTATGGAGAATATTTATTTTTATAAAGCATAGTTAGATTTACCGTATTTTCTTTATATATATATATATATATATATATATATATATATATATATATATACATATAAAGAAAATATGGTAAATCGTATGTATGTGTATATATATATATATATGTATATTTCAGAAAAGTGTTAAAAAAAGTGTTATATTTACAATTTAAGTGTGCAATATACTTCTATCTATTTTCATCATTTTATATATGACGCTATAAAATTGGAATAATAAATCATTACTTTCTTTCTGAAATATGAAGAAGTCATATAAGAATCTTGTAATAAGTTATATTTATAGCTTCAAATATATATTAGTCTCACTAGTACTTTTTTTCCAGACAAATAATGACGATTGGTTGTCAGGTAATATGAAAAATACGGCCTATTAACTTAGAATGAAGCATAAAGTTGCAAAAATATCATATGAAATTTTTATTTTTCTTAACATGTCCTATCAGTGTCAACTAACACAATATTACCTTCTCATAAAATACATTTTTGTTTATTTTGCAAGGGTAGAAATATAAATAAATACTGATGTTGTATTTATGGGTAAAGGAAAATATAAATAAATTTATTGTTAAAACATATTGCACTATAAATAGTATGCGTTTTTAAGAAATTTTTATATTGTTGCAAATATATTGACTTTTTTGAGAGAAAACAATCAATTTATAAAGAAAGAAACAGGTTCTAGTCAATGCCTGCAAATTATTCAATGTATATTCTCGAAATAATCAAACAAAACTGTTAATTCAATGAATATTCTCTAAAAAGGGAAATAAAACTGTCAACTGAACAGGGTTCGTACGGATGTGCCTTTTCTCAAGGATTCTTTCACCAGTATTTTCCAACAGTAAATTTCTTTTAAAAATTTTAGGGATTTATGTAATAAAAGTTTCTCTACATAATTAGTGGTAGAGAAATTCGAGGAATCTTAAGTATGTATGAATTCTGTTCAAGCAATACTCTGGAAAAGTTTAAACAATGTCACTTGCTTGAAAATTCAGTTAAAATCCCTTTTAAATGTAATCAATGTTATACTTAAAGCAAATCTGCCTTGACAGCAATGACAGCATCTGCATGTTTTCAACCCCCCCCTTTTTTTTTGGTCATTTCTGAATTTTTGCATTTTTGACATCTATTTTTTTTTACTTTTATTTTTATGATAGAAATAAGTTTATCACCTTTCTGTTACAAAGGAAATATATTTTGGCAATGGCAAGCATCTGCCTCCAATGGTTCCAATAACGCCCAAAAGCGCGTTTCTTCAAATTATCTCCGAAACGCATTTTTTCGTACATACTGCCATTGACTTGTCCAGAGCAGAATTGTGGTAGTTATGTGAATATAAAATTAAATATTACGTAGGACGTTGTTGTATATTTATATAGATTTTATTATTAATATTATTAAAAGTAAAGAAGTATTAGAAAAACAACAGAGATATCTAGTTAGGAGAGATTCTGCATTTTGGTCAATATTCATTACTAATGGAATCATACTACATTTAAAAAATGTGCCAAATGCGACCACTAGCTCCTAAAAAGGAAAATCTCCTTATTTAATCACAAAAATTTCGTTAATTAATAAAGAAAATATTTTTACTTAAAAATTATTGGTTTTTAAACACCGGAAGGTTAGAAACTCATTGACTGCTATAAATTTAATTTTATATTGGAAGAGGTTTCTGGATATCTATCTACGATCTTTCTTGTATTCTTGTATTCGTAGACCAATTAAAAGTATTAGAAGATGTATGTAAAAAAAATAAAAAATAAATAAATAAAGATTAAAGTTCCTTTGTATTATTATTTTGATTTTAATAAATTAAATTTTGTATTGAATATTTTTAGCAACATATTAATTTTTTACATTTGATGTAAAATTTCAAACAACAAACAATAAAACTTTATTTTCTATTTATTTTATTTTATTTTTAGAAATTTTTACTTTTATAAATCGCGTGTAATATGCAAATCTGTCATCATTATGTTGCAGTTGCTTATTTTTTCCAAAATTTAATTTCCTAATATTTTTCTTATAAATTTATCTTTGATTAACAAAGCTTATCTTAGGAATTTATTTAATCTCATTAATGTTGATATTATAAAACATATAAGATGCTTCAAATACATAGGATATGTGTGCATTTACTGTATTAATAAAGCGTCAGTTTTACAGACTACCGGACATCCGTTGTGTCTTTACAAATTGCCAGTAACCGGGAAGCAGTTTGTTTATAATAAATACTAGTGGTTACCCGTGACTTCGTTCAAAATTTAATAAAAAATAAGCTATTTAATAAGTAGAATTTTCAACTGTGACAACGAGAGTTATAAAGAGATAGTTTGCTAATTAAAACACCGGCAAAAAATTAAAAGAGAAAATTGTTTTCTACATTTTTACTTAATCATCTGAAGGTAGAAAATATCATGAAAATGATTGCACATATAAAATACTTGCAATAGTTATTAGCATAGCTATGCATCTGAATGAATTTTTAAGATAGTTAAATATATTTAAAAGTACAGAAATGTGAATATTCATTTGAATATGTATGTAACCTTCTCATTTTTTTTCATTATAATTTTCTGTAAGTGTACATTTCGTTTTAAACATAGAGTCAATTCTATATATCGTTTATAAATATTACTGAGGTACACACATATGTATCAAAGACCTACAAAATTTATTATTTTTACTTAATAAAACTTATCATCGCTTTGAAAGCCATTATTGAAAGGAACTCTTTATTTAATGCATTACATGTTGGACCTCAGAGTTAAACGGACAAATAGAAACTATTTATAAAATAGACAGTTTTTTCTTTTAATTATAACGTTTTAACTCCAAATTTTTTCAAAAATAATTAGAATGAACGATAAACATTCAGTTCAACTGCATTTTATCATAATCGAATTATTACGTCTTGAAGATGATTGCTGTTTATTTAATGGAATCTAACAGATAAAAAAAAAAAAAAAAAAAAAAACAGCTGTTAATAGTTTGAGGAATGGTAGAAAAAGTGTGTAGTAAAACAGAAATCTTGCGGATAAGAAAGTATCTCACATTTTACCAATTCTTTATGTTATGCGATAACTATGAAAAAATGTACATTTGCTATAGACCCCCTATGCTTGTAGCGGGAAAGATTTTTTTCTTTTCTTTTGTGATAACTCTTTAAGGCTGCATATCAGTCAGCAGTGGCGGCTCGTGCAAATTTTCACAGGTGGGGCCCGATTCATGGTATAATGCGTAATTTAACTTTAATACTATTCATTATTTAAACATGAAAACAAACATTAATAAAATGGGATGTAAAACGAAATTTAGGATTTTTTTTTTTTTTTTATGATGGCGAATCTTAAATTCAACACCATAGGAAGCATTGCATAAAATTATCTCAAAAATTAAAGTTTTATAAATACAATTGAAAAATTCTGCAATGTTCTGATCAATGGAATATAAAAATTTAAATATCTGGAATCTAATAGACGGAAAATGCCAAGTTCGATACCAGATCGCTTTCGTCGACATATACATTTGGAGTTTACTATGGTTTTCTCCAAAACTCAAATAAAAAGGGCTATGTCACACTTAGAAAGACTTTCCACAGAGAGTACACCACTCAGGTCTAGGAACCTCTTTTAGTCAACTGGCTTTAACCCTAATACTACACATTATTAAAATTTAAATTCAAATTCTCAGAGTGTAATATTATTTAGTTTACGCTAATTATACCCCTAAAAATTTTAATTATAGAATTTCAAGTGTTATATTCATGTTTCTTATCTTAAAAAATAGATAAAATAAAACTTAACCAATCTGTAAGAAGTTATATTGGAATTTAGAAAGTCATGATTAATGTAATGTGGATACATAATAATAATAATAATAATAATAATAATAAAACCATGTTTCTCACGTTAAGAGCTTAATTTTAGATAATTTAAATTAACTTTCAATAAATAAAGAAATAAAACGGGCTACCATCTTAAAAAAGAAAGAAAAGAAAATAAAGAAAAAAGAAGCATTGCGGATGTTTCTATTAAATCGCATTTAAAAGAAAAATCCTTTAATAATAATAATAAATCACAATTTTATGCAGCTATTTAATCCATTTATCCATGTAAATCCATTAATTATTTTTCTAAAAATTTTACATTTTATTTACATAAAAGGTTTAATACACTATTTTGAAGGGGAAAAAACATCGCATATTATTTTTATTTTTATTTTTCCCCCTCATTTAAATTCAAAACACTTTAGTTAAAGAGGTCTTAAATTCTTATACAAGCTTTAATCTCAAAGACTAGTCTAGAAAATATTTTTGACTATTACCAGATTTCTTTTTTTAAACTGTCATATTCCAATATGACATTATATTCTTTTTTTAAACTGTCACTAAAACTTTAAGCTGTCATATATAACTCTAAAAAATTCCCCAAAAAATCAATGAGGAAAAAAAAAAAAAACCCTTAATGCAGAAGTCGCCAAATTTTATCCGTAAATTGCATGGTTAACAGACTGTTTTTTCCCCTATAGTTTTGTTCCAAAAGGCAGAGCTTTGTTAGCCCACCGACGAGAAAGTTACAGCGTGCTTACATTGATAAAGCAGTTCGTCGCCAAATCTGTTAACCCGATCTTCTAGTAGAATAAACTGTACAAATAAACTCGCCAATTTCGGCCGACTGAAAACGGCCCCATTCTCTTAGATAAGGAAGGGAAGTAGCAGTCGGTCAGTCATTAGTGATTTGTGACAGCTGAAAAAATATATTGACAAATAAATGATAATGAAAGAAGATTAAGAAAGTTAGATAGACGTAGTTATTTTGTATATATGTTTTTGAACAGTTATAAAAAACAAAATTATTATTATTATTATTGCTATTTTAATCGAGAAAAAATTTAGGTGGGACCCTGCCCTGCTGGCCCTTAATGTAGAACCGCCACTGTCAGTCAGATTTACCTTTTCTTTCTTTCCATGTTATCCTCTCGAAATTATGTTGCTTCGATTTACAAGTATATCTCATTCAGAAATGAAATTTTTCAATTATTTCTTAATATTACTCTTTGAACATGTCGCTTTTAGCTTAAAGAGCAATCACTCAGATAAAAAAGCTACATGAATATATTAAAAAAAGAAGAAAAAATGAAAGAAAAACTTTATTTTTTAATGAGTTATCTTTATAAAAGCCACATAAATGGAACAGGATATCATGAGATGTATGAAACAGGCAATATGACTGACGTACAGCCTACAGCTACTTAACCACCTTTTTATTCTTCTATTTGCATTATAACGAGCTGGAATTTCCAGTATCAATTGGTACATTGTGTCAAATTGGAGATATATGATAAACGAGACAACCAATGAGCTTAATCTCATGTTCAACCATCCCTCCATGGTGAATCTAAAAATTGAGATGGTCCCTCTTTTCTTCTTATTTCGGTAACTCCTGTGCATAACATGTTTTGATTCGGTCTTTAATCACATGCCACGCTATCTCAGAGCTTTAATTAAGTTAAGCACATCACTATTTTTTTTTCCTTCCTCCCTCAGTGTAAGTTAGAGAATTCTCCTTTAAAGTATTTAATTTTCCCAGGCCATTAGTTTTCAGTTTGTTTCGTCATTTAGCAGTCTTCAAACAGGAGTGTCATCGCAATTCCTTTTCTCCAGTTTTTTTTCTCTTAACATATTTGTACCTCCTTTTCGGCTAGTAATTTCCCATGCACAACTGCTCCTTTCCCTCTTCTCAAACAGTTTTTTTTCTCTATTTTCTCAGCTAGCTTTGCATCTAATTCAAAATTCCAACACCCTGGTGTGTGCTTTCTGAAATTATGTATTACATTTCTAATATATTTTTAATCTATTATTTATGTTATTTATAAAACATTTTTTGTTTTTTTGTTTTTAAGTGTTACATTAATTCTGTTTCATTCTTCAAATCAAACTCCTGGCCATAAATTTACCGAACAGTGATAAAAATTGAAGGGGGGGGGGGTGTCCCGAGAAAACGGTGGGTGACTGGGCAAAATGGTAGTCATATTCGGATTCAGGAGGTCATTTTACACAATAATCAGCAAGAGGAGTCGATTTTTTTTTTTTTTTTTTTTTAAAAACAAATAGCTGCAGAAAATTCAAATTTGATATTTTGGAGGTTGCTACTTAAAAAGTTGACTAAGTTTGGAAATTTTGAAAGCAGATTAATAACATAATTTCCTTTTTTAAATAAACGTAGGCACTTTAATTGAACGGAGGTTTTAGAAGGGCTGTAGCCCCTCTCTCAAACAGAATTTTATTTCAAAACTGTTCCTAAACCTGTTTCAGATTATCTTAAAAGTACACTGAACTTTATTATCTTACCTTATTAAATTTAAGTCATAATATGCAATATGCCTTTATAGTATTAAATGCCGAATAAGAGAAAGTTGTGTGAGTGACATATCGGATTATTTTTATTCATTTCTGGCCACAAATAAAATTTATTTTCACTTTCTACAATAGACTGTTTCAGCTATGAAACCATCTATTTCTGTTAAAATATACTTTATTCAAATATTTTACACAAAAGTGAAACCAAAATGCCGAAAATATGGCTTCACTGTGAAAAAGTTCACGTAAAATACTATCCACGTATGAAATTTCGTAGCTCCACGTTCATCCATTAGCTTACCATGCACAACATGCACATACACAAACGCACACCGATAGTTATTTTCTTCTTATATACATTAATATATTGTCCAAAAATAAATATATATAAACATTATTACTTATTATTAAGTTAACATTCAATAATAATCTACAGCAAAAAATATACGTATCGTGAAAAACGTAATATTTAATGCATTTTTTACTTGTGAAGGAAAATTAGATTTTCAGAAAATGATTACATTTGAACTTTATTAAATGTTTCGTGTCAAGAAAATTGATGTCTTCAGGATAAACGGTAAACATTTTCACTTTCGTTGATGCTTATTTCCGCAATGAAAGTGAAATACCATCACCTGCGAATAAATCGTTGTTTGAATCTTACATTGAATATTTTTTTTTTTTAGTAATTGATCTATAGAGCTTTTCATTTCTTTCTGAAACGAAATTAATATTTTTTAAAGGTTAACTATATTGTAAAGATATGTAAATATAATAAATATGTTTTTCTTTTGAGTTATGATATATAATTTTAATTTACAAATATTGGTTCTTGAAGTCATTAAATACAAATATATTTGAAGGAAAAGAAAGTATAATTCACGGTTAATGATTTATATATATATATATATATATATAATCAAACCATTATAATTGAATATTTTTTATTAAACTGCAATAAAAGAACATACATTTAAATTGTCTATTAAAATAAGTAATACTTTTATAACG
This sequence comes from Salticus scenicus, assembly GCA_963930645.1. Classification (NCBI taxonomy): domain Eukaryota; kingdom Metazoa; phylum Arthropoda; class Arachnida; order Araneae; family Salticidae; genus Salticus; species Salticus scenicus. Next base: position 254,012,977 of record OZ005651.1, on the reverse strand, counting down.
TACATTTCTTTTTGCTATTGTTAGCAGTAAGATTTTTTATGGAATGAACATGGAAGGGAAGTTTTGTATTTTTATGTTCCATATTCTTTTCTAATTTATTTATCTATATTTCTTAACAATATGAATAAATATTTCATATTTTGGTATTTTTTAACATATCAAGTACTATTGTTTGGAATTTTATTCAGTTTATTGAATAACCTTCTTTAATAATCAAGACATTTTGAAGTTAAAACAGAAAGAAAGGGCTAGAAATGAGGGGAGGATTAGTTCAAAAGTTCCGACGACGTCGCACTACGTGTCACAATGCATGCATGCACAATTTCAGCCTTTCCAATATATCTTACACAAGAATGTAATAAGACCTTTCTTGATGCATATTTTGCCGACTTTCAATATTTAAAATTACTTTTCTTCTAAAGAAAAAAGAAAATAGTTACTGTTTCAAAAATCTTATATTACGTTTATTAATATTATTATGACTATTATTTTGATTATTTTTTTTTTTTTCAAAATTGGGAGGGCGTTTGTCAAGGACAACTTTTGGTGGGAACATAAAAATTCAGATTTAGCGATACCCAAACAATATAAAAAGAAATATAGAACTGCTATGATGCCAGGTAAGTTCATTCACCAAATGGTCATTATTGCCTGCACTATTGGATTAAAAATTTTACTAAAATCAATATTAAAGACTATATTCTATATCTAAATATGAAATATGTGCTACGCTTGCGCGTATTTTATATAATTATCGTTAATGTTTTTATTCAGTTATATACTTAAGTATACATATATATATATATATAAATTTTCGGCGCTAAGCAATATTAAATTACCAAATAAATAAATCATTTATCATTAAACTAACACATATAGCATAGTTGCTAATATTTTTTATTTATTCCAGAGTATTCTTAGTATTTTTTTTTTTTTTTTTTACCACATTTTCTGAAGAGTAATTTTCTTTTTATTCAATCGTAGTTACATACTAGAAGAAATTACAAAAAAAAAAAAGTGGCATGATAAAAAGATTGCTACGGAAAAAGGTAAAATTGCTCGCCACTCCGATATATTTCTTGACGTTTATTTAAAAGAAAAAAAAACCATTAAATGAGTCTATAAATTGCAAATAAGGAGCCATAAGAAATAACTTACATTAAATATTTTGGATACAACACGAAATAACTTTTAATAGCTTTTCCACCTATGGTAATTTTAGACCGTTTAAAGCGAAGACTAAACAAATGAGTAAAAAGCAATCGGAAATTTTAATTAAAAAATTGAATTAAAGTAAATTATAATTTTAAAAGAACAATTATCTGACCTCTAAAATATATTTTAGAAAATTTTATATAAAACAGGGACGACACGGAGACTAAACGGATCTTACTTTTTTTCTTAGCATATCTGGACATTTGGAATTTCAAGCCCGACAGTTTAATCATAATAGCGTCGTTTCTACGCTGAAAATTAAATATTTAGCTGAAATGTTGTCTTGCGATATTTAGCTAAGCCCGAATAAAAACTATACGTTCGTAGCAAGTGCAGTGATCATTAACGAAACGTTAATCATCACTGTACTACCATATGATAATCTGCTTGTTCAAGAGAAGATCCTGCACTAACTTTACATATATTGGATTGCTCATATCAGCAATTGCATATAGCGGATTGCCCATATGAATTGCCTATAGAATTGTTCACATCAACAATTTTTAATTCAGAAATTTCTGGAGAATTTTCCTATTTTACGGTTTTACTGTAAATGATGCTATCGTTATCTAGCCCGTTATTTATATAGAAAGAGGTGATATATTTTAATAGAAATTAAAATGAGTTAATATTGCAAGATATATATATATATATATATATATATATATGTATATATATATACATTCAGTAAACGATAAATATATTTTCTGAATCCAACGAGGTATTTTCTGAAATGAAACAAATTTATCTTTAGCAAATAAATCTATTTCTATGCACATCTAAGAAAATAAATAAAGCTCGAAATAAAACATGAAAGACAAGTTCCTAGTTTACTTAAATGAAGCGGATTAATTCGCTGAGAATCAGGAAGATTTAATCGAGGAATTTATTTTGGAATTAAGTATTTGATTTGATTATAAAAACATTTGCTAGAGAGTAAATTTGACAAAAATGCTAAGTACTATATATAGGATATATAAAATTTTTAATGGTATATTAAACTTAATTTCATTTAGAGATTTAAGAATACACATACATATATATAAATATATATACAAGGTGCAAAGCAATACCACGTGGAAGCCTTTATCACCTCAACCATTGGTCGCAGACATATACTTTCAATTACAAAATGTTTTAAAAAATGTAAGCAAGCATATCTGATATAACATGCTTAAATTTTAAAAAATTTCTTCTTCTTTTTTTTTTTTTTTTTTTTTTTTTTTTTTAAATTACAAAATTTTTATACAGTCCCAAAATCCCTACAGTCATATTCAGTAAAAGTTAACACTAATCCTAAAAATTGTAATTTAAAAAGTTAAAGGTCTGTGCTCACAAAATTGACCAAAATACTTACAAGGAGACGGCAAGGGTGTGGGGTCCTCAAATCGAACGGAGGTTCCGCGTATAATTAGCACTCAGTGAGTGTATTCATATACTCAAACCCTAGAGCGCACTACTTAGCCATCGCCGAGAAAAAAATTCCTGAATTTTTAAAAAAAAATTAATTTGTATTAAAATTTAATGAATCGTTATAAACAATTTCTTTTCAACTTTTATACATTGTTAAATCGCGAATTTAATGATTTCTAACTTTTTAACGATTAGAACTTAGAACTGTAGATAGAATAAATACAAAAGCCACAGTTCTTTTAAACATTACCATTTATTTCTTATAAAATAACATATTATTAAATACAATGAATATTTATGATCATACGTTTATAGCATTAGCAATTCTTTCAATCATTCATCTTTACGAATACACAAACCTGGATGATATTTATCATAAAAACAAGAAAAACACAAATTTTGTCGACAACTTGCACAACAAATAAATGCAACTTTTTTACATTAGCACGGTGTTTTGAGAATTTCTCCTAAAAAGCAAACTTCGTTCACATTCATAAATATTTCTCGATGTTCAGATAATTTTGACGCATACCAGGCATATGTTTAATGTTAAAAAGTTAGAAAATATTAAATTCGCGATTTAACAATGTATAAAAGTTGAAAAGAAATTGTTTATAACGATTTCTTGAATTTTAATACAAATTATTTTTTTTTTTCAAACTTCAGGAATTTTTTTCTCGGCGATGGCTAAGTAGTGCGCTATAGGGTTTGTTGAGTATGTGAATACACTCACTGAGTGCTAACTACACGCGGAACCTCCGTTCGAATTGAGGACCCCACAACCTTGCCGTCTCCTTGTTAGTTTTGTAAGTTTGGAATTTTCTCGGGCTATCTCAAGGATTTTATAACCGATCCCTTAATGAAGGCGAAAAAATTATGTTGTAGATTTTAAAAGTAGCTGTAAAAAAAGAAAAATAAACAAAAATAAAAAAATAAAGAAAGATTATATTTTTTATTCAAACCAGAAATACAATGAAGATAATATTCCAAGATTTTTCAAAAAATATATTTCCAGATAAATAAAAAGTACAACATAGAATTAATCTGTATTCCGTCTATAATCTGTAATGTATTCGAATTATTTTGAGTCTCCTTGTAAAGTAATTAAAATTTTAATTAAATCAATTAAAAAAGAAGGGAAATACAATATCATATGTAAATGTTGTAACAATCACATGTTGAGCTTAAGTTTGAGCGGATTTAACGTTGCGATAATAAACCATACGAGTAAACTATACATCCTTTAGAAAATGTTAAACATTTACAGAGGTTTAACAGATTTTGGGAAAACAATCAATTGTTTATAATAAATTTTCTTCATGTTTTAAGAAAATAAGTTGCTAATGGCAAATTTTTTTTCGTTAAAATTTTTATTGTATGAGCAGAAGTTTATGAAACTTATTTATATAACATAATTATAAGATTCAGTGAGATTATATAAATTTTAAAGTATTTACAAGAGATTTTCGAAGAATGCTAATTACTATATTTACCATTAATTTTATCTGTCTCTTTCACGAAGACGAAACTTTTTACTGAGAAAGCAATTAGGTATATTTAACTACATTATTAATGGGATGTTATTTAAAAATTTGTTTTTCCGGAGAGAGTTAAAATTTCTTACGAATTAACGAGACAACATTTTAAGAAAAATTTATATCCATGTTTCATTTTAAAGAGTTATTTTTAACGCTGAAACGTAAAATAGAATTCGAAGAATTTCAGTTGGTGATTTACAGATTGAGAAAAAAAAAATTACATTAAAAACGATGATTAATGTTAAAAGTTAGCTATTTCTAAAACAACTAAAAAACTGCGATTTTCTATGAAATTAATTTCTAAAAATATAAATACCTGAATATATATTTATACATATGACCTTCAAAAGAAATTATATTAAAAGTCGATTGTTTTTCTTTAATTTAAAATAAAAAAATCTATTAATTTTGATTTATACGTTTTACTATTTTTTATGAAGGTATTTATAAATTAGATGCAATTAAGATTTAAAACAATTATACAGAGAGGTGAGTCAAGTATTTTTTAACATTTATTATTTAAATGCAGTCAGCAATAATGACTGTAAAATTCATTATTTTGTAATTTACGAATGAAACTATGTAGAATTTAATAGAATTATTTAAAATATAGATATATAATTACAACTTATTGTACATATTTCGAAAATTGATAAATTTTTAGTATAAAAACAAATGATGCAATTAGAAAAGCAACAATGTAACACCTTTACATCTAACATGCACGAATGCTTAAAGTAAAACGTATAAAACACTAGCATATTTAATTGCGATTTTTGCCGCTCTTACATTGCGATAAATTATATAGTTGAAATACCTATAAACTTATATAAGTATAGGTGTAAATTTATTATCGGTGATCCGTATGCTTTCTTTCATCAAAAACATGCATCTGAATTCTTACTTGAATTTTAAGCTTTAAATTTTGGTATAGTAAATTTTTAATTAAATCTCAGAAACATGAACAGATCTGCATAAATATTATGTAAATTTATATTATATAAATATCTGCACGATAATTTATCCTTCTTTAAATAATGTTGAAAATCACAAAGGTTAATTTGCTTTCCAAAAGCTGTAGATTGAAGTAACCCATATCTGCACTATTCTATAGTTGCAGACTATGAAAGTTAAAGGAATGCTGAGCGAAATGTAAAACTTTTTATAGTAATTGTGTAGAGAAGTTTTAAGAACAACAAAATAAAATTTGAAATTCTATATTAGTTACTTTTAATAATAGCTAAATGGATGTATCTAAATAAAATTTATTCTGCGAGGTAATTTATCCTTCTTTACATATTGTTTGAAATTAGAAAAAAATAATTAATTTGGTTACCGACAGTCATAGATTCAAAGGAACTCCATTCAAACTATTATTTACTGACAATTTTCGGGATTTTGCGCAATGTCCCTCCTTCCACACCTTGGTGGTTCAGAAGGGTGAAAAACACTCTTTTGTAACTATGTTCTAAATTAGCTTAAGAAGTCGATTATTTGGTACTTCGGTTGTTTAGGTGTGCCTAAAACATAGTATAAAGGGGTTTTTCGAAATCTTCCTCCTTCTCCCCTTTGGTGGGGGAGGGTCAAAAACACGTTTCCAAGCGTAACTCTGCTACGAATTATCTCAGGAAGGTGATACTTTTGTTATGTGTGTTGGTTATATGTACACAACACGCATTAAAAAAGGATTTTGAGAGATTTGCCGCCTTCACTTTTAAGGGGCTGTAAAACACAAACTACGCTTCGATGTGTATGACGTTTAATGCGCTGCCACAAGTAACCGGGAACCCGGCTCAAAATGTTGCGAGGGAAAATCTGCTACTTAAAAGCAATGGGAACATAAATAGAGGTTTTAATTAATTTCAGTGAATTTATTATTATTTTTTTTCGTTAGATTTTAATATTAATATATGATATGGATTCTTGAGATTTCATTTAAATATAGTGACTATCGAAACGGACAAAGCCTGCTAGTTTGAAATAAAGCCGTGTATAATCGAAGCCGTTAAATAACTTGTTTTCAGTTTATGATATTAGTTTTTATATTATTTCAATTTTTTAATGCATTAATGATACAAAAAATACCATGTAACATTTAAATATTCATTTTTAATTAATTCGTTCATTTCGCTCTACTGGGAAGGAAAGTGTAGACACTAATTGGTTTTCAAGTGTCCATTACTGGAGGGAGGCGTATGTTATGATCTCTAGAAAAATAATTTTAAAGTAAAAAATGATTTAATTAGTATTTTCCACAGTGTACAGTCATCTGCAAAAAGTGATGATTGTGGTGTAGAACACTGGTTATAATTACAATCTCTAAATTTAATACATTAAATAAAAAATATCCATAAATTGTCCGTAAAGTGTCTGCTACTGATGCATTTACCTTATACACACACATGCATTATATATATATATATATACATATATACGTTTTAATTTAAATCATAATGTATAAAAATGACAGTGAAATGCACAAACAATAAAAAAGATATATATATATTTAACGGTATTAATAAACAAAAAGAAAAAAATAATTTAAAAACTATTCAAGCCAAAATATTCAATACAATGTGTGTTATCCTCTTCAGAATGTGGGAGCACAACAATTGAAAGAAATAATCCTAACATGTTTCAGAAGGTATGTTAAGCTATCATACTATGCATATTATGGAGTATGCTAGCTTGATAATCTGAAGCTTGTTAGGATTACATAATTTCTTTAAATTGGTGTGTTCTAACCTGCTGAAGAGGATAACACAGCTTTTAAAGTCGACAGCAATATTAATGAATAACATCCACACTTTTAATATAGTTTTTTTTTTTAGTATGGTCGCTTATTTTTATCATCAACTTACTTTTTTATAAGCAGCATGAGACGAAGGTAATGACTTGACAAATAGTTACTTAATGAAACAGTATTAGGTGTCCATCTTTTAAATAAGAATTATTGCTAGTGCTTCAATAATTTTGCTGCCGACTGTATTGAATGTTTTGGCTTGAATATATTTAAAATTAACTTTTTCTTATTTATTAATACTTTTAAAGAAATTTTTATTTATTTTATTTTTTGTACATTTCATATTTCATATTTCATAATTTAAATTATTATTATTTATTTATTTATTATCATTATTAATAATATTTGTATAAAAATTTAGAGCTGCTTTATGCCCCTATTTCATACAAATTTAATTGATCATTGTTTACAAAATTTAACACACACACACACACACACACACACACATATATATATATATATATATGGATAGATAGATTGATTGATTGCTAGAGAGAGAGGAGAGAAAGAAATAGATAGATTGACAGATATATTAACAAAATAAATGATTTTTTCAATGAGAGACGGATCCAAGGTTTTTGGTATTAACAAAAAAGATCCATGGTGCAGGGACTAACTATAAATTGAATTGCTGTTAATGGGCAGATATTTGCAAATATTTAGAACTCTGGAAGTGAAATAGTAAATTCAGGATAATTTATGTTGTCGATGACGTTTTTAAATATTACGAAGTTACTATTAATAAATGTTATTCATAATGTGATTCTACTTCTTTAAATAATGTCATTTTTTTTTTTTTCAACAAACTTTATTAAAAAATGTGTTAAAAATCTTTCTACGTATACAAAATAGTCTATATTTTAAGACATTAAAAACCTAAATTTTCCGCACTCTCATAAACAAAAATTATGTATTTTAGGCAAGTTTATTTATTTACTTTACATATTGATGGTAAAAATTTCATCCTACAATTAAAATTTAAAATTTGGGTATAATTTCACTATCATGAGCATTTTCAGTATAATAAAAAATATTTATACTGACGATATTTTTTAAACATATTATTTTGTGAACAGAAAATGATTCAAAATTTAGCCTAAACTTATTTAAAATTTATTACGTATGTATAAAATTTTGAAACTGAAATATAAAGGAAACTATAATTTGAAAAATACTAGAAGCATTTAACAAAATAGAAACTGATTTTACAGCTTTTTTTTTTTTTTTTTTTTTTTTTTTAATTGTTAAATTTAGAAATTTTACTATGGTTTAAAATTAGACTCTTTGCATTTTTTTTTAAGCCCCATACAATACAAATTCATATAAAATAGCAGAAACGTAATATTAAAAATAAAAATTGAAGATAAAAAAAAAAGTAAATAAAGGAAACAGTATGAAAACTTAAATTGACGATGCAGATTATGAAGTGAATGTAACATAACTTACATTTCACTCCTCAAAATGTGATCGTTAGAGGAGAAAAGTTGCACATATATTAACAGTAGGTATTTTTAACATCTTTGTTTGAATAAATAATTTTTACCAGCTTTCCCTTGTGCAAACTCAACCCTTTATGTAAATTGTTCTCCCGTTTGCAATGTGTAACATCTGGTACTTAAGTATAATAATACGGTAACTGTTCTAACGTATCTTGCCACGTATAAAATGTCATTTTAATTATAAGATAAAACTACTAATTTCTTTAGAATCTATTTATTTTGTGTGGGCGTCCGCAATATATATATATTGTACAACTTAACAACTTTTTTTTTTTTTTTTTTTTTTTGGTAATATATTTTTAAAAAACTCAGATAAAATTATTTATATATAATACAAGTAATACAAGTCAAATATAATATGAAAACAACACAATATTTGTACATTAATTAACTGTTTTGGCATTTAAACTATTTATGAATACAGAGATAAATAAATCATGCGTCAATACCAAAAATATTATCGTTCTTCGTAATTTTGTGATTATTCTCAAACTAATAGAAATCTAAATTAACACTTCATGATATTTTTTTAAGAAATTTTATTAATAATTTTTGCATTCAGAATATAGTTAATTTTAAGATGTCCAAAGCATAAAAAAATGTATAATTTTACAAACAATAATGAAAGATGCTGTATGAATATGCACTGTATAATTTAAGCCAATTCTTTAATAATACTGCTCTGCATTTAAATTGCCCCAACACTGTTTTTCAAATTATTATGTAAAATGACCTCCTGAATCCGAATATGACGCCCATTTTTCCCTATCATCCTCCGTTTTTTAGGGATGACCCCCTATTTTTATCACTTTTTGGTAATTTTATGGCTATAAATTTGATTTTTAGGAGGAGGGGGGGTATATTATTTTTTCTGTTAAATATCGTCTGAGGGGCGGGCTACAGATTTGTGAAATTCTAAAACATGAGCATTTGCGCCAAGGAAAAATTTAGGGGGTATTTGCCACTGAAATTATGTATTACTATTAATGTTATGTATTAAACATTATATATTTTTGTTTTTTAGTGTTAAATTAATTCTTTTTCATTCTCCAAATCTAATTCATGTCCATAAAGTTACCGAACAGTGATAAAAACTGGGGAAGGGGGTGTTGTCCTGAGAAAACGGTGTGTGATTGGACAAAACGAGAGTCATATTAGGATTGTTTTTTCAGCGTTTTTTTCAACATTTAAAGCACTTGAATATATATATATATATATATATATTCAAGTTTTATTTATTTCTAGCTTGAATAGTGTTTAAATCTAACCAGTTTTCTTGTTTATTAACATAGTTTTATAAGTTTTTCATGTTGTTTGTTACTTTTCACCTTCATCTCATCTTTTATCTTCAATTAAATTTATTATATATATATATACATATGCTTTAGTTCGTTTTTTAACGCTTAAGTTCTTTTTGCAAAATAGAGTACACTCAGCAAGCAAATAACTGAATATAACAATAAAAACAGAATTTCTCCACTGAAGTGTATATTATGTGTTTTAAATAATTTCTAATAAACGAGCTAATAACATTTAATGCAAAAGCACTAAATTTCTACTTGAATGAAACATATGAAATACAATTAGAATAACAGTTTAAATAAATGGATTAACTGAAGAACGGTTACTGTGGAAATAATCATCAGAAAATTTCAAGGAGATGTTTGATAAAATTTTAGTCGTTATAAGGGTTTGGATCTTTCATAAGATTTATTTTATTAGAATAATGCGATCGCAAAAGTTTTGTGTACATAAAAGTGCCTATAAATTTCTCAAAACCTACAAATATTTAATAACTAGACAAGTGTATATTTCATCTAAAATTTTGTTAGAAACAGACAACGAGAGCTATTTAGAAAGACTTATTGTATATTTATTTCGTATAAAACTGAAAATACCATTAATTCAGTTTGTTATAAGTTTGCTGCGATACTGATTAAAAGTTATTAAATTTCTGGATAATATTAAATATTGCTGTTTTGCGTTTTTCAGTTAATCTTAAAATTGTTTTGTGACTATATTTGTCTCAATTTTGAAAAAAAAAAAAAGTGTTTTTTTTTTTTTTATTCTTTATTTATTTATTTTTGTTACTCATGTGTCAATGACAAAGAAAAGAACTGATTCAGTAAATCTATACTTTCAACACTATACTTTGTCTAAAATTTATCGACGAAGGACAACACAATTTAGAAGGTCTCTTCTTGTAACTTAAACAAACATTCCGGCTATGAATAGTACCAACGGTATTTACTTTTTAACTCTGAGATTGCTCAAGCCTTTGCGGCTAATCTTAGAAGTCAGTTTACACCCCATCACGATGTTTTAAATCTTAGCATTGCGTCTACTATACAGAGTTACCAACATTTTAATTTATTCCATAGTATTTTTAACCCCGTCTTTATTTCATACCATTTTTATTTTAAGAGGGTTTTTTTTTTTTTTTAGTCGTAGTTATATATTGAAGAAAAATATTCTTTAATTAAAGTGGTGCGAAATAAAGACGGGGCTAAAAATACTCCGGAATAAATTAAAATGTTGGCAACTATGCTTTATATAGTACATTACACTCAAAACATTCGTTTGCTACACTTAGTAGTGATGGCAATTCCAAAATTTTGGAAGAGTGCGAAATTGACTGAGGGTTTGGGATTTGGTAAACACCAAACCATTCGGTTCATTGTCGCTTATTTGTTCTCAACGACAAGGGATATCACCCCTGTTTTAACACTGGACTTGTTGAGTCTGAACTTGCGCAGAGGCTCTCATGGTAACAAGACATATGTTTAAAGAATAGAAGATAATATAGATTTAAATTTTATTAAACAAAAGTACTATTATTTTTTTTAATTATGCTACTGCCACTGAAGTTGTTCGTCTCAGGTCACACAAAGAAAACAAGACACTGGGCAAGGACCAAATAATTATTAACATGCTTATTAACCTCACACTTAATTTTGTTTCTTTACATAACTTTATTAATTAACTGCATAGTTATCTTAAATATCTTAATTGCTTTATATAGAGTTTAATTGTGCCTCTGCCAAAAGGTGGCGCCAATGATGCACATCTGCCTATTTCTTTACTTTCTTGCATGTCTAAAATCTACGAATATAGTTTAGTAAGATACTTGTGACTCGCCCCGCCCGAAGGCATCCGAGTAAAATATAGTTTAGTAAAACATTTGAATGAATTTACAGATACACATGACGTTTAATACTCGAACAGTTCGGGTTTCGTCCGTGTCATTCAATAGGTAATTCGGTAATAATTGAATACACAATTATTTTTCCATTTTAAGCAGGCAATTCCTTGATCATTTATCCGATAATCAGTCTCGATGCTGTGAAATAAATTAAGCATCATTTGAAATCTCAATCTAAAAAATAAATTTTACTTATAAATACGCATATATATTTTTTTTCAATGAAGACGTAAAAATCAATCATAAATACTTAGAAAACAAAATTTTGCCTTCTTTCATCATCTATTATGATTCTACGGTACTTGTAAGCTTGTAAATACCATTCAATAAAATAATTGGTAGAGATTATACAAATAAACATGCATTATGCATTTTAATCGGAATATTATCTTTAATAACATATAATTAATCGGAAAGAAAATCGGATTTGTTACTTATCTCCAGTTTTCGAGATAATATATAAATAAATTCAATACAAGTGATTGGCTCATAGAATGGCGTCAGGAAATAGAGTAAAGGCACTAAAAGATGCCACCTTGAATGAATACAAATTCAAGGAACCACTAACGCCACCTAGTGAGGATAAAGAAAACCATCTAGATTTGTTATGTATAAGTACCGATGACATTCCAAGATCACAGTGTGTTTTATTCAATTTTGAATCTTGTGGTTATTTAAAATGCCGTCTATAGGTAAAGGATTAAAGAAATCGAAAATTTCCAATAACTTACGAAGTTTTCAAAATATAATGTTCATAGTAAATAATGCTCATACCAAAATCATAAATGATATTCTAAAGCTAGTCTAACATATTTATGGTAAAAATAATATTATAGTTTTAAAAAATTAAAGAACATGCTTTTATAGAAAAGTGAACTAAAAAGCACAAAATATCTATCTTAGTATTAAAATGCAGGGTAAGAGAAAATCGTGTGAGTGACACACCATAATATTTACATATATTTAAATATTTAATTAAAATAATTTAGAATTAAACAAAAACCATTTTTAAAAAATCTCCCCTGACAGGGCTCGAACGCTAGACCTTTAGGTTCGTAGCGCGGAGCTTTACTCACAGCCACAGCGTTCACGTAGGGAAAGTCTTTTTTTATAATATAGATTTTTTGTTTGCTCCCAGAGCGGTTACAAACATACATTATACATACAAACATACATACAGGTGAAGCTAATAAAAGCGGGGTAATAACCCTCATCCGAGGTGGCACATAACGTTGTTATAACTAATTATTCACTGTTCAGACTTATTTGCAACGCTATAACAACGTTACGTGCTACCTGAGGTAATGCAGATTTATGCGAAATATATTCATAATCTCCCGTGTTAAGAAAATGGCAAATTTCCAATAATTTATGTAATTTTTAAAATAGGAATGTTCACATTCAATAATGTTTATGCCAATATCATAAATGACAATCCAAAGTTGGTGCAACAATTTTGCCATGAAAATAATCCTCATAATACATGTTTAAGCAAAATTTAGCTTTATTTTCCCATGTTAACTAATTCATAAATTTAAAATAACTGTCATATTAAAATTATAAATTAAATAGGGTTCTTTCCAGTATAAATAATAATAATAATATTTTCAACTAGTCCGACCGCTTTCCCTCTATTTGTTGTCCCGTTAATACGTACACAAACAGAAAAATTACCAAACGAACTATTCTACAGGCAGACATATTATGAATTTTACGATTTTCGGAAAACGTAAAGAATCGTCAAAAAGTTGAGGTTGTTTTTTTCAAAACGTAAAGAATCGTCAAAAAGTCGAGGTTGATTTTCTCAAAACGTAAAGAATCGTCAAAAAGTCGAGATTGAAAGTTTTCAGGAGTACCTAAGTTCCCCGTACTTATACTAAGACGGGAAGCTAATATTCTTTACACTCTTGTAATCAAACACTGTGTTAAAACTGTCGCTTATTTCGATTATAAAAGTCAAAATGTTTTTAACAGCAGGGGATTTTAATTTAACTTTTTAAATTTAATTGTTTGTTTATAATTATTCTGTCTTTATTTTAGTAATAATAATAATAATAATAATAATAATAATAATTGGTCGTCAAAAAGACTTTTGTTTCACAAGCCAAAACGCCTTAAGTTTATCGATTTTTGAAACTTTAAACTTAAAAATAAAATTAAAATAAATAAACTATGCGCATTTAATTTAAATTAATAAGTTCGATACTGCAAAGAATAATGCTGGATAATTGTAGAAAAAAAATATTGTACTTTTAATACTCAATTTCTGTTTCTGAACGCGGTGTTAAAAATGTATTTTTGTATTTTTCCTATATTAAGTAATAAAGTACATATTTATGAGATAAATTTTGTAATATAATATTTTATTTTATGTATCTGATAAAATAATTTCAAAAATTATGGGATCAATTACTTTAAAAAACTACATATGTATTGAAGTAATTGGATAATTATTCAGTATTTTTAATGCTTAAATAAAGCCTGTTGTAATTATCAAAAATAATTTTTTATTGGATAACATATGATTGTGTTTTCATCTCGGATATTTTTAACTAAATTGGATTTGAAATACTTTTTCTCATCCCACTTAGATAAAGCAAAACTTAGATATACGATATTTCACAACAAATGAACTTTCGTTGAAATTTCTTCCTTAAAAATATATTATTACAGTTGTTTAAGGAATATTTTTTCTTTTACAAAAAAAATCTCATTATTAGTAAGGAAAAATGTATTTTTATTTACAGAAAAATTTCGCTTGAAATTTTACAATACATTTCTTTATATTTTTCATTTGAAATTTTTCAATGTTTTGCACCGCAATATACATAGATACTTTCCTCAAGATTATAGAGTATATACAAATACATAAATATATATATTAACATTTTATTAAAATCATCATTTTTAAGACAAAAATACAAATTAATCAGATAGTTAAAATTAGTCTATAAAAGAATTGCACCTTGGCAATATTAAGCAGATATATTTGAGAAAATATTCTTTAAAAAAAATGTTTGCCCTGTATAAGTTTATTTTTAAATGTAATATTGATTAAAAGTCACTGATTTCCCTTTTCTGTAAATTTTGAAGACATATTGTAAGGGAGGTTAATACTTGTAAATGTTACCGATTTAATACTTTCATCTATTGAATATGGAAATGAGTAATAATGATAATTATAATAGTTGCTAAGTGGTAGCTTCACAAATGTTCGTTAAATTTTATGCAGAAGGATTTTAATTTTATTTATAATCATTAAATAATAATAATAATAATAATAATAGTTATTATCAGCAATTTTTTATGGACTTTTTTTTTTGTAAATTATAACAGCAGGATCTTAAATAACTTCGATGCAATAATCTAGAACTGTAGCTTTGTTGGTATACGGACTAAAAGCCCTCTTACGTTGGATAAAAGCGTCGGTCTAAAAAATTTTCACGAAATATGCCTAAAAGAAAAAAAAAAGTAATAATTATTTAGAAAAATTTTGCGAGAGCACATTATGACCCTTGGGAGATAAAGTGTTCAGAGTAGTAGAAAATCGAATGCTTTCCTCTAAATATTTCTAAAATAATAGCGCTGTCTTTGCACGGTTAAATATTACTGTATTTCTTGTACTTGTAAGAAAACATATCTTTATTTATCTTTAAATTCTTCAAATCAAGCGTCAGATAACTAAGCTCTAATAATAATAATAATAATAATGATATTTTAAATATTTTTATATTTGTGCATTGCATATTTTTATAATATAAAGATTCCTCGGTTTTAGTCTTTATCTTTTTAATTTAAAACTATTTTTAGCATTTTTAACATGAATTTTTCCATTGGTTAAGTATTAGCCTTCTGAAATTGCTGTTTTAAGATTATTTTTTGTAAACAACCCAAGAAAAGTCATTGCAAACATCGTAGGAAACAATTTTTTCATACATTTTTTATGAGAAATAGAACTGTATACAAAAGAAACAGGCAGAACGAATTTGACAATCATTCGCCAAAACGACAGCAATAAATTACGAACAGGGACAGCAAATGGTCAAGTATTAGATTACAACAGTTTAAAAGATAAGGTAGGTAAAATTTAAAGAAAGGGGGCAGGGACCTTCCGACTCACCACTGATGGGCAAAAGATGTGCCATCGTTTTCTGGGAATCCAATGAGAGAGTAAATAAAATAGAAAAGAAGGCATTCAAAATGTTCTGCATTGTTCCTTTATTAAGAAAATAGGAATGACCATACCAGAAAGACGTGTCTGTCTGTCAAATTAAAAAAAAAAAATCTTTTTTTGAGGCGGGGGGGGGGGGTGTAAGATAATTGCATAAATCTATGTTAGCTTCAAGATAAATAAATTATTTGAATTCATTTGTTAATGAAATGCTAAACAATTGGTCATAAGTATATTATTTGCTGATAAAGAAAGTTTAATGAATTAAATGATAAATGTTTTTGAATGGATTAAAAAGATCAGAAGTAATGATATTTACGTTTCATTAAATATTCACTACTTTATAAAAATTTCTTACAGTATAGTTTTTGAGCCTGTAGTATTGCTGAGGACTATTAGGCATTTTATAAATGCATTCTTATAAAATAACATAATCAATGAAAATACTTTATATTGGTCATTCTTGCTGAAACAGAGTCTGTTGAAAACCTACATTCACAATTAATAATGCTAAATATTAATTAAATTTTCATATTTCTAAGGTTGATATTTTATTAAGTTTTCCAAAGAAACTGGAAAAATTAGACTCATTCGCAGCTTTAGACAGAAATTGAATAGGAAAATTTTTTTTTATATTAAACAATTTAGAAAAATCGAACGATTTGAATAGATTGTATACATTTTCTATCTATACGTCCCTATTTTATCGTTTAACCTTCAATTTCTCATTGTTTCATTTATTAAAAATGCAAAATACAACTCACGATACAGATTGAACAATTTCCACTTATATACTAAAATGAATTTGAATATTTCCATGCGGTTCTATAAACCAATTTTTAAGGCTAATTATTTTGTATTCTAAGGGAAACACATTTTTTATACATCTAAATAATTGATATAAAAATCTTTATAATTTTTGCGATGTTATTTAAAAAAGGGTTAAATAGCAGCTCCATATGATACAAATTTGTAATACCGAGTTCAGATTTCAGGCAATTACTTGTATTGGAGTTATGCTGATAACATACTCACTTACACATATACACAGAGCAATCACAAATAGCCTAATTTTCCTAACCATTTAACTCAAAACGTGAAATTATAGCTAAATATCAATTTAAAAAATTCGCTGAAAGTGTAATTTCTCTAATTTGAATGGGTAAGAGAAAGTAAAAAAGACAATTGCTGAAATAGGTGTCTTTGGAAAAAGAGGTATTAACTGTCTAAAATTTCTGGAGTTAGAATCTCTCTTCTTAAAAAAGTGACCACTCTTTTGACACCAATTAAGGTGAGAAAACAACACTATCGTCGCTCTTGAAAATGTGACATTTCTTACTTTTCATGAAAGAATGACGTATAGACAACCTGTCACGAAGAGTGAGATCATCATCTAATGCGAGATCAATATTTTGTAGAGTGAAAAATTGCTGACGCCATATATTAACCATATTTCGAATGAAATATGAAGAACAATTTCTGGACGATCTCATGAATGTATTTATTTAACAGAACTTATTGAAGATTTTTTACGAGTAAAATGGAAAATAATTATGTTAAAATATAATTTCGTAAATATATATATATATTTATTTATACGATTGACAAAATCGAAGTACTATTATTAGTAAAGAATCGAAAATCATAAGAAATATATCGAAATTCTTATTAAAAAGTAAATAGTTTTATTCAAAAATATATAAAGTATAAGAGAAAATACTATTAATGCAAATATTTAATGTATAATGAAATCTATAGCAATTTTTTTTTATTATATTCATTGACAGCTAACAAAGATGAAATATAAAAAATTTGGTATAATATTTTACTAAAAATTAAAATCAGCAGCAAGACTTATAATCCTGAACAGACGAGATTTTCATAAAACTCTGTATGCTAATATTTAACTTTTTTTTTTTTTTTTTTTTTTTTTTTTTTAACCTGCACACTCGAGTAATTTTTTCCTCCTAAGTGACTTTAAATAACTATTTGCCTAAGGGAATTTGTTTTTAAGTATAAATTTTGCTTTTAAGATAATTATAATTTTAGTAATTTAAAATAAGTTTTAATTTTAAAATGTTAGTTAAAATTCTGTAATTTTATATTATTGATAAATGAAGTAAAAATTTATAAATAGGATTAATTTTAAATGAGAAAGATTTACTAATTTAAACTAAAGAGCTTGTACATGTGCTGGATGGTTCAGTGGTAGAACATCTGCCTGCTACGGGTATAGACTGGGTTCGATTCCCGACAGATCCAAACTGCATACTTTTCACCGTTGAATTGGAGTCGATTCGCAAGGGGAAAGAAACAATATAGTCTACTGTATACGATTTTTTAAAGGAAAAATAAGCAGCCATAGTCTTTGATTTATTCGAAATAATCTCTCTTATTAAAGAGCGAGAAATCTCACTCTTTCGAAAAGAGACTTTTCACTCTTTAGAGGTTGTCTTCATTTTGGCATGTTTAAAGAGTGATATGCCACTCTTTTAGAGTCAGGTCTCACTCTTCATATTTTAGGGAGAATAATGCGTAACATATAGTGTTAAGAATCTCCGCTAATATATAAAAATTAAAACATAATTCATTATCTCCTCTATCGTTTTCAGAGAAAATTGAATTAAGAATTGTTTTTTAGGAAAAAATATAATATGTTTAGAAAAAAAAGAAATTAATAGATATATGTTCAGTATTTTAATTTAAATATATAGCTTCAAAAAGAGAATTTATAATTAGCTATATAGCAAAGAGTTTAAGTTATTTCTATTAAACCTTTATTTCTAAGTTTAAATCCACGCGTACTATAAAATTTAATTCAGTTACGTTTGCTTCATAATGACATATATTTAACATTTTTTTTTTTTTTTTTTTTTTTTTTTTTTTTTTTTTTTTACTTTTTTACTTTTTATTCATAATTTTTTTAAATAAATTTATCCATCCATACTTAATCTTATTCTCTACATTTGTATATCCCTTTTTATTTGCATAGTTGCTTTATATTTTATTAAAACGCTATTTTTTTTAATCATTTGATAGACTAAAATAACGCCATATGTTTCTTAACATTTAAATGATAAAAGCCACGAGCAATTAGCTTTAAAAGCACATTGAATTTGAAATGTTTCATTTTATGAATTTTCATATAGTCTATTAAGTGTTTCAATAGCAAATCCAATGGGAATTAAAAAACATGTGTGAAATTATTCTGTTTTGCTTCAAGTATTTAAATAGCTGTTTATATATCTACTTCGTCCTTTCATATGGAAATGCATGTTTCAAAGGAGATCTGTTAATTTTTTTTATTTTTTTTTTTATTTTAAATTGCTTTAGTTGTATTTATTTCTTTATTAGATTTTTTAAATTCATCTATTATAATAAAAAAGGTATTTGAATCTTAACTTACCCGTATCCGAAAAAGTAAATTTATGTTTTGCGTGATTATTTTCCCTTGCAAGGGTGTCATAAGGTACAAATGTTGACACCATTCACAAGTAATAATTTTTCCTTTAATAAAATACGGAAAATTATTATAAATGATTAATATAAAAAATGAATATTTAAAAATTGGGCTAGTTTCAACCCTGGAACTTTATATTCTTAAAATAAAAATAATAATAACATTATAAGATAATTGCAGAAAATATAGCGTGAGGCATAGTAGTATTGAAACATTGTTTCTTTTAATTTCTTACAAAAATTATTAATCGTATTTTAATTACAATTTGAATCATAGATAGATTAGATCTACCAGAAAATACTGTACTTATGATTTAAAAAAATACATTGGAAACTTTCTGTTTAACAAAATTTATCTGATAATTAACAACGTATCTTCTTGAATGTAATGTAAATAGTATTAAACGAAAATTCCCAGTAGCTCGCAACTTATCAGAATTAATTTGTCTCATCAGAAACATTGCTCAGTCTTTCAAAGTTGCGATATAAGGGACATGTTCTTGATACACAAATACTTTAAAAAAATCTCCTCAACCAAAAATCACGAGGATTGAGATCGGGTGACCTCGGTGTCCATACCGTAGGAAATTCACGATTACCTGCTGTCAGAAAAATGTTGCCCCAACACACGCTTTCCGTTAAGTCCAATGTAGGGTGATTAACCCTCCTGCATGAATATAGTTGAACCGAGGCATTCTCGTTGGTGCAGTTGTAAAACCACGAAGTTCTGTAGCATATCAGAATGTCTGCCAGAGTAACGGTACATGTCACTGCTCCACTTGCGCAATTTTCTTCTAAAGAAAAGGTCGATGATAAATGATTTTGTAAAGCCACATCGCGATGCCAATTGCTCCACGTGTGTCACGTGCGAATTATTTGCACCCTGAATTCGGCAGTTGTGTGTCTTAATACCTCCACTCAGATATAAGTGGGCTTCTCGTCACTCTATAAAATCCACTCCTGCATGTACCACCAGCTTGCATGCATGATAACAATCTCTGGTGGGAAGTAGTGCAGTGAAAGTAATGATGCGCGGAACTGAACTCTTTTGGGACGGCTGTGAGCAGATGGTTTACTAGTCGCTCACGAGATTAGGAAGAGGTGCTATGCGCCTTTAAACTGTAAAACAAGAACTAATTCAAAATCATAATCTTATTCGTATTAAGTCAGTTTATCATACTTACATATCTTAAGTTAAGTCTTGAAGCCAATAAATTCTATTCTTCAAAGCTGGATTCAATTTTAGAATTATTTGTGTGAGCCTTTGTCGTTTACTCTTCCCGGATGCTGGTAGAGGGTGAGTAGATTTAAACTTATTCTCATTTATTCTAATGCATGTTATATTGATTTCATAATCGAGTTAATTTGCATCTAAACATAATCGTATGGAAATCTTATTGTCAGATATTCTAGGTTTAATATAAATTCAATCGAAATTCTTATATATGAAAATTAGTCGTATATTCTTCTTTTGGCTTCATAGCCAATCTCAATGAAAAATACAATCAAGTGGCCGTGTCGCTACTGGGCAAGTCTTGAAAAGAAGAAGCTTATACAGGCAAAACTTACACATCTGATGCAGGACATTCCGCACCATTGTGTATGGGATCCGCATGTTCAGGATACTGTCCGAGCATTTGCCATTTTCTGTTCGACTATTGCAGTTGCAACTTCTTCAACTTTTTGCTGGCTAACGGCTTTGTATCCACGTACCTAATTGCAGCGTTAGAGTTCTTGTAGTTTCAAATCGTTGAATCATGTTTCATAAGTTTGTTTCGTAAGCTTATTACATAACTCATTTTTCACCAGGTTTAAAAGAACGAATACAATCAGAAATTAATATAATTGTCCACCTTTATGCATTTTGTGTAATACTATTTTAAAATAGTTTTCATATTCTTATTTAATACTCAATTTTATTTTATTTTGGGAATAATGTTTTTTTTTTTTTTTTATGCAACACAAATCTAATTAGGGAATATTCACCTACTTTTCACCTATCTGATTTACCTGAAATTTTGCATATTTGTACACCTCTGATGATAATACATGCTCAAGAATTAATGGAATTAGGGTTGGGAGTCTGGGGGCTCTATGACTCCAACTCCAGTTCAGTTTTTTTCGAAGTTTAACCTACTTTCTAACGATCGACTGAGCTTATACTTTACAATAATAAGTACAATAATATGTCATAATTCAGACAACAATATTATCAAGCAGTAACGGACTTACGAGGATTGGCTTCAAATTTTTACCCAACTCCTATCATTCCATTGAGCTTAAGTGTTGATTACATTTATATTATTCATATCAGCTGAATTGGAGTTTTTAGTACATTTTAAAATAAAAGTTTTTTTTTTTTTTTTTTTTCATACGACTTATTAACTTCAGATTAAAGAAAAATATTTCTTTTATATAAATACTGGTAATCAAAATGCATAAAATTTGGCAGCCGTGCTGATGTTAATAATGTTGGAATGAAATACATTAATCATTAATAAAGAAAATAGACATAAATTAATTTTCCACTGTCCTGTCTCGTGTAGTATTTAACTGCTCCATATAAAACAAAAAATACACATAAAAAACTTGGTACTAAATCTTTTCAAAAACTGAACATGGTGTCCTTTACATCAGGGGTACAGATAAATGAACGTACATCTAAATTATTTGTGTGCTATTAATGAGAAAAATGTTGTCTTAATTATGTATCAATATAAAAATATAAAATTACATTTATCCATGCAGAATAAAAGGTTATAATACAATTTAGAAATTTATTACTAAATCATATTTCTCTAAAAGTAATTTCATCTACAGCAAGCTTATTTTAAAATTTGCAAATGCATTAATGTAATTCTAAAGCCTACACAAAATATTAATTTTCGTCTGTGTAATGTTTGTTTAATAAATATTAATCTAAAGCAAGTAAATTTCCTAATTTGATTATCGTATTATCTATAAATATATTTAAATTACATATTTTAATATAATTTACAATAATAAAATTTACTTATTAAATATCCGTAATATTATTTGTGTTATAATAGTTCCCTATTTAATTCAATATTAAAAGTATAGAATAAAGATGAAATAATGAAAAAAAAAAAATATTCATTTTGTGCATCACATTTTTCTGAAAAAAAAAAAACAAAAAACAAAAAAAAAAACCAATATGTTTTCTAAGAAAAAACTGATTATTTAAATCTCTTAATTAAAGTTTTATGGAAATTCTGGTTAAAAAATTGTCCTTTTTAAAAATTTATAATTAAATATAATGCTGATACCCCACGTATTTGTCTCTTTAAGAATTTTAATTATAAGAGAAATGTTTAAATCTTTATTACGATTCACCTAACTAAAGACTGAAAACTATTATAATTTAAATTCTATATTCTTTAACAGCAGTCTTTGTTATTGAGAGTATTTATATTATTTTTGAGTAATTATGAATTATTAATGTGCTTCAGTTTGCTTATTTTTTCATTAGATGCTCCTGAAAATAAGACACGCCATGTTTCATTCACGTTCATTCATCTTTTGCAGTACAGAATATCAATTATATTATTTTAAAAGTTACTAAAAATACAATAAGTATTACATGTTGAAAGAAAATTTCCTCTTCCTAATGTTGCTTTGTTTAAGGAATTTTTAATTTTTATTTAAAAACGAATTATTTTATTTTTAATATTAGTTGTATCGTGACACCATTAAAAATAAATCAATAACTTATGTTTCTGGTTTAGAGTTGTCATCTAATTGTATTTTACTATTTAAAATAATTTTTCTGGTCTTATTAAATTGAAAAAAAATCAGTCTTAAACAGCAGTCTTTGTATAAAAACATGTTTATCGTTTTCTGTCTCATATTTTACTGGGAGAGACCAGAACTAGTTGAAATACGTTTTGATTTTTCTAATTTTTTGAGCTCTTATATAGCGAAACTCTAACGATTGCATCGGGAACCAAATGTCTTTGGCTAAAAAATCAAGAATCACCAAACAATTAAATAAATGTTTAAACAACCCCTCAAAAACTATTTTCCGAAGACCTTGCAAGTATGCTAATCAGCCCCAGGTGTGAATCAAAGATGGCATGCCCTTAGGGGCGAGATTGCATAACGTGATATAGATAGAACGAAGCAATTTTTGATGAAACACAATTTATTCTTATTTTCAATAATTTCTTCTGAAAAAAAAAAAATATATATATATATATATATATTAATGATTTATTTAAGAAAAATAAATTCTTGCGTATTAATATAGCTACCTATACTTATTCATATAAAATTAACTCAACGTTTGAAATAAACCATGAATGTAGAATTTGTATGCTCGTTTGTTTGAATAAGTGGGTTTAACTTTTGCACAATTTTACTTTTGCCGCACGAAATTGAATCATTCTCGTCTGACCATCTATATTTTTCTCCCTTTTGACTATGGTGAACATTTGATTATCATAGCCATTGGTTTCGTCAGTTTTTTAAGTTACTGACAGGATTAGTATTTGGCCAAAACCAAGTCATTAGTTTTGTATTCAGAGTGATCAGGAGGCCCTAGATTTTATGAAGGATTTGTTGATTGCATCAGATGCATTCTAATACTATAAATAAAGGTGGCTGGCACGTTTATCGCAGGTTGTTTATTGGATTTTGCCGTTGACAGTGCTGATGTATAATTATTGTAATTGTAAAAAACCTTCACTTTTTGTTACAAAAAGGTCAGAAATATTGATCCTGCATAAAATTGGATTTTCTGAACGTCAAATAAGATCGAGGGAAAATGTAAGCAAGACACTTGTGCATCATGCTTTTAGTAAATTTAAAATTTCAGGAAAATATGTGGACCTTAAGAGAAGAGTCGCCCTAGAAAAATGAGTGCACGTGATGATCATGGGATAAGAAGGATGGTCGCACGAGATCCGATAACCATCTTCAATACGATTAGACATTCTATGGTTGTAAAAGGCACCAACGTCAGTTTGGGTACGATTTCAAGACGCTTGGTCAAAGATTCTCGTTTATCATACCATAAACCTGCAAAGAAACCTCACTGCGAAAAAAAATATATATACTGCCTCGATCTAGAATGAATAAGTGGCCATTTTCTGAATCCCTTAACTAGAAATGCGGATTTCCGAGCTAAGCGCGTAAGGCACGCCAATAAACTGAATAGACGAAATGATCGAGAATTTCTAGTTTACACATTTCTAGATGGTGAAACAATATTCTGAATATTCCGAATATTCTGAATCTTTTGTATTGCAAGAAATTCTAGCTTCATTTTATAGAATTGGGTAATAAACCAAAATTATAGTTGCTGAAACCCGCCTCTTGTAGTATCATTTATTTGCAGAGATTTTTAAATAACTTTGCCCTCGATAATATAGGCAAACCCTATAGAATTCTAATAGGGCCTTCCAGAACTCGCTTTTCAAGGGGACTAGAATTTATAAAGATGGCATGGAACTATTTTTACTAGAGCCGCAATTTAGATTCTAGATGTCAGTTACAGAATTTTTTCTCAGTGCTCGACTTACACCAAGTATGAAAATGCAACGACTTAATTTCTCGAGAGAGTATCAGAACTGGACTGTACAGCAGTAGAGTAGGGTCTTATTTTTGGATGAATCAAGTGTGCAGCAATTTTCCGCACGTGCTACAAGTTTTTGCCACCCAAGGAGAAAAAGATTTGATGAGAGATATACGATTCAATCTGTGAAATATCCTCCAAGCCAAATGATATGAGGTGCAATTTCTGTGTCCGGTACTGCTAGTATGTATTTTGTGCCACCTAAAACCACTATGAGCGGGAAGCGGTACCATAACTTGTTACGTGAGAAGCTGAAGCTTCATATGCGTGTTCATAAATGTTCAATTTTCATGCATCAAGCGGCTGCTTGTCACAGGGCGAAAATAGTTATTTTGAAAAATAAAGTCGCTGAAAAGCAACCGTTCACTGCTATAGCACTTGTTGAAGCAATAAAGCATATCTGGTGAGCAGACATTTCTAATGCTTACTGCAAGTAACTTTCTTATAACATGCTTAAGAGAATTGCACAAGTTATTAAAAACAAAGGAGGTCCTACTAAATACTGACTTTAATTACATTAAATAACCATGTACAGTCTATTTTGTTCTTTTATATGTAAAATATGTCTGTTATTTTTGCAGAATACCATTAAATCTTATTTTTCTATGTGTGGACTTAATCTTTTGCAAATGACTGTACAACGATGTTTAAGAGTGTATACCAATTTAATTATTCTCTTTATTTGCCTTTCTGTCCTTCTACCTGTCCATTGCGTGATATAGTACAGGCAAAGAACTTTGATGGTTAAACGAAACAACGAGTACGCACAATTGAAAAGCATCAATGCGTACCGTCTGATTTTTTCGTTCTTACTTTTTTTAATTAAAGTTTCTGTGGTTTTAGAAACATAATTGCAAGAAACAGAGAATCAGGGATAAGAATATAGACGGCTACTAATACTTACATCTGCAAGTATCTTATTCTTTCATCTTGTAAATTATTGGAGTTAAAGCGTAGATGCGCAAAAAAAGCTTATTGCGACTTTCGTAGGTAGTATACTTCAGTGGGCCCTAATTATAGAATTATCCAGAAAAATTAAGTATATTTCACCGTTTAAATTATTCTTTTATTAAGAAAATACGAAAGTTCCAAACACAGGAACATTTTATTGTCTGAATATTAGGTGGAAATTTGGGGGCGAATAAACTTACCAAAAAGAAAATGTTTCAATGTACATATACACACACAAAAGAAAATATAACAAGTTATATTTAGACACACACACTTACATATATATATATATAGATAGATAGATAGATAGATAGGTAGATAGATAGATAGATAGGTAGATAGATAGATAGATATAATAGAGTGAGATATAATAGTAGTGTTCTTTACATTGATGCATTTGGTTTTATTTATCGACTGCCTGAATTTAATTATATATTTTAATTTTACTATATTTAAAACTTAAAAAAAAATGCTTATATTCGAAATCCCTACATTGACGATTAATTTTAATATGATAGCTTTGTATTTAAATGTTTTTTTTTTTTTTTTTTTTTTTTTTTTTTTTACATAGCAGCTTCAAATATTTTGAATTTGATTTAATTACTTAGGACTTTATAACCATATAAAATATTATTGCAAGATATTCATAAGAAATTTAAATAATAATTTAACACGGATAGATTTTAACGATTTTCATTGAAGCGGAATTAATATTGAAATGATAAATTTCATTTCACACTACTGAATTCGTTATCATTCTCTTATTAACATTTGTATCTCCAGTAATGATATTCTAAAAGCATATGAATTTAAATCAATAGAAGCTTAGTTGAACTATAATATATTATGAGTTTCTGAGTTCTATATGGCATCATTATTAAACCATGAAATGCATTACATCAAAACGCATGATTAGCTTATCACACATATAACAATCTATAGCTTAGTCATGTCAGCAATTTTACATTTAAGACAATGCATATCCTTTAAATATTCTGTAAGTAATTTTTTGTATTATAACATTTTATTACAATATAAAATATTATAATATGCATATGTTGATTTGTTAAACACTGAGAAAAAAAAATATACCGCCTTCATCTAGAATGAATAAATGGTCATTTTTTAAATACTTAAATTAGAAATATAGATTTCCGAGCTATGCCCAAAAGGCACGCCAATAAACTGAATAGATGAAATGGTCGAGAATTTCTAATCTACACATTTCTAGATGGTGAAACAATATTCTGAATATTCTGAATCTTTTGTATTACGAGAAATTCTCGCTTGATTTTCTCGAATTGGGTCATAAACCAAGATTATAGCTACTGAAACCCGCCTCTTGTATTCACATTTATTTGAGGGTATTTTGAAATAGGTTTGTCCTCGATAGCATAGACAAACGCGCAAGAATTCTAATAGAGGTCTCTAGAATTCGCTTTCGAAAGGGACTAGAAAATATTTTATAAGAAATTTATAAGGATGACATGAAACTATTTTTTCTAGAGCCACAATTTAGATTCTAAATGTCAGTTACAGAATTTTTTCTGAGTGTATTGGCGTGCCTTATACTCATAGCTCGGAAATATATATATATATCTAGTTTAGGGAAGTTTTAGGAAGTTTAGGGAAAGTGGTATATATATATTTTTTTTTCTCTCTCTGTGTACCTTCATGACAATTTACACCGGCAAATAAATTTATCTTACGCCTCTCACTTATAAAAAATATTTCTACGTACACTTATAAAAACTGATTTTTGAAACAAAATAAATATTTCAAAATTACACAACAATGGAAGACATATTAATTTAACTGAATATCCTACAGTGTACGGTACATGGGCTCGCAGCCTTCCTAAAATTTTACGCACGTAATATTATTTCTTACCATCTTTTCCAAAAGAAACTTTTCTAGAAAGTTTTAAAGTATATTATTATTTAAAACTGGATCTTTAGAAATAATGGTGGCAAAATAATAAAATGCATGCAAAAATTTAAAAAGGCTGGAAGCCCTGTGTACAGCTATGTTAAAAACTGATGCCAAACACTAATTAGAATAAGTTTTATAGTTACAATGAATGCTCATAAGCTAGAATAACCTGTATGTTTTGGATTCATGCTGTTTACAAAACTGCCAACTCGACCGATTTTTCAACACCGGATCATTTAAAAGTAAATATTTTTGAACTGATTAAAAATAAAATTCTACATATAAGTCTAAAAAGCTCGGTGAATGGAAGCATAAAACTAATAAAACAAAACATGGAAACAAAATACCTTTAATTACCCTCAAACTAACATACGTTGGCCACAATACACTTATGACACCGTTGATAAAGCTGCTGTAATGAGTCAGAGAAGGCCTCTTTTGTGATCGACCAAAGAACAGATGTCACACGTCGTCGGATGTCTAGTTGTCTGCAAAACGTGTGCCCTTGATGACTTCCTTGAGGCGAGAGAACAGAAAGAAGTCTGCAGGCTCCAGATCAGGTGACTATGGTGGATGTGTGATAGCAGTTACACGATGTTGGGTTCAAGAAGTTGCTTACACGGATCGCAGTATGCGGGCGTGCATTGTCATGCACCAGACTTCACTTTCCACTCCCGTATATCTGTGGATGAGCATATCGTACGTAGCAGTATTACGCAGCCATAAACGCTGCAAAACAGTTTCGTAGAATTCGGCATTGGCAGTTTGCCCTTGCAGGACAAATTCTTGGTGGATCATGTCGTTGCTGACGAAAAACGCAATCAGGAGTGTCTTGATTCAGGACTTCTGTAGGCGACTATTTCTGGGAAGCAAGGAAGCTAGTGAGCACCAATTCATTATTTGCCGTTTCGAAACTGGATCATACTTGTATCACAGCTCTCATCTCCTGTGACGATGTTTTGCAGTAAGGTTGAATCTTGGTTACACATGTCAATGAAATCTTGAGCAGCGTGCATTCGTGTTTCCTTCTGCTCGTCGGACAATGAATACTGCACAAAACGGGAACAGATCGTGCACTTACTCAAATCTTGGTGAATGATGGTGCTAATACTGTCCTTGCTGATTCCCAATTCCTTCGATATCCATCGTAAAGACAGTCGGTTATTGTGTAACACAATCAGTCGCACCCGTTCGATGTCGTTGGTCATCCCACTTGTTGAGGGTAGACTTGAACGTGGTTCGTCATTCACGGTTTCCCTTCCCTCTCGAAAAGATTAAAACCAGTCGTACACGCATTTTTTGCTCACTGTGTTTTTTCTGTACACCTGCACCAACAATGCATGCGTTTCTCTGACAGATTTTCGCAATTTTTAGCAAAATTTTATGTTTATCCTTTGCTCCATTTCAATATGACGCAAGTTTTGAAACGTACACTGTTCGTCTTCCCATAGCAGACTATTCTGCTTCGATTTCTTGCGCTTCTTGCTACATGCCAACTCTTCATTGATCTCTGCTTGCGCATGCGCAGAGACGCATTTTTTTACTCGCGTTGTTTATGAGATAGCCATCCATTCACCGAACCTTTTAGATGAACTTTGGATTATAATGCGTTGTTTAAGTTTCTGTTAGACAGTGACAAAGAAAAATAATATTTTAATACGTCCAAAGATATATTTTTTACATTTTTCCCCATATTTATTTACCTCAGAATTGATTTAGATAAAGTTTGTTTTAAGATTAAAAATTAAAGTTTATGACAAACGGTCAGTGTTTCGAATATGTGTTAACGAAAAGTTACTTTCGTAAAAATTTTTATTTTTTACCGTTTGAAACTCAAGTTATAGCTAAATTGCAGTTATTGTGTTAGTTGTTTAAGTAAATGATTCTTTGAATAAACACGGAAAAATAGCATAAATTGTAAATATGAAAAATAATATGTATATAAAATTATAAAAGAATCAACACAGAACTGGCGTTTAAAAGTAATAAGTACAAAACTTTGAATAAACACCATAAAAAAGCAATAACTTGCAACAATTGTTACGGGTCTTAAGAAGACACGACCCATCGTCAGGCGTATAAACTGGCACAAGTGGTGTGTTGTCAGTTTGTTTGCAGCACTCGTGCCCAATTTGTTCGCCTAACGAAGGGTCGTGTTTTTTTAGACCCCAAACAATTGTTGGGAGTTCTTGTTTTTTATGGCGTTTATTTAATAATATTTAGTCGAATAAAACTTTTTTTTTCTTTTTTTAACGGCAGATGTAAAAATAAATTTATTGTCATAATTAGCAAAATTATTTGTTAAATTTTAGAGGATCAGTAAATGAAATACATGATACTTTAACATTAATTATGAGAGTTTACTGCAGTTTTGTTACTTGGAATTTTTAGGAGATAATTAAGATTTTCTAAACTGAAATTCTTTATTTTATTATTTAAAATAGAAATAATAAATAATCAGATCAGTGAGGATAATAAATTAATAGTTGAATAAGGAATTAATGATGTTTAGTAATTTTAACTAAATAAGGAATTAAAAAAAAAAAAAAAACTACAAAGTTATTTTGTTAAAACCGTAGTGCCAAGCACAACCGAAAAGAAGACTGAAACATTCAGGTTAAAGCTGCTAGATACAGACATGTACTCTTTATTAAAAGATGATTTTTCGCCAATATGATGCATGATTTAGAAAAACCTATCCATGCAACGAACGATATTGTCAAGGAACTGTTGAAGCACCTCCGCACTTTTCTCCCGAAACGAGTATCGCAGCAGTGAAATCCTTACTCGGCTAGTCATGTACTACAAAGAATCTTCTGGGAAATTTATATAGAATTTAGTACCAGGGACTTTTCTGCGCATCTATTTGTTAAATATACCCACCTTTAATCCTCTGAAAATTCTATTGCATGATGGAGTATATATATATATATATATATATATATATATATATATGTGTGTGTTGCTCTCTATAATGAGTAAATGCAGACCAACAGAACCTCTAAACTTTGTCATACAGGAGGCCTTAGAAACTTACAATAAAGCACATTACTCATTGTTGCACTTTGGAAGATTTTGAGATTATTATACCTATCAAGTATGAAACTACTCCTCACAAGAACACCAGTCTTCCCAAAATGGTCTATTTCTATAATTTTTAAAGGATAATTAAGCGTACCCAACCATTTGCATTTATTTATCGAGTGTATGTCTGTACAATTCAAAATTTCCCTTAATAAAAATTTCCATTTTCAACTTCTAAACGAAATATTAAAACCAAAAAAAAAAAAAAAATAATAATAATAATAATAAATAACAATAATAATTAATTAAAAAAAATCTTTTAAAAAACGATAATCATTTTAACAGTTATGAATTTTTTGAATGTGAAAACTGAATTTAAAAATATGTATTTGTTAGTGAGTTATAATGGAGATTCTTTACCCATATAATAACATCGGCATTGGCTTCCGGCCACGATAAGTAGAGAGTTCCTTTAATAATACCATTGCGTACACCACTCAATTTCTTTATACTCTTTGACACACGTCTATGCAAGTTTTCTACAATACTGAATTATATTCTTTTTCATTATTGTTATGTCAGTTCATTCTATTGTATCTTTGCAATTTTACGCTGATTTCCCTTCTCGGTCCTTAATTTTTACACACTAATGCATAATACACATAATTAATAATGACATATAATATAATAGGTTTTTCCGAATTTTAAAATGATAAATTTTCTATACATTTAAGAAAAATAAATTGTAAGTCGTCTTATGTTGTAAAAGGTTGTTCTTGTAAAATAAACTCGCATATGCTTTCATTTAATATGCAAGTATGAACGTAAGGCATTATTTTATTGAATAAATCAACAAGGAAAAATAACATCAATAGGGTGGTATTTTGTTTTTATTCAAAAAAAAAAAAAAAAAAAAAAAAAAAAAAACTTTAAATATTTCGAAAGCAATGTTAATTCCTTTATTTTAGAATTGCACTAAAATTTTTACAAGCATTTTAAAACATATTATTTAAGTTTCTATGTAACATTTAAACAAACTACATATTTTTATTTACTCATTTGCCAAAAAAGGATGTCTTTTATTTAATGCCTTTACTGAATAAAATGCAAATGTTTGTAAGAGAACCTAATGAATTATACATAAAATCTCGTTTTTATTTTACTTTAAGTTAAATTAATTTCATTATAATCAATATTCAATAAAGTGTCATAAGAAAATTAACATTATTTTCGATTTTCTGTTTATTAAAATACTTTAAATACATTCCAATAGATCAAAATGTCTTTTTTACCTAATATCATTTGTTTTAAAAAAAGATATATTTTATATATCAAATACACCAACTGTACAACAAAATTACAAAGCTTTATAATATATTTGTTAGTTAAAAGTAGCATTCTTAAAATAGTCTATAAATGTAGAGTAAACAAATAAAGATTATCATTAAAAATTTAATAAAACATTTCGTCGTAAATAAAAGCCATAAAAGTAATAACATTTTGATAAGAATAAAAATATAGCAATACTTTACACTGAAATAAAGCCTTAAAAAAAATTTAACGAGAAAAATTAATACATCAGCGAATTTGGATTAATTGCATTTCTGTGTTATCTTTATCATTAATAATGTAATTAAATGCTCCTATTTTTTCAATTCATTTAATTTTTATTTTTTGTGTCAGTTCTTATTAATTAAATTCGTTTTTAAACCATTACATGAATTTCTGAATTAATAACATTAATCAACAAAGTTTGATTAAAACTATAATAATAAAATAAAAATATTATTAATAATAATATTGTTGTTGTTGTTGTAAATCGATTTAAATGAATTTTTATTTTTCTTTGCTTATTTATATTTTTAAATTCTAGGATCATAAACAGTCAAAATATTACCGTATCACTAAATAATTAACCATAGTGTGGGAAGAAGATGTGGGGAATGAAATTAATGAAATACACATTGTTACAAATTAAAATTTGCACAAACCTGCAGTACTTTTATCGAGAGTTTTGATAACTAACAAACTATAAATGTGTAAATAATTACATTTTCCAGAACGGCTAAGGTGATGATCTGATAGAATAAATTTTTCAGAACGGCTAAGGTGATGATCTGATAGAATACATTCTTTCTAGAAATTTCTTGTTAAATAAATGGTAACATACAGAAACAACAGCCTTCTGGAGGAGTTGTATATTATTAAAAATTATGTATACCACATAAATATGAAAACCCTCGACAAAAGACAGATAAATAGTTTAATTGGATTAATATTCACTCTAGAACGTCGTTAGAAAGTGTTAAATATGCTTAACACAAAAGGAAATGCAATTTTCAAATGTAACCCTTAATGTATCTGAATATTTTAATGAAGCACAGTGAATAAAGCGCGTCCGCGATAAGAATGAGACAATTCGATTGGCTAAGCTAACGCGAGAAATTTGTAGCATGCACATTTTCACACTAGCAGCATAAAGTAGGTTACGCACACTTTAAAATAAGCTAAGACTTTGATTGTTGCTGCTGCAAGTTTCACCATGCCATTTATCAAACGCTGTTCGAAAATAAATTGTACAATTCTATAATTTCGATGCTGGAAGATGCAAGAATGTAGTTTTTAAACATTTTAAAAAGCGGAAAATTTCAATAGTAACGATATATCTCCTTTTAAAACAATACTACGAACAAGGAAACATTGAAGTTTCTCGAAATTTCGGAAAAGGAATCCGGAAGAAGAACCCAACTCTTGTAACGAAGGTTAAGAAAATCGTGGAAAAGAAACCTGATATTTCAGTGCGCCAAATTGCCCGGAAATTGAAGATACCTAACTCACCATGCCATTTATCAAACGCTGTTCGAAAATAAATTGTACAATTCTATAATTTCGATGCTGGAAGATGCAAGAATGTAGTTTTTAAACATTTTAAAAAGCGGAAAATTTCAATAGTAACGATATATCTCCTTTTAAAACAATACTACGAACAAGGAAACATTGAAGTTTCTCGAAATTTCGGAAAAGGAATCCGGAAGAAGAACCCAACTCTTGTAACGAAGGTTAAGAAAATCGTGGAAAAGAAACCTGATATTTCAGTGCGCCAAATTGCCCGGAAATTGAAGATACCTAAATCTTATGTGCACGAAATCGTAAAAAAGGATTTGAATTTAAAAGCTTTTAAGAAAAATTCGGTTCCAAAATACATAAAAGATAAAAAACAACGAGCAAAGAAGAACTGCTTAACAATTTATCGGAAATTGATTCCATCTAGATCAGGACTGAAACTCGTCATTGATGACGAGTCTTATTTCATGTATGATCCCAATGCTGCTGGTGGTAGTAAGTACAGTAGAACCTCGATTATCCGAACCTCGATTAACCGAAACTCACCTCGATTAACCGAAACTCTCCGTTAACCGAAGTCGGTTTCTTCTTCACTTTTTTTTTTCACTTTCTACTATCATCCAAAATTTTCTCTTAACAAACATGTATTTTTAAAGTTTTTTTTTCCACATTCCTTTTGTATGCAAGCCATCCTTTCCAAACTACGAGTGCTGATAAATATTTTAGATGATTATTGATGAATTCTCGATTATCCGAAAGTTTCGATTATCCGAAGTAAGTTCGCCCCCAATTACTTCGGATAATCGAGGTTCTACTGTACTACCATTCTGCCTCACCAGATTCTATTCCCGTAGAATATAGAATCAAACCTAAGGTGAAATTCGCCTGAAAAGTGATGGTGTGGCACGCCATGGATGAGGATGGGAATGTGTCCAAACCGGTGTTCTTTGAGGGAACTGCGAATGGTAGATTTACTTGCACCAATGTATAAAGAGAGTACTGATACCCTTCATCCTCCAGCATCATCGGAAGGAAGATATTTTGTTCTGGCCCGTTATGGCAACCAGTCATTACACAAAAGAAGTGATCGAATATCTGAGGGACCAGAAGATCTATTTCATACCCAAATCGGAAAATGCGCCTAACGTCCCACAAGCAAGAGGGATAGAAAAATTCTGGGGAATTATGAAATGTAAATATTCCTACGAGAAAAAGGAGCCCAAAAACTTGGCCCAATTCAAGAGGGTTTATCATCGTCTCCTTAAATCAGTAACCAAAGAAACTGTACAAAACGCCATGACGACGGCTAGAAGCAATCTTCGCAAAATGGGCCTTAAAGGTGTATATTCTTCAATTTAAAGTATCAAAGGTGATTAAAAATGTTTGTTTGTCAATTTCATGCAAGTAGCATTCATGCAAATAATATTTTGTTGAAAATAAATGAGAATCAAGTTGTCTCATTCTTATCGCGGACGCGCTTTATTAACACTTAAAATACCATATTCCGTAGAAAACATTTTTTTTAGTGTTGGAATAACAAATGGATATTTCACAGTTATTTCTGCAGTACAAATTTATTTAAATATGATATTTAAAAATGATTCTTATAGAACGTAATACATTTGAATTATTTTGGATGTCCCTTTAGACAAACCAGTTGCGAAATTTATACCATTTTAAATACGAACATGACATAGTAAAATTTAATACATATATAATTTTTAAAAAAATCTGAAAACATATACGTAAGTTACAGGCGGTGAGAGAGAGAGAGATAGACGGACAGTCAGGACAGAAACACAGACTAATAGAACAATTCAAATCATAATCACTCTTACACATTGTTAGAAAGTGTTAAAATGCTTAATAAGAAAGTAATTTTATTACAGTCATTTCCAATCACAGCATTTAATGTACCTGAATATTTTTGTGGGGCCTAGTATATCTTTGTACTAATTATTTTACATTTTATTGAAAACATTTTTGTGTGTGTGCATATGAACCATAAATATTTCATATAATTTTTGCAAAAAAAAAAAAAAAAAAAAAAAAGGAATTAAAGTATGGTTTATAGAAATAGATCTCATAGAATGCAATGATGTAGCATTTTCCGGCTGTTCCTATAGAAACTTGTGGTGTTGTTTTCTACATTTTCAATAGGTACATATCTTAGCGAATGTGAATAACATGTATGAGTTTCATGAAATTTCATGAATATATACGTTAAAGCGTGGAAGCACAAGCAGACGGGCAGATAAAATGACAGAAGAACAGACGGTCAAACCGAAGTCTTAAACACTTTTCATTTTTGTTGGAAAGTGTTAAAAAGACCATTCGCAAGAAGGAAGAAGCTGAAAATTTATGTATTTATATATATTGCCAGATAATTTTCATGGTTTGAATTTTATAGCACACTGAGAAAAAATATATATCGCCTTCATCTATTGGGTTGTTCGGAAAGTCATTTCGTTTTTTTCAGATGAGGACTTAATTGTATTTTTTTCACACCTTCTTCACATTTAAGTTGCATTGCCATTGCATATTGTGACAGCTGATATAGCAAGGCTTGCTTGTGAAAAAGGTCGTTTTATTCTGCTCAATAGTTTTTGATTGGTGCCCTATCAAATAAAGAAAATCAGAAGCGACATTTTCGGCATATTTTGTTTTTGCTATCAAAAATGCGAAAATACTATTCAAACAAGAAAAAAAGGTATACGATGTGTGCACAGAAAATTTATTTAAAGAACGCTATTGTCAAAACTGGTTTAACAAATTTTGTTCTGGCAATTTTGAGTTGAAGATGCATAACGTTCTAGAAAACCAGTTTGCGCTAATGAAGACAAAATAAAGTATTGATTTATGAAAAACTGCCAAATAACAACTCGTGAGATCGCCAAGAAACCGATCAAAGTGGAGAATATATAATTCATTAAAATATTTATACAATATAAGAAAATCGTCTTTCATTTTCGAAGGAAAAAATGAAACTACTTTCCGAACAACCCAATAGAACGGATAAGTGGTCATTTTCTAAATTCCTAAACTAGAAATATAGATTTCTGAACTATGCATATAAGGCACGCCAATAAGCTGAATAGACGAAAGAATCGACAATTTCTAGTCCATACATTTCTAGATGCTGAAAAAATATTCTAAATATTATGAATATTATGAATCCTTTGAATTGCGAGAAATTCTCGTTTGATTTTCTAGAATAAGGTCATAAACTAAGATTATATTTGCTAAAACTCACCTCTTGTATTCTCATTTATTTGCAGAGATTTTTAAATAGGCTTGGCCACGACAATATAGGCAAACGCACTAGAATTCTAATAGGAATTTCTAGAACTCGCGTTCAAAGGGGATCAAAATTTATAAGAATGACATGGAACTATTTTTACTGGAACCACAATTTAGACTCTAGATGTCAGTTACAGAATTTTTTCTCCGTGTACGCAACACATATAAACATGATTAAAATGTTATATATAATGATTGTAAAATTGAAGAAACGTTTATACTCCAATTTAATTCAAGGACTGCAACTTGGAGACAAAGATGAAAAGCTTATGGTTGTTGAGAAGCATGTAATGTAAAGACATTATTTTATGTTATAAAAAATTTAGGTGATATTGAAACTATTTTACATGTGTTTTTCAAACAACCAGAATGAAAAAGATGACAGTGATTGTAAAACCTAAAATATTTTACTCTTAATAATGTATACAAATTAAAATTAGTAAGTGCAGTAATTCAAAGTAATTTTAAATAAAATTTGTTAACAAAATAAAAAATTGTGAATGTGTATTCTTACGCTAAAAGAAAAACCAATTACCAAAATACGGCTTAAAATGAAAACAATTATGCGATTTTTCTTTTCTTTCCTTTTTTTTTTTTTCTGTGTGTAATCCTCAATAATATATATGGCTTAAAGCGTCATCAATTAAGCTTCATCATATAAAATTATTTTATATAAATATAAAATATATTTATGTATATTATATAAATGTGTATTATATACATATAACACATATAAGATGCCTTTTATATATATATAATTATCTTATATCACCATTACTATGGTGTATTAAAATAATGAGGAGTAAAGACTAAACTAATCTTAACTAAAATATATTAGTTAAAGGCATTAAATAAGGGGTAAATTGGACTATTCTCTAGCAGCATAATAAAAATCAGTGACATATATTTTCACTTAAAAATAGAACAATAAATAGTTTCAAATGGTAGACTTGCTGGTGACATAACTGGCGTTGAACCTGCCTACACTC
Source organism: Salticus scenicus (assembly GCA_963930645.1). Taxonomy (NCBI): domain Eukaryota; kingdom Metazoa; phylum Arthropoda; class Arachnida; order Araneae; family Salticidae; genus Salticus; species Salticus scenicus. Next base: position 253,975,044 of record OZ005651.1, on the reverse strand, counting down.
CACAATACTTCACTCGAAGAGAGATGAGCTCCAATTGTTATCTCAAACGGCACTGCACTGCAGTAACCCCTCGAACTGAACCGAACCGAACCCTGGGTACGTTTTTAACGTGCCTTTTATACGCTCACTGTAAAAAAAAAAAAAAATGTCCTATTTCCTGTCAAAAATTCTGTGTAATTTGAGAAAATACACGTAATTTACGAAAAAATTACCTTGTCAGAACGTATTTTCTCAAATTACAGAGAATTTCTAGCAGCAAACAGGACGTATTTTTTACAGTGGAGAGAGAATTTTGCATTGATATGCAACTTAGTTTCCAGAAAACTTACTCAAAAATATTAATTTTTAAGTTCCGCAAAATCTATAGATTTAATCCATAATAAATATTTTCCTTTTAAACTCTTAACTATTGGCTATTCTTATAGTAGAGCACTTTTTTAAAATCACATTTAAATCACTTCTAATGCAACTCGAATTCTTTGAAACTCCAGAATTAAGAATTTCTTACGAAAATTTTATGAAGCATCAAAACTTTTTAAAAATTAACGAAAGGATTTTTTTATTAACGTAGTCTTTATCCCTATTTAATTTTAAACTTTAGTTTTTGAATTTACATCATGTACTTATCTCTAATAGAAACATAATTAAAGCGCGTTTCTTTCTTTTTGAGACAGCCTATAGAGATTTTACATACATAAATGAACCCTGCATTATTCTTATCATTATTCTTATGTCCCCTCTTATTAATATATAATCGTAGCTATTTAACGAATTTAAAGAAAAAAATAAATAAAATTTTGTGGATGCAATTTACAACATTTTTGTATGAACATGTTTAATCATATATATTTTTTAGTATGAATCTGCTTATAATTTTTTAAATATTCCATTCCTTAATTGTGCAATATGTCTTACTGGATAAAAAGTATTTAGCAGTTTTTTTTTCACATTTCTAAAAAAAAAAAAAAAAAAAAAAAAAAAAACTCTAAGTATTTTACCCACTGTAAGACATAATATGTGTGTAAAATATTTAAATGTACTGTTTATGTGTCTCAAATATTTTTCGCAATGAGAGCAATAAATGTATTGCGAAATACGAAGACGATAGATAAATAAAAGGTTTTCTTTTGAAGATGTTATATATATATATATATATATATATATATATATATACTATTATATATATATATACGTATTAATCCTGGACGATATATTTAACGCCCCAGCCCGCCCGTTCCCGCTCTTCGATGTCTTTTTCTAGTCAATTTTGTCCTTTTATTACTTCCGGTGTGAGCCTTTTTTTTTTTTTTAACACACTTGACATTGTGAGTTTTTTTGGTTTTTGTCCCATGCCATTTCTATGGGGTTTTTAGCTTTTTTTCCCCTCTTTTTCTACATTCTGAAGTGCGGTTGATAGTGTATCCTTCTAAATTAGTTGACTACATTTGCTAACATATAAAAATTCATCAGTTCGAAGTGTGAGAATCTAAATGATATGTACGGTCTTGGATTTAATTTTTTCGCCACGGTGTATTTTCAAAATTGTTCTAATTAATCTAACTGACAATTTTCAAATATTTAAAAAAAAAAAAAAAAAAACATTAATTTTTTAAGTACATCATTTCCAGAATTGCATTTTTCGCAGTTTCTCGAATTACTTTCAAGAGAACTACTACAATTTAAAATTAATTCTTAGAAAATACTTTATTTGTTACCTATATTCTACATTTTAACGTAATGCATTTTATCCAAAATCTAACTGAAATATTGTATAAAATTTAAAATAATTGATATACAAAATCTTTATGTACTGTAAGAAATGATTAAAAAAAAATTCTTCTTCTGTAATTTACATTTTGCACGATGGATTAAACGCTCAAGGCTAACTGGATTAAGAAAACATCGAAACCAGTTTATCAAAATAAACCTAATCTATTTAAATTCACTTTCCCGATTACCATATGTTATTTCATTAATGATTTTCGTAACTGAATCCTAAGTTAAAATTTATTAATATTTGTTTAAGACAGGATACGTGAAACACCTGCTATTTCATGCTAAAAATATTCTCAATTAGAATTTTCTTTGCTTTGCAAATTTCTTAAATATTCTTGTTGGATATATATATATATTTGTTTAATTATAAAATAGATGATGCATGGTACGTTATTTTGCTGGTGAAATTTTCTGCTAAAGAGGAATTTCCTGACCGAGAAGCATAGTAATTCATGAAATATTTATCTAATAAGCTAAAATTTATTATGTACAAAAAAAAAAAAATATATATATATATATAACAATTTGTCTAGTTTTAAAAATATAAAAAGTAAAAAAATGTTTAAAATGCTCAAAACTCTCTTACATATAATAATAAAACATCATTATCCTGTTCAAAGTGGAATACTTCGTAAAATATTATATCGTAATAAAAAAAAAAAAAAAAAAAAAAAAAAAAAATCGTTTAATGGATTGCTGGAGTGCAAGCTACACTTAATCAATTATACAGAATAAATCGTTTTCCTCCCCAGTATTTATTTGAGAAGAAGACGTTCTACTCTTTACATGTTACATTTAAATTACCTAAATTTAAAATATAAAATTCAACTTAAAATAATCTGTAAAAAAGTTATAAATAATTCATTTTAAAAAAAAACTATATATATACTAGCCAATTAATTTAAATTCAAGCTTACATTACACATAATTATTATATATTATACAGAAAAGTTTGGATATACAATGAAGCTGCGTTCTTTGATAATGCGAATAACATCACTTTAGTTAATAAATACGGAATAATAATTATTAAATAGGAAAATAAAATGTAAATGATTTAAATAAGTAATTAAATAAGTAAAGGATCAACAGTCCGTCCCTATTTAAACATTTACTTTATTATTATTATTATTTTTTTTTTTTTTTTGTAAAATAATATGTAAATTAATAAAGATTCATCCTTCTTTAAATATACATAAGGAAGTCAGATCTGCCGAAATTTATGTCACCGTATACATTTTATAAAATTTTACTCCCTTTATGACATTCAACATAGTTTTTTTTTTGCAAAATCAAGAACCACGTATAAGGTAAATTTGGTAGACATGACGCATTATATGAAATTGTACTCATAGAGAATCAGGGGAAAGTAGTAGAATGTACGTAGTAATCCCATGTAATATTACAACAGCGACAGTATAGAGTCTGTTTGAATATACATGCTGAAATTTTTGAGTGTCTTCGTTTAGTTTGCCTAAGCAAACGCTTGAATTTTCAAAACACAACATCTAAATTTCTATAGAATGGTATTTGTAAAAAATAATTTAAAAAATATCACATAAGCTACTAACCTACACCAAAAATACGAACAGTAACGGTTCTTTCTAGAAGTGGTCATGTTTAATTAAAAGGCCTCACAATTCCTCCTGCCGAAGTGAGTATGCGTGGGCATGTTTATTAAGGGATGCAGCGCATTGTTCTCATTGTCTTCCATGTTAGTAAAGATTACGCAATTTATTGGTAATACCAGAGAAATGAGGATGAGTAAGTAGAATGTCTGGAACTGTACCAAGAGACAACTTCGAATAGTGATTGGATTAAGTTTGTTACTTATAGCAGGTAGTTTCATGAAAACGCAACCATTTACAACAATAAGTGCATCAATTGTGAACGACGACAACCTCGGTTAGCAAACAAGAACACATTGAAAAAGTGAAAATGAAAATTGATTTTATTTATTCCATTTTCTGTATTCCGTTTGCTGTATTTCTGTCACTCTTCTGGTGAATAGATGGCTTTTTTTTTTTTTTTTTTTTTTTTTTTTCTTTTGCGTTTTACAAAATCTGGATCTTTAAGAGCTCTGCTTTAAAAGACTTGTCTAGTAACTTAATTTTATTTACTGATTTTTACATGGGCTTTCTTTTTCTAATTTGTTATTTATTTTTATTTTTTTCGATGGTTAATTTTCCTTAAGTCTTCTAAATTTTTTTTTTTTTTTTATTCTTTAATTATTACATTGAAATAGTCTCCCTTAATGCAATAATATTTCTTTTCAATAACCGTAAAAACAATGTCATTTAAGTGTAATCATTATTGTTAAGAATTTAATTGTAGTTATTATTAGTAACAATTTTTCCAACCCCTGTATATAATCACAATCACCTTGTAAGAACAGATTGAACAAAAATAGCTCTCTTAATTTTATTACAGCTGTTGTATAAAATTAAATCAGAACAAGCGCAACAGACGCTCAGACTTTATTTCTTTTCACTAAAGTTACGTTTTTTTAGTTGAATATTTCACTGCAATTTTCAATAGAAATGGGTTGTCCTTTGTTGATCATTCCTAGACACTCATCTTGAATTTAATTGTATCCTTTCTTCCAATTAAAACGTTTTTTCATCCTCTACCATATTCGGGGTAAAAGTTTTGGTGATAGCATACGGTGGTGTGCGTGAAATCTCGAAGTCAAAACCCCATTTGAAACCCAATTTTTCTTGGAGCCAAGACTCTTATAAATATGCTAATAAATTTTACTAAATGTTTACTTTAATTATGTCACTCTTTTCGGGGACTAGATGGCTATTTCTCGTTAATTTGTATTGTATTTTGAAATATCTGGATTTTTAAAATCTCTGCTTTTAAATAAAACAGTTATCCTTCGTCACAACGGAATTGAAGCTTAAACATCCATGAGTAAATACAGGTGTTGGACAAAATAATGAAAAACATTTCGCTTCTGTACGTTTTGTTGAACATTTTGAAAAATACATAATGTGTTGTTCTAAAATTTTGAGAATAAAGAAAACATGTCTTTCCTCATATTTTTCCAGACATGTTTTACTTACTCGAAAAATTCAAGAACAATACATTAATTATTTTTCAAAATATTCGAGAAAACATGAAAACGCAAAAGTGTTTCCATTATTTTGTCCAACATCTGTAAATTACTGAATAATAAAGTTCAGTGTTTAAAAGGTCTCTTGATTTTTTTATTATTTTTATGAAACTTAATTTTGCACTTTGTTTAGTTAATTTACATGTTGTAATACTTGATCAAAAATAATAGTTTTGATGTAATTTGAAAAAATTATTTCCATTGCATAAAACATGACATTTTTACTGAAAAAGCGAATAAATTACTTAAAACTATATTCATAGTGATACATCATTCATTTTGTCCCCATTAGAGATTATACATAAGACATACTGTAAAATGTTTCTTATACCATTTATTGACAACTACATTTGACGTGCATGAACGTTATTAACATAAAAGTAGAAAACGAAATTTGCATACTGTAATTTATGCATTGTTAAGTATACCGACATTTACACGTAAACAATTTGTTTCCTTAAGGAATCTAGCTATGTGTTTTCCCCATTGTTTTTAAGTTCTTATACAGTTTGAGCATCTTTTTTATACTGGGTTTTGAAACACGTGTACTATCAATTTTATACCCTTACACAGATATTTCCCATGGTTCTTTGTTTGCTTCCCTATTTTTATTTTATTTTTTTTTAAATCTGTTATACACATATATAAATGTGTGTGTGTGTACTTGTGTTTAAAAGTCTATCATGTATTTATTAACAATAGAAGATTTAAAAATTTCTTGATTAACAACATACCGAGGATGTTCACGTAAACGGCATTCAAGATTTCTTTTTGTTTAACCAATATAAGATAAATCACAATTATTACAAGGGACATTATAGATACCCCACTTATGAAGCTCGGGAACAGGGGATTTAGTTGAAGGGAATTAGAATTTATTGACAGGTTTAAAAATAACGTGAAAATTGAAACGCTTCAAAACTTTGGGCTAATTTAAAACATAAGGGGGGATAAAAAGGCAAGACAACAAGATTATAAGTTTTAATTTTATCATCAATGAAAAGAGTGAAATTATAAGTTGGACTACTGAACTTTTTGAGAGCTTTATCAATTATAGAGGTTCTAAAACCTCTTTTAGTATAATATTAATTAAATTAATAAAACAAAAAATTTAATTGATTATTCCTTCCCTCTTTTTTTTTTTTTTTTTTTTTTTTTTGTGTGTGTGTGTGTGTACCTCTCTGATTGGTCCTGCATAATGCTTCCTATTGGTTGTTTGTGTTGCTCCTCCCCTCTGGATTTTGCCCTGCTTTAAGTCTTGCTTTTGCCTCCAAGGCAGTAGCACGTGTTTTTTTTTTTGCACCTGATGAAGAAAAGCTACATCCTTTCGAAACCGGTTGTGCTGACTTAAAATTTATGGTGTGTTAAGAAGCTTTAATATCTATATATGTATATATTAATCTTCTATTAATTCATAAATGAAATTATAAATGTTTAATTTAATATGCATATTCGCAATATTTAGTAAAGATAATTATTTATTGATGTGTAAATGTAAATGATAACTTACATTCAACCTTGTGGTTTAAAGGTTAAAATTAATCATGCCAACTCTAAAATATGAGTAGTCGTAAAGCTTGTCTTCTGTTGATATAGGGTAAAATTTTAGAAGCAAGCGTAAATTAATGATTCGCCTTGTAAATACCAGTTGTTACATGATTAAATTGAGCTAAATAAGGCAAGGCAAACGAATAATGAACAATTATGAAGTAATAGTACATAATTTCAGATTCCATTAGATTTCCAGAGTTTTTAGATTTCTTTAAATATTTTATCTTATTCATTTTAATTAATATTTTATTATTACTTGCAATAATTTCGTTTTATTAAGTATTTTTACGCAAATTTTAAAGTATAAATCGAACGTATTGTAAATTAAGGTTTTTGAAATTTACGAGATTTATTTTATACAAGAAGTAAAAGGCTGAAATATACGTTAAAAACATTTGTGGAGGGAAAAAAATAGATAAATAATTGCTTTATTAAGATTTCAACGATTTAAGAAGCAAAATTTCTGTATACAAATCTTAAATTACAATTAATCTTTACTGCTAACATATTAGTTTTTTTAGTGATTTTTTTTTTTTTGAAAGATTAAATGACTGATACTCAAACTTATTAATTTTAAACGATACATAATTAACAAGCACATAAATGTATTTTTTATAAAACTATTATTTGGTAATTTTGAATCAATTTAATGAGATTAGAATATCAAGTTATAAAACTAGAACTTTAGACAAAGCTATATATATATATTAAATTCTATAAAGAAAATAAGTATAAGACACGAAATTTATGATAAGTAAAATGACATTGCTTGGCAATTATTGATGAACAGAACTTTTTTTAAAATAAATATTATCAAATGCTATTATTTAGGAAATACAACTAAGCATATATGTAAAAGAGGGGAAGCGTTATATTTATGAAACAAAAGGGTGCATATTGGACCACATGGGAAGGCGGAGTAACAATATATATATATATATATATATATATATATATATATGTATATATGTACATATTTCACCTTTAAAAAATTTCTATGTCACCAAAAAAAAAAAAAAAAAAAGTTGTTTTAGGATGAAAAGTTGACAGATATCAGCCTTTTAGTAAGGAATATGTCATTTCATGTGCGCAGCTTGTATCTGTTATTTATGCTGCTTAATACACTATAGCGAAGTCCTTTGGGGATAACGTTTCTCTTCGCTCTCAAGGCACTTTTCAGTTCTTGCAAGGTTTAGGGTAAAGGAATTGTTTGAGAAACACGTTTCCCAAGAGCATTCCATGCATGATCTGCGAATTTAATCCAGGAGAGCAAGCAGACCATTCTGTACGTTCAATATTTTCACTTTCTAGTGTGTTCGATACTTCAATGATTCTGTGTGGACGCGCATTGTCATCTGTAGGGGGAAGAGTGGGGTACAATGGACCAATTTTGGAAATTTTAGGTGTTTACTCACAAAATAATGATTTCTCGCTATAGAAAGTATGTGTGCATATTACCTATATATTGAGTTTTATGTGGCACTCAATCAAAAGCAATAATTATGTTTACTTTTTTTAATATAATATTTTTAATAACAACTGACAAAATGGACCATCGTACCATGACCGCGGAATAAAATGGTCCATGACATGGGGTACTATGGACCACAGATCAAATTTAAAAAAGCATACTAATGTAGTATGCCTTTTAATAGTGTAAAATGTAGAATATATTATATTTGTTTATTTATGTCTTCGATTCATGCAAATAATGTAAATTAATGAACATTAAAATTAGAAAATGATAAGCTAAACAATTTTTGTGTCACTGAAAATTTGCTGTTTTCTTGTGAAGTTGTATGGTCTGGAAAACTCATCATTACAATAGATTGGAAATTTACAAGACATATAGCAATACTCTCACAGAGCTCACATAGCTCACACAGCAAAAAATGTAGTGATCTTAATTAAGTTTTCGTTGCATGAATCTCACAAAAACAGTTTCTTTATCTTTTTATTTCTGTGATTAAACCAACAAAATGTAAAACCGTCTTTTTCGTCAAATTTATTTGTATTATATTTTTTTAATTCCATTATTCAATTTAATATTAGAATAAAAAAATAACTGAATGTTTAATAAAAATCAATAAGATTAAACCTCAAAGTAAACTGCTTTCTTATTCATCTTTGAAGACATAATAGATCTAATTAAGGTTAACTCTGAAAATTTTATGTATAATTTATAGCTAACACTTCAAAAATGCAGATTTCGTAAATCAGTTTATTAGGGCAGAGAACTGAGGTAAATGGACCATGGTCCATTGTATCCCGTTTCTTAGTAGTCCATTGTACCCCGTCTGGAGCTCTGACAGCAAATGATAAAAAAATAAAAATAAAATTTTTTTTTAATGAGATTAAATATAATAATAGATTACCTTAGCTCTTTATTGTGCTAAATAACTTGTTCCAGATCATTATTCCTGAAAGACGAAAAAAAAAATGTTTAACTAAAAATATTTACTTTTGGCTAACGTAAACTGAACTTCACGAATAAAATGACTAAATTGTTAGTTAGTTATGCTGTTGCTGGCTAAATTTCATCATTGCAGTTCTGCTATCTACGTACTAAAATACCAACCATAAAAATAAATAAATAAACAAATTATAGGGAGTGGTCCATTGTACCCCGTGGTCCATTGTACCCAACTCTCCCCTATACAAAAGATTTAGATACTTTATATCTATAAGTATCTATAGTATATGGTACTATATAGTATCATCTATAAACAAAAGATTTGGATATCACACTCCAAAAATACAAACAAAAGTCAGAATAATCTTATTGAAGTACCCCCTAACAGCACAAAATGTTCCAGAAACGTAACAATCATATAACATTGAAACATTATAAATATTTCAGAAACGTTTAAAAAGTTTCAGATTGCTTTCCGATTAGTTTCAAAAACGTAGAAATGTCCGCGATCGTAACAAAAAATCAGATAGGTAACAGAAACGTTACAATCACTTAACAGATAGAAAATCAAAAAGGGTGAATGACAGCATACTTAAATGTGTTACGTTTTTGAAAAATTGTAAGCTTTTTGAAACATAACTGAAACATTCTGTGCTGTATGGGCCGCTATGATAAAATGGCATACGATATTCGGCTAGAAACATGCTCTTATGCATATAAAATATGTGTATTAATTTCATTTTATTTAGTGCAGCCTATAGATGTTAAACGGTTCCTACCATAAATTTTGTCCATAGACGTCATGTATTTGAATTCTCTTGGATAACTTGATCTCGAAGAAAATTTTAATGTAACATTCCCATGTTACAGAGATTTAGAATTTCTTTTTTGGACTTCCTAATACTATTAGGTTGGCGGGAAAGTTCTGTCGTATTTTGGATAAAGTATTTGAATCAATTTTATTACGTTTATTTAAATCTATTAATTATTAATTTATCAATCAAAAATTTAACATGCATTATTTGCAACCACTCGTTGTCATCTTTACGGCAGATTGTCGATTCCCATGGCGTAGAAGTTCTCATCCTTTGACCCAAAATATTTAGCAACTGCCATGGAGACTTCTGAAGCGATCAGTAATCCGATGGAGGTATGTAAGGTTAGTATAGTGGCTGACTAAGAACTTTCCATCCAAAGTCATGCAAATTTGTTGCGACACTATTGCAGCATGTGGTTTTGCATTATTTTGAGAAAACATAATTGATTTTGTAATCTCTAATACTGAACGCTTTACCCTGATAGATGAATTCAATTTCTCAAGCTGGTTACAATACGTGTTCGTATTGATGGTTTGCCCCTATTTAAGTAGCTCGTAGTATTTTGTACCTCTTCTATCATAACACAAACTGAGCAGTAATTATGGCGGATGTTCGAGGTTTGCAGTAAACATTTTTTCTCTTTATATTCTCACAAAGGATCCACCTTTCATCTTCAATAATGAGCTTGTGCAAAAAAGGTTTTACATTGTCGCTAACAAAGAGAAATGAACAGATTCTCACACGATCCAGTAAATTTCTTTCAATCAAAATATGCGCTCCCTAATACTCAGCTTTAAAACAAATCCAAGATGTTTGATATAGTTCTCAGTAGTCAGATGATACATGCCGAGTTCCTTTGCGATTGCCCTGGTTGTTAAATGGGGTTTGCTCACCAAGATGGACCTCCAAATGTCATTATTGATTTTGGAGGGCCGGCCCAGATCAACGATTTTCTTTAACACTGAAATCTCTGGAATGAAATTTCGCAAACAGTCTTTGGCAGGTCTGAACATTGGCAACTTCCCTTCCGAACGTATCACTAGAGGTACGCTAAATAATAAGATCCCACATGACGCACTCTACCTGCTTATCTTGATCTGACAGGTAAAATTACCTACAAATAGTAAAATAAGACTTTCCCGCCAACCTAATATTTTCCCGGGGATATTGCATTATCCTGCTAGAATGGGCATTATCCTGCATAAATGTTCCAGAAAGGAGGAATTGAATATAGGGCGAAGGGCCGGGCCTTAACTCACCAGAAAATTAATGGCCGCTATTCAGAGTGCCGGGAATGCGAACAAGAAGTAATCGAGACGTGTATCCAATGTGATTCCATACCATAACTGCAGGTGATGGATGCTGTAAACTGGATTGTGATTTGTCTGATAGGCGACTTCACGTCATTCTTGCGTCCGGGTTCGTTGCTGATCACACATGAAAGGCGCCCATTTCAGTGATGCAGTTTTGAGGGTAATCAAAACTTTGGTAGCCGCATACTGGTTCACCACCTGGAGTGATGGTATGCTGTACCATTGGGCAAATGTCTCGATCACCTCTTGTTTTCACTCCCGCCACTCGGAATACCGGCCATCACATTTCTGACGAGTTAAGGCCCATCGCCTGCCCTATATTCAATTTATTTATTTATTTATTTTTAATAAATTTATTCAACTAATTTTCAAAAAAAAAATATCATCTACACAGATATTTTTGATTTTAATATAATTATTTTAAAGAGATTTTTAGACAATCGTAAAAATTCTGCATAAAATATTTAAAACCCATTTTAACCTAAACCATTACTTATTAAGCAATATTTGAAATTAGTGTCTGTGTTTATATTGTTTTTTTAATATTTAAAATTAAATTAATTTCTCAAAATTAGTTAAATGAGCACCGGAAAAATCCTGAAATGTACTTATATAACATTATAAAATTACAAATACATTAGAAATACATTTATAATGTATTTCTAAAACATTATGTAAAGTTTATTATATGCGTTAAAACAAATCTATTTTAAATGAATTAACAGTACCGAAGACAATATGCTGGAGAATAATAAATATCAAGTAACTAGAATTTAAAATTAAAACTCTTTCTGGCGTATTTATTAAGTTGCTTCAAGATATTACTAAATTCTAAAGCTGCTGAACAACTTACTCAATGATTATTCAAATTGCATTAAGTATATAATACAGCCGCAAACCTTTTCAAAATTCACTGCCTATTGGGAATCGTAGAAATGTATCAATGTTATATTTTATCTTACCCGAGATAAAACGGGTGAAATATTTATTAGGATTCACAAATTTTTGTACGCGTTTTTCGATATGGTAAATTTATAGAATCTCAATTTCTTTGAGCAAGCACAGAATTTCCCGATAAATTATTTAATGCATTAAAATGCATTTGTATAACAATTTAAATAATTGACCAACTTATAAGTAAGAAAAAAAAAGTAAAATATGTAAATCTAATATTAATTTATTTCTTATTTTAAAATTTGATTTATGTAGTAGGGGAATAAAATAATGGTTGGTGCATAGTGCATGTAACATGTCTGTCAGCATCCTTATTTATTAGGGATATTTTCCACCACTGTTTTCTTACAATTATCTCCTTTCGGAATTTATAGGCTTATTTTATGAGGAAAATTACAATTGAAATTTAGTAGTGGAACATTTTACGGAAAAAGTCGAGGACACTGAGTCTGGATTTAATAAATGTGTACAATTTATTTTGTGGTGCTCTGTTAAAGTTTATTATAGTTAACGATATATTTTAAGGAAGCCGATATCCTAATTTATATTTTTAAAAATATGTGTACATAAATACACTAAACTGATGTTTAATACAATAGTTGCATTTTGTAAGACATGCAAAATATAATTTGATTGTAAATATCTATATCTATCTATCTATCTGTAACTATATATATATACAATATATTGTATTAATATTCCGACACTTCAGGTACCTTTAAATGCTAAAAATGCATCAGATGATTGGCGTTTAAAAGTGATAAGTAAAAAAGTTTTAATAAACATCGTAAAATGCAAGAAACACGCTACAATTGCTTTTGGGTCGAAATAAAATACGACGTTTTGTCAGGTGAACAAAGTAGATACGAGCGCTGCAAAAAAGCGGCAACGCACAAAACCGATTTGAGTGATAAGCCAAAACAAATAAAACCGAAAGTCGATATAAATACTGATGCATTACATCAGTATTAATACTCACTTTAGGATTCATTTTAAAGACTTTTTTAACAAAAAAAAAAAATGTATACATATAGAAACATGTGCGCTTATAATTTTCGATTGAAAAATAGGAAAATTTCTCTATAAAAATAGTGTTATTAAAAAAAAAAGTAATTGACCTACCCCTGCGTTATAAATAAAAAGGTTTTATTACTAAAATATTATACATTATATTTATAGCTATTTTTTTTAACTATATTAATTTAAATAAATTTTCCTTAGTAGAATATTCTCAAACATTTATGCACTCATTTAATTACTCACCTCGAAAGCTTTTAAAAATCATAATACGATATTTTATATACAAAAATAATTATTTATATTTTTTAATTAAAGAATAAAGAATAATTATTATTTTTGTAAATTGTACTTTTAAAAATAAAAATAAATACATATAGCTTATTTTGATATTTTCTATCAGAAACAAATTTATTATCTTTATCAAAAAGAAAGAAAAAAAAACATTTTCTTTTCTAAAGAAAAAATTCAAGGAGTAATTTCAAATCTCCTACTATATTAAATATTTCAATAAAATTTTTTAAACATCATTAAAAAAAAAAAAAAAAAAAAAAAAAAAAAAAAAAGTTTTTATTTATCGGAAAGAGTCAGAAAAATATTTTAAATCTTATTCATAACTATACATATAATAAAGTAAGACGTTTGTGTGTGTGTGTGTGTGTGTGCGTGTGTGTCATTGTGTATGTTTGTCCGGAGCATTTTAGAAAAACGGCTGATCGCAGAGCTACACAAATTTACATGGAGGTTCGTAATGACCTCATCTGATGCACCTTGAAGACCGATTTTCGAATTTTTTATTAGTTTTCTTTTAATTAGAAATTTTTGCTTCATTGAAATTGAATTTTACCATAGTGTTTTCCTGTCACGCTAAAAAAAACAAGCTCTTTCCCTTTGAAAGTAAATATGAAGCATTTTTTATGTTGGTCAATGGCTTTGTCGGTTAAAGCTTCAAGTTGCGATAGTTGTGGGTTCGATGGCGGATGTGTTATATTTTTTGCAGATAATAAATAAATAAGATGTCAATTGTAAAAGAAAACATTTCATTGTCGACACAGTATCCTAAGAAATTCTGATTAGATTTAAAAAAAATTCTTTCAGTTACTAAAACGTACAAAATAAAAATTTAAGTGAAAAAAAAGAAAAAAAAAAAAAAACTGGAGCCCTAAAAATCATAAAATAAATATTTATTCTTGAAGAGATATGACTATAAAAAAAATCAACGTGTTATCAATAAGTAAATTATATATATATATATATATATATATATATATATATATATATATATATATATAGATAGATAGATGTTTCACTTTTGCAAGAGATGAAATATTTTAACTAATCAAAATATTTTATAAAGCATTCAAGAAACACATACGAGATTGTTTTACATTTGTCAGATTTTTTTTTTTTTATTTTTTTTTTTTGTTTTTATTAAGATGTGAAAATAATTTCCTTATAATAGCTTGAAAATTAGCCATCTAAATATCAGTTTTAAATTTATTTGTTGCCAAAAAAGATGTCCAGTTCATTCTTTTCGACAAAAAAATTTCACGCGAATAATGAAATTTTTCTACTGAGCAATGAAATTAAAATATTTAATAGATATTGATATAACAAATCTACTTTTCGTCAATAAATACCCAAATTGAAGTACCGGGAATAGATCTTTCTACAGGTAGTGGTAATATGGACCCGATGCAGTGCGGGCGGAAAAAGACCTGCCGTAGGCATCAAGTACCCGAAGCACGGTTTAGGGCGATTTCAATGTAGATTTTTTTTTTTTTTTTTTTTTTACTTTTTAGTTTTATGTATAATGTGATATAAAACATAAACAGTAATTCAATTATTTTGAAAAATTATTTATATATAGTGACCAGTGAAGCGGGCGTAGCCTTCTAGTAATATAATATATTAATATAATAAAATACTGCAAATCTATGAAACAAATCATTTTATATTCTAAAAAGGATTTACTAACGAAGTTGTATCTTTAGAACTAAATCAGTAAAAGCAAATGAATGTTTATATAAATGTTGAAGCAACACAATTTACAAAATTCATTAATGCAAATTTATGAGTCTCATTTTTGAAAATTTGTTGTTCCCTTTGAAACATAAGTTATTGCGAAAAATAAATAAATAAATAAACCAATTGTTACAAGATTAAAACCATAACTTACAGATTGTTTCAAAATATTTTGTAGAGAAGCATTTTTGTTCGAATAGTCGATATCTAAATAAAATATGAAATACGTTAAAAATCTTGAAATTATTGATAAGTCTGTTTATCTTTCAGATTCTCCCTTTTTTTCTTCCCATGTTATTCAATGGAATTTTTCTTGGTACGTTTTATAAAAATACCTCATTCAAAAATGAAGTATATCGAATTCTGTTTTATGAATATGTCGCCTTTTATCTTAGTAATTTTTTGAAAAATAAATTTAAGTATTTCGTTTACATATCCAAACTTAGAGGTCTAAATTTATTTAACAAAGTAAATTTAATTAAAGTATTTATTTAATTAAGTAAAATGTTTAAAATATTTTTTAAAAATGCTGACTAACAAGTAAACCTTCTCTCCTTTGATACCGGTTATCCGGAAACCCATATATTTTCAGAAAGCTTATGTCACAAGTATAAAAACTGTGAAATCTTAGGGGCAGAGGGACAAGCGTTTAGGAGATATAGGGCCCACAAAGTATCAGTAAAGTGTGTATAGATGGACATATTCCCATAATGACGTCTCTGTTTCTTGTGTATTCCCGTGTATTGCTGTCAAGTACTAACGTATTGTATGTCTTCTTCTTACATTGCTTCTTATTACATGGATCCTAAAGTCGTTGTGGCTGCCTTGGTCTCCCGATCCGGAACAAGCAATCGGTCTCCGAACATCCAGGAATCGGAGATGATAAAACACATAATTACTCTCCTGGAAAAATGATATGGAAATTGTGGAAGGGATCCGGACATTAGGATTTGCTAGAGGCGATGGAGAAGAATGGGACGAGGATATGAACTTCGGAAGATGATGGTGTCTATAAGGAACAGCAATGCTCTTCGCAACAGTCACCGCCTCCACTTCTGTCGTGACGTATTTTGGCCAAGTATGCACTGCAAAAGTAAACGTCTTAAATTCAGTTAACAAAGTGTCTTAAACGCATGGTCATTTTTTAAGCGAAAAAAAATGTCTTACTTTTTAAGACACTTTTTTGCAACTGAAATTAAGACATTAAAATGTCTTAAAACACCGCCATGTTTTTTAGGCTTAGAAATACCGCCATGTTAGGCTTAAAAACACCGCTATTTTTAAGGCTTTTTAATAAATAAATAAATAAATAAAGGTGGCCTGCGATTCTTTTTTTCTGTTAAAAATAGATGTTAGAATTCTCTAGAGCATTAAAAAAAGAAAAAAAAAAAAACATTTAAAAAAAATGCCTTTCACCCAGCACTGGAATCGAACTCCCATCTGTCGCGGAATATGAAACCAAGCATCGGAAGTCATAGTTAATGCCATGTACCTTGCCAATCAAGCCACCATTTCACACACGAGAGGTTCTTTTTATAGTTATATGCAAGTCAATATTAGCAAAACGCAGGTAATTACATGTTATAATTCGTATTTATTGTTATGAAACTATTAATAATATACTATCTAACAGTTAATATGCATTATTATATTTAATTTTGTATCTAGAGGTTTAGAATGTTTTAAAAATGTATATAAAATATGTGAAAAACTATCCTTATTTCGCCCTCAATATTATTGGATAACAATATCCTCCTTTAAACTGTTTTTTAAAAGAAAACAAATTATGAACATGAATACCTGAAAATTCTTTGTTTTACGCTTAAGAACAAGTAAATATGTGGAAGAAACCAGATTTTTTTAATCGAAATTAATAAATAAAATATAATAAATAAAAAACAGTGATGCACAAATTATTCAAGATTCGCTTTCTTAGCTGTAAGTTCCTTGCTTTCACATTAATACTTTGTCTTTAAATGTCAAATATTAGCTTTAATTGCATAGTTTTTTTTTTTTTTTTTTTTACCGAATAATTTTTGCGTTATAATATATTGCTTTATGAGTTATAATAAAAATAATTCCATGTAAATATACACATATCTAGAGTAATATTCATTAAAAATTTAATTTCATAAATTAATATTGTTTAAATTGCTTACGCTTTACAACTTAATATGTAAAATGTATTATATTTATTGAATGAGGAAAGAAATTTATAGTAAGTTGCTTATTTTAAGTATGTTGCTTAAAGTAGATTTCATATAAGAAAAAATGCCAAGAAATGCAAGTGTTTGAATTTCCAAAATGGGCGAAAATTTAGACGCATTTGCTGTCTGAAATTTCTCATAGTTATGCATTTTAGATATTTTTTGTGTCTGAATTGGTATTGTAGACACATTTCTGTCTTAAATTAAGATATCTATAATGTCTTAGGTGTATATTAAGGCATTTACGTATCTTAAATGATTTTTCAGTTGTTTTTATGTCTTAAATTAAGACACCTTTATTTGCAGTGTGGCTAATGACAGGAAGAAAATTCTGCTTTTAGTGGATTCGTGGTGTTCTAACAAAGATCATGCATTGTCTACTTCCGAAGTACTTGATGGTAAAGTCCTACAAAAATAATTGGTACCTGAAGTATGTACAGGAAAGATTTAGCCTCTGGATATTCATTTTTTCAGACACTACAAATCTTTTGTTCGTTACATAATGGACACAATCATTATCGAGACATATAAGCACATCTGGCGCCGCGACAGTTTTCTGGCACTGCAATCCTTTCACCTATATCAGTTCAACGCTCCTCGTTTCAAGAACTTGATTAAGTATGCTTTTTATAAAAGCGGATACTTGGAAGACGAACCTGGAATGTGGATTGCGCCAATGGATTACTGCCTCGATTCATTGACAAATGATGAGTTTGCAAATGTGCGGCTATCGCTTTTGTAAAATGTGCCCATTGTGAACTGTCTTTCTGCCCGTCTCACTGTTTATTTGATGAATTGCACATTGATTGACTCTTGTTATGGATTTTGTTTGAAGTCCGTAACAAGTCACATTTTCAGCATCCCAACGTATACTGTTTCTTTTCAACGAGTTGTTTCTTCCTTTATATTGATATCTCCACCTTCTTATCATATTATTAGTACATATAAATGCGTGAAACGAACATTTTAGCGACTTTTGGTGTCATGTTTCCAACACTTTATATCCTATAACTCCTTAAAGCTTATCCCTCTGCCCCTAAGATTTCACAGTTTTTCTACTTGTGACATAAGCTTTCAGAAAATATATAGGTTTCCGGTAAGCTGGTATCAAAGGAGAGAAGGTTTACTTGTAAGATAAAAGGCAATATATTCAAAGACTCATATTCATAAAACAGAATTCGAAAAACATCATTTTTGAATGAGATATTCATTCAAAAGGAAGTAACAAAAATCCCATAGGACAACGTGGGAAGAAAGTAAGAGGGCGTCTGAGTGATGTACAACCTTAATTGAAATTATTTAAGTAAAATAATATAACTCAACTATAAAAAATAATCATTTTCTCTAACCTCCTTTTTTTTTTAAGAAGCACACTGTAAATAGAAGCGTCTTAAATTCAGAGAAAAATGTGTCTGAAATACCAGACACATAAATGTCTGAAACACTTACGGAAACAAAATTTCAAACGCATGTGCTGCCTTAAATTACACATAAGACACATAAGTGTTTTTTTTTTAAATGAGCTGAGATAAGTGTCTGAATAAGGTTGATATGGCTGAAATTAAGACATATTACAGTTAAGGCACATGAAAATTCAGACATTTTACAATTTAGGCACTTAGAAATTCAGACATTTCAAATTTTAGACACATAGAAATTCAGACATTTTACAATTTAGGAACATAGAAATTCAGACATTTGTATTACTTAAAAAATTTTCCATACGGAATCTACTTTAAGCAGCATGCATAGCCTGTTTTACCATTTTTCTAACAAATAAATTTAATATTATTTTATATAATATAAGTAGTTAACTTATTTAAAATACTTAGACGTGAAACTTATTCGGTTAGAAATTAAAAAACAAAGTTAATTTTTATTTAAGGTTCTCACATGTTATAAAACAAGAAATATTAAGATAAACAAAGCATGTAACTTGTTTATAACTACTGTTAGTTGAATTTGAGAATTTTAAATATTACTTACTTATACACATTTTGCTTTCTTTTTTATATCGATAAACTTTTCTGAAAATCATTTCCCAATTATTTATCGAGAAGATAAATTATTGATAAATTATTTATCAAAGAATAATGTTCTTTAATGTGATTTTTTTGAATCAGAGACCAATACATTTTGAAAGTGATAAAAGATGTAATGTACAGTGTTAATTTTCTTTTATGCGTTACTGACTGTGGCAAACTGTAAAGGAATACAAATAACTTAGTAAAAGTTATTTAATTGGAGATAAGAAAGGGATACAAGTCGTATCCCTTTCAAGATACGTATTTTTAATAAAAAATTTTCTGTAATGAAAAAATAAATAGAAACCTGGGGTTTATTACTCTTGTACCAAACGAACAAATATTTAATCTTAATATTTTGTAAAGTATCATGAAAAGGTATAAACCTTTACCTGTCATTAAATAAAAAAGTAATATTTAGTTATGTTGTGAGGTAATGTTATGTTAGCGTAACGCTACAAACGAAGTTCGCACTTTACGAATAACACGTGAATGCGCAGTGTTTTAGGATTCGGTTGATTAATGGAGTTAGTACTTATGATAAACTAAATTATAATTTGCGGTATGTTAATATTTTGGATAAAGTGATGGATATAAGAGAGTTAGTGAAGAGAAGCAGTAAGAGGTGGATAGTGAATTAGAAGTAGTAGGAGGTCAAAGGAGTTAGTAGCGAGCGGCTATAGTAGAAGATAATTAGTCGAGTAGTATAGTGGTTTAGGGAATCCTCCCACTAACGAAAGACGAGTAAAATCGTGAGAGGTAACGACGTTAAGTGAAGCTGTTGAGATTATTTATGGTTAATTGTTTATAATTAGAGTATTTATGAAGGCTGCCCCTTTAAGTTTATAAAGGTATTGAATGTGAATATAGTCCAACACCCACCTTTTCATTAAGCTCTAAATAAAAGCTCTTTGTTTATTTTATAAATCTGACTTTGTCACTACTTCATAAAGTAATTAAGTTAAGCTTAATCTAAGTTAAATGAGATCATGACGTCCATTAGGTCGTCACAATGTGTAAATAAGTTTTGTAATCTAAAGATGCAAAGAAAGTATGTACAAATGTAAACGTTTTAATTCAACCAAATTTTTGCATCACACTTACACACAAACACACAAAGAGCCTATTTTGTTAAAGCGTATAAATTAATTAGACCGATAATGAATACGCTTTAATAACAGTTTCTGAAATATTTTTATGTATGGTTCCTAAACTCAGAGGCTCTTATCAAAACTAGCCTGCTTCAGTACAGATGTATTACAAAAATTGCAAACTGAATAACTTTTATTCTCGAAAAATTGCACCGGAAGTGGGAACATAAAAACACATCGATGGAGTTTTTTTTTTTTTTTTTTTTTTTTTTAATAAAATGAAAACTGGCAAAATAAATTGGTAACTGGTGAAAAACATATACTTAATTAGCAATAAGTATTTTATATTTGATTCATATGGTGAAACTACTAAAAAATGTATAAGTTTCTAATATAAAATAAAAACAAATTAAGTCTGAAAAATTTAACGGTTTCACTAACACGTTTTATTTACATGAATCTTAATTTATAAAATACATTTTAATCACACTTATGTGTAATTATCTTATAAACAACTCCCACGCCTTACTACAACACTAACTTTTACAAATACTTTATGACTTATTTAAACCAGAAATTCTGTTATTTAAAATAAATAAGCAATATTGAAAATAGTGTTTTCCCAGAAACATAATTTATGTAGAGAAAATATACACCATCCCACACACAATATATGTATATATATATATAACACTGTCTAATTATTTCCTCCTTATTGTAAGAATTAATTTCTTTCAGTAATTAGACGACAATAAATCTTTAAAAATATTGGCGGTAGAGTGCCTTGAGCTTAGTCTGGATTTTATAGTAAGGCATGCAAAAGTACTTTTAGAGAAATAAATATAGGAGTAATTTGCATTAAAAAAAATATATATATATTTAAAATTTTAACATGAAAATTTGATTTCAGAAATCAAGAATTTTTTTCATATTTTTAGTTTAAAAAAATTGTAACTTAAGAACACATGTATTAAGTGTATTAACTTATTTTACAATTTTTCTCAGTTTTTAATTTATTAATATATAATAATACATCTTATATCTAATCTTTAATTATTTGTGAAAATTGTTTTTAAATTGTTTATTTGTAAAAAACATTTTATTATTTATTGCAATAAAAAATCATTATATATATGTATATATATATATATATATATATATATATATAATGTTTACTCTAGTAGTGTAATAGTACAGGTACAATATTTACAACATTTATATAATATCTTAAGGAAAAAATAATTTTTATATAAACAATGGCATAAAGGCCATAAAAATATTCTTTATCTGTTAAAAAGTTACAGCTGTAATTCTTTGATGAGTTTTTGATGAGTTTGTTATTTTATCTTTTAGGAAACAAAGCGTTGGATTTCTTATGAGTATCATATGCGTTTCAAGAAGAGTCTTTATCATAATGATTATTTCCTTGGTCATTGGCATTATCAATCTGTAACACTGATGTTCTCACCACGTGATTGAAACATTATAACTATTAACATTAATAAATTAATTAATTAACATTATAACTATTAAAAAGTATCATATGATACTTTCAGATTAAAGGATAATCGTTAGAATTCATTGAAATTTTGTCAGTCGTCATTAACCCTTTCAGACCCGACTTTAATATTATGGGTTAAAAAAAATATATATATCCATGTTAAAATATCTTAATACGATGCTAATAAACATATTAAAGTAAAAAATAA
Organism: Salticus scenicus; assembly: GCA_963930645.1. Lineage (NCBI taxonomy): Eukaryota > Metazoa > Arthropoda > Arachnida > Araneae > Salticidae > Salticus > Salticus scenicus. Next base: position 253,953,028 of record OZ005651.1, on the reverse strand, counting down.
AAAATAAAAAAGTACTTTTGTAAAAAAAATACGAAATTGTCCATTGCAATGGACAAACGGTCAATGAGGTTGCAAAAGTGAAATATTCAGTGTTGGAATTTCTATTGGGATTTTTGTTTTAAATACCCATTTATTTATGTAAAAAAGTTAAACAATGACACTATATCCCTAAATGAGTTCACACACATTATTACACAATACATTTTATTACACAATAGAAGATACATGAGAAATAAGACTTAATTTCACATAAGATATTAATGTTTCTACATTCCAAAATATATAACTAAAACACTATTTTGTATGGAAATTAAAAAAACAATTTCTCCCCCTGGTGTAGCACAAATGTACAACCCACTTAGTGCAGTAAGTGTGGGTTTTACCACTGCAACCATAATTTTTACATCTGGTTGCTTCCTGTTTATCATCAAATTTTGGTAGATGATCGACGCTGTCATTAACAACCTCAGGATGAGGCCGAACCTCAACTACTCTTTGGAATAGCTTTTTGTTTTGCACAATAGGTTATAATGAAGGTCACCCTTTTTTTTATTTTTTTGATAAACCTACTGAACATAAATCTGTTGCTAATCTCATTTTAAAATGCAATAAATCAAGCATATTCTTCTTTGAAACTCCTAAAGTGGCACTAGTTTTCTGATATTCTAGCCAACTATTAACTGCTGCTAAGTCAATAGCATGGAATAACATAGGCAGAGTCCATTTTTATGATTTTATATGAATTCGATAGCAACTTACTAATTGATATAATTTATCTACTCCACCCATAGATTTGTTATATAACTTAATTACTTCCGGTCTTTCAATCTGCACGTATTTCTTTTCTTTTTGTCCCACCTTTCAACTAAATCTTTATTTCCTATACCAATAAAGTTAGATGATAAAGCAACTGATTTATTGTCATACCATTTCATTAAAGCAATTTTTCCGTCATCACTTACAAGCTCATCACAATCCCTTTTTTGACAAGTATTTGTCACTTAGAAATGGAGGATTATTGAATCTATTTATTCTAATAGTTTCAGCTGCATATATGTTTTTCTCTAATAGAGCTTCAAATAAGTTGTAGGAAGAAAAAAAAATATCAAAGTACAAAAAACATGCATCATGCATTTGTTGAGATAGATGTAAGACAATTGATGCTCCTAATCCGAATTTATCTAACTTATCTTTTTGTATTTCAGTAGAAGAACCCTTATATATCAGAAAATCATGCCGCTTTCACCGCACAATAGAAATATTTTAATTCCCCAAGGACAAGGTCTACCCTTGACATATTGTTTGATACCTAATTTTCTCTTGAAAGGTACAATCTGCTCATCAATACAAACGTTATTTTCAACCTTCAATTCATTGCATCTTTTTTTAACTGCATCGTATAAGGGTCTAACTTTGAACAATTTGTCTTTATTATCACTTTTCACTTCTAAACTATTCACAACATGACAGTTCGACCTTATACTGATAAATCTGTCTCTAGACATATTTTCATAAAACAATTTTATACCCAATTCTTTTCCCAATACATTCTAATTCTTGGAAATTTGAGGCAGCCCATTGCTAAAAGTAAGCCTATAAAAATGCGCATTTCTGATTCACATACATATTTAAATAAAATATGTGTAAATTGAAATACGAACAACTGGGTCTTCTTAAAACACATAATACTTTTTGTACTAAACATTCAATGGGCAACAAAATGCCACATTGTCATACAGTGCCACATTGTATTTTCATCACCATTATATTTCAGTGAAAATATAAAGTGAATATATTGTTAGAATTATACTGCAATAATTGAATGTAAAAGGTGGTAGATGAAATAGTCTTGTTTTTTCAAAAGAAAGGATGATGGTTCGTAATAAAAAATGTCCACGTTGTCTTTTGTATTCTTATTTCTACAACATTTTATAATTAACATTATATTAAATAATGCAACCAGAAGGGAAAAATACTTTTTTTAATACTTATATATAGAGACACTGAATTCCAATAAAAATTCCTAATGAATTTAATCATCTAATGTATCTCTTTTTTTTATTTATTATTATTATTATTATTATTATTTTTTTGTATTTTGTAGGGGATTTATTACTGCGATTACAGTTATTTTTTTATATATACGATAAAACATTCATTAAAAAAATAATAAGTTATATAGCATTAAACTGTCATGCAACTTTTTTTTAATATTTTTTTTATTAACATTTACTTTCCTGTTTCAAATTTCAATACTGATTAATTTCCCTGGAGGTTTTACCCTTTTTATGTCAAAGTAAAAAAAAAGTACTTTTTTTTTTATCCCGCATAGATAAATAATATTTTAATTGGGCCTAACCTTCATTTAATAACCACAATTTTTATTTGTACTCTTTATATCGTCACTTATTCATTTTTTTCGTTGAACATTTATCAAATTTCCCAATCTTCATTTATTTTATATTACCAAAACATATTTTATCATTAAATATTTTCTTATTGAATCATTAGGCATCTTTGAACATTTTCTATAGAAAATGTTTTAGTTTTTATGTTACTTTAATGAATAGTCAGAATTTTCAATGTTAACATTAGACTATGCATATAAAATTTCTAATTATATAGAAAAATATTTTAAATCTAATATTACATATTAATTTTTGTGTATATACTGTGGGTGATCAAATTATGAGAAATTTCTTTTTCTTTAGGCATTTTTTCGATTATCTAAACAAATACTAGACGAAATGGCCTAAACTTACCTACATGCATAAACATATAAAAACTCATATTTTCCGGTATGGATTTAGTCCAGAGTCCGTTTAGTGGACCAACCAGAAATTTAAGAACAGTGAAAAAATTCTTTGGATCACCCTGTATCACAAAAAGCTACAAACGACTTGTAACTTTAATACATTGTTGCACATACTATGCACAATATTTGTATGTTTTGGTGCAAAAATTGCGCTATTATTTATGCAGATATTTTTTTTTTTCAAAAAATACTAATTTTTTTATAAGGTTTTTGTTTATAACAAGAACATGTTTCCAAAAATTTTGCAAAACTTGCTGAAAAAGTGACAAAACGTTAGAAAAATATTATTCTGAGACATAAAATCCACACGCGTAATACTTGCTGAGGAATGAGCATTTTTAGTAACATTATTTTATTGCGCATGAGCTAAGATAGAAAAATTTTATTGCATAAGTTCAAAGCTAGGTATATTGTACAACTTTTGCCCAAAGCTCATATGAATAGAGTAAAAATGAAACAAACTGTCGGAAAAGAACGAGCTAGATTTTAGATATTTTCCAGAGTTGAAATGTTTTAACATGCTGCGTATTTAATTTGAAGATCCAATTATTTCAACCACATTGTAAAAGTTCATTTGCGTGAGAAACCCATTATGGGATTGTAACTTTAACATATTTTTATTTATTTACTGAGATTTGTGAGTTCATAAGGGGTTTTTCACAAAAAGAACTTTTGCAACGTGATTGAAATAATTGGATCTTCAAATTAAATAAGCGGAATGTGTATTACCCCTTAAGAAATTTCAACTCTGGAAAGTAGAGTAGTAGTCAATTTTTACTCTATTCAAATGAACTTTTTGCAAAAGTTGTTCAATATATTTAGCTCAATATACTTTCAACGTATGCAATAAAAAATTTTCTATCTTTCGCGCATGCGCAGTGAAACCGTTTTCCTAAACATACTCATATTTCATGAGATATTTAAGATATTTTTAATTTTATATCACTCGCGTATGCACAGTAAAATTATATTTACTAAAATTGGTCATATCTCAACGAATATTACACGTGTGAATTTTATGTTTCAGCATAATCTTTCTCTAATATTTTGTCAATTTTTCAATGAGTTTTGTAAAATTTTATTGAAATCCGTTCTAGTTATAAGCAAAAAACGTGTCAAAAAATTATACCTGCCTAAGTAATTGCGCAGCAGTTTCCGCACCAAAACATATAATTATTGTTCATAGTATGTACAAAGATGTATAAAAGTTGCGAGCTATTTGTAGCCTTTTGTGATACAGAGTGATCCAAAGTATTTTTGCTTCTTGCTCAATTTGTGGTTGGTCCCCTAATTGCATACTAGACTAAATCGATAATGAAAAATATGAGTTTTTAAAAGCTTTTTGTATGGATGCAGTTTTAGGCCATTTCGACTAGTATTTTTTAAATAATCGAAAAAATGTCAAAACAAAACAAAACAACAACAACAACAAAAATATTGATAATTTGATCACCCACTGTATATACATAAAAAGAATTATAATAATAAATTGTAAAAAACGTAGTTTTAGCATCATATATTCTGATATATATATATATATATATATATATATGTGTGTGTGTGTGTATGTATGTTTGTTTGTATATAGCAGACTTGCGAGAAGTTTATTTATTCCAGAGCACAGTAAGTATCTGCCCTTTTGCCCACCGCTTTATTTGTTGTGGAATTTCCCCTAAAGTTTAATTACGATTAGATATGAAGAAAAATATCCTTCAAAAAATGTCTTGAATAAAAGAATGGATGGGTACTAACAATGCCGCGGAATAAATTAAAATTCCTACAAACATGTCTGCCAACATTCTAATTAATATTCCGTGTAGCATTGTTAGTCTCGACTTTTTTTCCGCACCAGTATTTTTTTACAATAATATTCTCCAAATGTAATTACGATTATATAAGAAGATAAATACTTTATAAAAAAAACTGGTGCAAAAGAAATGATTAACAATACTACGGAGTATTATTTATGATGTTGGCAGGTACATATCTTGTTTTAAAAGTACTGTAGTTAAAGAAATAATGTTCTCGTGTAGGTTTACAAACTGTACATTGAATTTGGATTAATACTATACAGAATATATGAATATATATATATATATATATATATATATATCTATATATATATATATACATTAAGATTAATATTTAAGTGAAATAATTTTTAAAGGAAAAAAAAAAATAAGTTACTCACTAAGCGTATTATACATGTTTATTCAATTATAATGAAATTTTGTGAACTTTAGACTATTCTTAGATCCATCAAACTGTCGTCATTTTCGATCAGGCAGAGGTAAAAATGTGGAAAATAATTTTGCTTATACAAACGACCAATATTAAATAATAATTATAAAGTTTTGCCAAAAAATGTAGTTTGAAAAATATCATAAAGTACTTTACATATATATAGTGTAACTTCAAATATTAAATGATGTTACTTAATACTCGAAAGGTTTACAGTAAATGTTCGTTAAATATCTTTTATTTCAATTTCCCATACCTTTAAATCTTCATTTCATTATTTTAAACAAACTGCATATAAAACACACACACACACACACAAAAAAAAATAATAATAAAATAAAAAAAATACAGCTAATGTAATTTAATAAAACGATTACCAATTTTTATTTTGTGCTATTATTTATTTATTTAGTATTTATCAGAATTTTGAATGCGAAAGTTTTAAAGCTATCGGAAAAAATGACATTTAAAAATGGCCTTTTTAAATTAAATTTGAATAGTTATCGCATGAATTCAATTTAAAAATGTTTTTCATTAGAGAATTAACAGTTGTCATTTAAAATAAGAAGAAAGAAAAATATTTATAATAATTAAGGTTTAATTTAATCCAGGTTTATTTTTACACATTAAAAATGCAGGTTAAATGAACCGTAATATATTTTTGAAAATAAAGCTGACATTTTTTAAATTATATGAGCGATAAGCATACCTAGTACAAAAATTAAATATTTGACAGCTTAAAATTGGAAATTTTGAGCATTTGTTTAAAGAATTCCCATTGCAGTATATAAATTATTCTTGTTTATTTTAACGTTTATGAATTTATATTTCTTTAAAATTCACTTTGAAATTTCTTTTAGAAAATTACATTACATTAGAGCTTAATGTATTAAATTATTTGAATAAATAATTTCTCTAATGGGTGACTCTTTATTTTATAGAAATATAAATATATTTTTAAACGTTTCCGCATTGGTCAGAATATGACATCTTTTTTTTTTTTTTTCCCCAATACCCAAATGTTTACGATAAATATAAAATTAATATACAAATATATTAAATAAGAGCTAGATATACATAATAAAATACATGGATTTAGGAAATAGATAAAACTATATATATATATATATATTACGTATCATTAAGATTCAGTAAACGAATCTGTGAATGAAACTGTAAGCGTGTTCGTCGTATAATTGCACCCTGCTACCGATTTTCGTATAAAACTGTCTTCTCTTGCTTCTGTAGCTGACTCGTCTGTATTTATGGTCAAATTTTTCATCCGTCTGTGTCATGATTATTCTTTGCATATAAGCCATAAAATTTTCAAACACATCTTCATAGCTGACTTCCCAAAATTCTCCTGAATATAAAAAATCTACATATCTTAATCACAGTGTAAAAAATAAATAAATAAATAAATAAATAAATAAAATAAAATAAATACAGCAAGTTGATAAAAAATACTTTTTTCAACCCCCAATTATCAAACTTATAGCACATTAGCAAAATTATGGAACGAAAATACAACATTTCCGATAAAGTGTGGCGTGCTGGTGGCGCCATTTTTTAAGCTTCGAATAAAGATCATAATGATTATATTATGATTTATTCTGTAATCATTATATTAACTACACATAATTTTGTGCCCTGGAAAAACAATCGACTTTTATGACAAATGAAAATTAAATGTCAAAGTTAGAACTTATTCTGTAAATTTAAAACATGCTTTTTGTACCACTAATATGAAATTTCGAAACATCGACGCTTTCTTTTAGTATAAAAACAGGGGGAAGAATTTTTTAAAAAAGCATATAAAATATAAAGGAAAAGAAAAATACGGTTATGTAGTGCATGAATTCTTTAAAATCCCTAAGAATGTTTTACTTTTATATTGTTATCATTGAATCTTTAAGGTAAAGGTTTTAAAAAGTCAGTTTTAATAATGAATTGACAAGATAGTCATAATGACTTGCCAAGAGTAGATTTCATAAAAATAAATTATGAGCCCCATACAGTGTTTTCAGTTGATAGTTATTCACGAAATTCTGCAACTTTAGTGTAAAAAATTAACTATTTTTCGAGATATATTAGCTTGTGTAGAATTCAGTTCTAAATTTCTTTCAAATTTCTGCTTGTAACATTAACACTTTTCAATATCATACGTACCAACCATTTCATTATGAAGTGTAAAATTTTTAATACCCGCCTTTTTTTTTGACACCAGTGATTTCTTCACCAAATTACTCTAAAGTATAAATCATTTTATTACCTCACATTAAATCCTTACGATGTCCGAGATTTATTTATATATTTCAGCGACCGGTCGGTGCCATCATCAGAATCCTCGGTAGAATGATTTGAAGATGTTAACTTTAGGCGGTTTGTTTATTCACTTCATTTTCTCTCTTCCTCTCCTCACTTCACTTATCATCTTTGTACAACTGTTGCCACTCTGGTGGAATAAGGCTATGTTCTATGTCATTAACGTTGTTATTAGTTGTTAGAATTTCGATTGCTTTTCTTTTATTATTAGTTGCTTCTAACAACTAATAACAACGTTAATGACATAGAACATAGCCTTATTCCACTAGAGTGGCAACAGTTGTACAAAGATGATAAGTGAAGTGAGGAGAGGAAGAGAGAAAATGAAGTGAATAAACAAACCGCCTAAAATTAACACCTTCAAATCATTCTACCGAGGATTCTGATGATGGCACCGACCGGTCGCTGAAATATATAAATAAATGTCGGACATCGTAAGGATTTAATGTGAGGTAATAAAATGATTTCTATGAGAATAATCCTTTCTTCAAAATATTAAGATGTACTCTAAAGTAATTTTATTCTTATTTAATCAAAACAACATTTGGAAAGAATTACTCTAAAAATAAAGTGGTGGTGAAAAAGGGGACGTTTTTTCAGCTTTGACAATTGTATGCTTTTAATGAGATGGTTGGCAGGTATGCAATATCTGTGATCCTTTAAAAGTAATTGTTATATTTGTAATATGTATTATAATAGCTATTTATTTCTCGAAGAAAGTAATCCTAAAACATAAACTGTTTATGTAAATAAATTAGAAATAGGTAAATAATTAGGTTAATCTCATTTTAAAAAGGTTAAGAACCTGTAACTATCAGTTTATATTTATCTAAAACCAAACTTTTTGTGAAATTTTAGCACAATCGGTAAGGACCTACCCAAGGAAGGCGGGTTCTATTTTAGTAGCGGGTATTTTCCAGCAAATTTATTTTTTTTCCTTTGAGTTTTGAACTTTTATAGCAGTCGGATAAATTTACACGGCAAACAATTTAGTACTGTGAAACTTACAAAAGTTTCTGAACAGTGCACTTGCGACCAACTCTAGAAACAGTCAGCGAGAAATTTTCGTTCCATCTATGCAAAACAAAGTACTCATTTTCTATTAAGTAGTCTGAGCTCCAATGATCCGAATGAAGCATTCATTGTTTATTAATCCTGTCTTTTGAATTCGTAATTTTCACTTCCATGAGATCTCTCTATTTTGATTTGTCTTGTTGGAATTGCTTTTGTCAATATCTATTCGCAAATTCTGTCTAACGAGCAAAGATCCACTAACACCGCCATACATAATCTTTGTTTTCTATGCGAAATGTTCTTAAACACAAATTTTAGCTTTTTGAAAATTCAAATTAAATATTTATTATTCAAATTAACGCTAAAATAAAACGATGCATTTGTTTTCATATGATATACATTCATTCAATTTATTTGAATTTATTATTTATTTATGATTATTTTTTATTAAAATATGTGTAACTGTGTGTAATTACAAATTTTATCTGCCATCCCATCATTTGCGCTTAATATTTATATATGTTTCAAAATATTAGCGTCTCTTCAATATTGCAAAAAAAATATATTTACTTCAAATTTTTGTTGGTATTACGAAGTGTATCTCACAGAATAAAATACGATTAAATAATGTATTTTACATTTTCAAACTAATCATTTAACACTTTTTTTTTGCAGTTTTCATTGTGTTTATTTTCTGTTTACTTGAATTATCTTACTATTTTATGTTATGTATTAAGGTGGGTAAATTAAAAAAATAAAAAAATAAATTAAAATTAACTTAATAATTATATGCATATAAATTTTGGCATAACAATAGCTTTTAACTTATTCTGCATATATGTATAAGTCAGTACAAAAGAAAAGAAAAGAGTTAACGTTACTGAATATTAAGTAAAACCGTCTGAGAAAATTCTAATAAAGTAAACTGCTTATACTTAATATTTAAATTCAGAACTTTAAATATTATTGTTTGTTATTGTCGAAAATGTACACTTTTATTTTGGTATTATTCATCGGCTAATTATGCTATAGAATAAGTGAGTTTGTTTCAAAGAGGTTTGGTAACTGGGTAAATAGATTGCATAAGAAAAATAAACTTGAACTTACATTAAAAATAGTAAATATCTTTCAAGAAAGTGTAAGTGTCTAGGGGAAATTATATATCGTTTATGCACAGCAAAAATGTTGCAAAATAGAACATATTACAGTTTCTTAAAATAATTAGTAAACTTCAATTATGTAAAAAGATTTCTTTACTACTCTTTTAAAGTTGGCCAACAGAAGGATGCAGCTTATGTATTTATCTTTTTAATATTTCGGCAATAACATACTTGCCAACATTTTAATTTTTAAATCAGATTTATCACTACTATTTTTTAATAGTGTGTTCTAATAATGTGTTCTATATTTTTCCTATGATTAAATAACGGGAAGATTTTTGTAGATAATTTTCAGTATGAGTCTTTCGCCGAAATAGCACTGTAAAAAATTAAAAATAAGTTTATATTGTCTCAAAATAGCCCCGAAACAACATATACCTAAATTTGAAAATCCATGCACTCATTTTTCAGTACATTGGCATGTCAAACATGGGGATATTGGGATTCTTATTACTCAGTCCCATGTTGGACATTTCAATGTACTCAAAAATGAGTGCATGGGTTTTCAAATTTAAGTATATGTTGTTTCGGGGCTATTTTGAGTCAATTTATACTTACTTTTAAGAACTTATTTTTTACAGAGCGGGAGACTTAGCAATTGTGAAGGAGTTTTCACACATACATTCACTTTTTAATCTATTTCCTTTGAAATTTTGAATAATTAAATTATTTCATTTTTCATGAGAAAATTTCGTTTTAAAATTAATTTTATTTCATATTAGTTTTCCGAATCCTAATGAAGTTTACTTTTTGATTCATAAAATAAAATAAATTAATTGTATTATATAGTTAATTACGTAAACCAGATTAAGATAAACCTTTTTAAATCAAAACTTCATTCATTTTGGAATTACATTAAAAAAACCCATAAATTAAAGATTTCGTTTTTATTTAGATTTTAAATGTAATACTTTATTAATAACTTATCATTTGAGAGATATAAATTAGCTTAATATTCTTATAAAAAAAAACTGTTCTCGGGTATTCCAGAATTAATGTTTCGACACATATAATAATTTATTTGTGTTTACGCAATATTAATGATTTCAGTTTAATAACGGTCATTCTCTACTCAACCTGATGCAATAGATTTTAAATGACTCATATTAAAGTAATTATCTATTTCCTGTTTCACAATACTCATAAATCACCTCATTCTCTTGGCTCAAAACAAGCGCGCCAACAATAGGGTTAATATTTTGTAACCGCCTCTCAAAATTTAAAAAGTTTATATACATTTCAATTCACGAACAAAGAATAACACTTGGCGGTTATTTGGCGACTACAGGGTCATATGATTTGCAGGCTTGCCAGATTTCGCTGGGCAAGTCGTGCGCTTGCTGTACTCTCCCCGGACACTCGACGAAAAGATCTTGACTTGAATACGCGATAAAAAGTTACCTCTCTCTCACGGCATTTGAATTGGAGCATATCCCTGAAATCCATTAAATAGTTTTTCTAAATGTTTAAATAAAAAAAGATAGTCGCCCCTTGACTTTGTTTTCAAGTGATTTATTTTGTATGGATTGATTTCGAACCTGACATCCACTAATTTTGTAAGATCACGTGCCGATTCTTCAATAGTAACGACAAAACGTTATCATAGCAAATGTGCACTAACGTTTCGATAAGCTGCTTAGAAATCTTAATTAATCTAAAATTTAGCTTTAAATAAACGATCATAGACCTATATCATTAATGAGAACTTTACAAAAAGAAATTACTTTAATAGGTGAATTCTTATGGTTATACATGTCTGTAAAATAAATTTCATTTTAGACGTTAGGTTATATTTACCAAAGTATCGATGGCTTTGGATACCACTGTTCTCATGAAAAATGTATATTCAAGGATAATTATCAATAATGTATAACCATTAATTTATTACATATAAATTTTTGGAAATAATATTAAGAAAAATTCACTTGTGGCAACCTGCAAATCCTACATCCAGATATATCAGCATACATTTAAAAAAATTAACGACTATTGGCACTTATACAGTGTAAAGAATACACTTTAAGACAAAGGATTCATCAAAAAGGGGTTATCTGTTTATCTGTTTGGAACAAAAATCAGTATATGTGTTATATATGTACAGAAAAAACAAATGACTACAATTTCAGAAAACCTGGACTATTTATTCCAGAAAAAGAGCTTCACAAAATAAGGAAGCCAATAACGCGTTGGTTCACCCCTGGCCGCCTGGCCATCTTGCAAGAAAGGTTCAATTATAAGCGGAGCACTTCACTGAAAACAATTCTACTCCAGTCAATCACATTTCTTGTCGAGTGTACCTGACACTATAGCAAACGGATTTATCAGTACATAGAGGTCAATGGTAGTCGGCGCAAAGGGCACCGTGAGTTCAGTCTGCTTCCTCTGAGCCGTTTATTAATGGTCCTTGCGACCACTGAAACACCAATTGCACGTAAGATCGATGGAAATGATAAATCTAAGGCTCTCAGTGCCACTCTGACGACCGATCGATTCTTACGTTCTGATGTCTCTCTTGGCCGTCCAATTCCTTCTTGACGCTGTGTTCAGTCATGGTTCACCCATTTCTGCCATAATGAAAAGTAATTCGCCTATTAGACCAACTGACTTCTTTGAGCCAAACTACACGTCCTCTCTCAAATGGTGACATCTACGCATATTTTTCGTGCATCTGTATACCATCTATTTGAGGAGTACACATTCAAAAGAAACTTTTCTTTAATTATTTATTTATCTAAACATTTTATTTTATTATCACGTTATTTTATGATTTATACGAAGCTAAAATTTATTTTTTAGGTTATAGAAAATTATAAGAATTACAAATTCAAAAATATAACTATATAACTACACACACACACATATATACTTATATATATATATATATATATATATATATATATATATATATATATATACATATATATATATATATATATATACATATACATATATATATATATATATATAAATATATATATTTAATTCACAAAAATTAAACAATTATTATTTATTAAATATTCAAATTTTGGGTTTAATTATTCAAAGGATTAAATTTTACAATCATCCAGTCTTACAGTCGTTAAACCGCAACTTTAAAAACAAAATAAATAAATGTGCAAAATAAACAAATAAAAGTAAATAAAATGAATAAATAAAAAAACCTTGAATTAAAAAAAATTTAGAAAAAGAAAAAAAAGACCAGACAAAATAATTAAATTAATTAAAAAAAGACCGAAGTGCACAATAGTTTACAGGTGCACTTAAATCTTCTTTTGTACCTTCTGTATCGGTTTTAATATGTTTATTTTATGGCAGTTGAAATTATATATCGTGCAAAGAAAGATAACAATCAAGTACGTATCGAAGAAAAAGTTTGTCGATTAATATTTAAAATATAATTAAAAGTGCTGTCGTATTTCAAACATTTGCTTGTCCGAAATAATTTAATATATTGGATTACTGTACTATAAATTTTCAGGAAGCTGTATTAAATGTAGAAGTAAGTATTTAGTTTGTTTATATAGTAATTGAAGCTCTATATTGTACAGTTAAAATCGTTATTCAGCGGAAGTCCGATAGTTAAGAGACGGGAGCCTAGCCTGAGATTATTATTTTTTTTTTTTCAGTATTTTATTAATGTTCTGAGTTGTTGCAAAAATTCCGTGTAGTTTTTTTTTTCTTCTTGAAAATGGTTTTATTTTAAATTTTAAATTTATCTTGAAATTAATGGATAGTACTAATATTGAGTCATTTAGATTCATTCATTTCATTAGGATATCTATGTCATATATAGTTTATTATAACACAAACCAGAAAATTATGAGAACGCACTAAATTAATTCCATTATCTAATTACCGTAAGTAATGGAAGTATTCCGTAAAAAAAATGTGATATCCAGATTTTACTTTATTTACATGTTTTAAGATCTAATGAGTCAAAAAAATGGTTTTTCGGAATTGATTAATTTATATGTATACATGTACACTGTAAATTGTTTTTGCAAAATAATGATTAATGAACCTTTTATTATACTCTCCCTTTGAACATTTACTTATAAAACAGTAGAAATACCGTTAATTTGCAAAGATTTATTTAGACCATGACTAAAAAAAAAACTATCGTACAGCCATTCAACTGAAGTGTGGTCAATTAACCGTAATTTTGCTTCTAGTTTGACTGATTTGCAACGCCGACATTTTAAATTTCTTTCAGGGAGGATTAGACTCAGCATTCCTGTAAAAAAAAAAAAAAAAAAAAAAAGGCAATTCAGTACAGTCCTTGTATCTTAAATGAAAGGATAAAATGACTATAATTATAAAGTAAGTAGTAAGGTTCTTCTATTTTGTATAATATTTAGTGTATAATATTGATTTATTTTATTTATTTTACGGTTTCTTAACCATTAAATTAAAATGTGGTTAAATAACCGTTATCTAAATATGCAGTGAAACGCATGGACAGAAAACTGCCATTCAAACAACCGCTTTTTTTTACGACGAAAATTTTTACAGCGGATCTGTATGTTAGTGAGTGGGAAATAGCATTATTATCAAAAATCTAAAACACGAAAAAATATAGAATGGCGATATTTCATAATTTACAGAGGTCCAGTGTTTAGATTGTAAAAATTTTGATATGATGATTTTACAACAATCATATTACGTTGAATGATTTAATTGTTGTACAGATTATTTTGCCACACTGTAAAAAATAGGTTCTTAAAAATAAGTATATATTGTCTCAAAATAGCCCCGAAACAATATATACTTAAATTTGAAAACCCATGTACTCATTTTTGAGTATCCTGACATGCTCAAAAATGGGGTTGACCAATAAGAATCTCAATATCCCCATGATTGACATGTCAATGTACTCAAAAATGTGCACATGTGTTTTCAAATTTAAGTATATATTGTTTCGGGGCTATTTTGAGACAATATATAATTATTTATAAGCACCTATTTTTTACAGTGCAACTTTCGATGAAAATTTGAAAAACGGAAGAGGAGCCGTAAGATTTTATGTCAAAAAAGAGTCTAACGATTTTTTTTAAAGTTGCTGTATGAAACACTATTAAATATCTTTCATATGTATTAAATGATTATTTCAGTAAAATTGATAGGCGTGATGAAGAAAGAGGCCAATTTTAGATTTAGAAAATGCGTTTCTTAAAAAACAGTTTGACAGGTTTTCATAAAACTCGCTCTATTAACTTCCTTTCAGATGCTCTTTCGTATGCCATTGTTGCTTTTCGGTGAAAGAAAGTTTTGTCAAGCTTTGATAAAAATGGAGTATAAGACCGAAAACCAGTATCTCTAGAACAGCTCAGAAGATTTTCATTAAATTTGGTACAAAAACTGCTTTTTAGATGCACTTTTGTGTGTATTACTTGGTTACTTCTGGAAAATTGATAGATATTCTATTAGGTAGGTCTGTTTAAGATCTCGGGAAAGTAGTTCTAAAAAAAACGGCTATATATATTTTTCTTTTTCTTTTTTTTTCTTTTGAAACTCACTCTAAAAACTCCATCTTATATGTCTTTGTGACGTATGCATGTGTTTGTTACAGCAGGAAATGTTTTAGATGTCTGATTGTATATGTCAGCTTTATATCTTCTGGCCACATTATCTCCAAACAAATTTAATATTTGTAGTAGCGGGCAATGGAAGTCATGTGGTTGTTCCACAACAAATTTTTCAAAAAGTGAATTGAATTTTTTATGAAAAATTCTCAACGTTTCTTAACTGAAATTCTGACATTTCAATTTGTGTTCATTATCTACAAAATAAATAAATAAAATTCATTATGCAATTCGTTATATACAATACAAAATAAATAAATTAAAATACAATTAAAATTTTAGATTAAAGTATTACACATTCGCATATGACCAATATATTTTACCATGTTTTTATTATTATTATTATTATTATTATTATTATTATTAACTTCGATTCTTGTTTGTTTGTTTGTTTGTCCAGTACAAATCTTGCAATCGATTTTTAATTAACTTTCCGACTAGCTAGACATTTGAAACTTTCAGGCTAGCTCAAAACACGGTGAGAATACATTTTTTAATACTTTTAGTCAGCTGTTTCAGGTCACTACTGCCTTCGGCAGCGTTTATATGATTCAACAGAAAATTTATTTAACTAACTTCCCGACTAGCTAGACATTTTAAACTTTCAAAATAGTTCAGAACACGGCGAAAATGCATTTTTAAAATATTTTTAACCAACTGCTTCGGGTTCCTGCTGCCTTTGACAGCGTTACCATTACAAAGCTTGCAATAGATTTTTCCCTAATTTCCCGACTAGATAGACATTTGAAACTTTCAGGATAGGTCAGAACACGGTGGCAATACATTTTTTTAATACTTTTAGTCAACTGTTTCAGGTCCCTACTGCATTCGGCAGCGTTTATATAATTCAACAGAAAATTTATTTAACTAACTTTCCGACTAGCTAGACATTTGAAACTTTCAGAATAGTCCAGAATACGGTGAAAACGCATTTAAAAAATATTTTTAACCAATTGCTTCGGGACCCTGCTGCCTTTGGCAGTGTTACCAGTACAAAACTTGCAATCAACTTTTAACTAACTTCCCGGCTAGATAGCCATTTGAAACTTTTATAATAGCTCAAAACACGAGAGCAAGGAATTTTTTTAATACTTTTATACAATTACTCCGGGTTCCCGCTGCTTTCAGTAGCGTTTATATGATTCAACAGAAAATTTAAAAGCATGGTACATAAAAGTTCTTTTTATCTTGTAATTATTTTCAATATACTTTGTATGATTATTTTCAAAAATTTCATTTGAGTTTAAAAGAAATTAATTTAATGAACATTACTCTTTCGTTATACTTACAAGATATTAACTAAATAAGCTGCGGTTCTATCATTTTATAGTCTTTTTTTTTTTTTTTTTTTTTTTTTTTTTTACTTTTTGAGAATTAATTGCATAATTTGAAAAAAAAAAAAAAAAAAAAAAAAAAAAAAAAACTTGATAAACAAATGCATTTTTCAATGCAGTGTAATTAATTCAATTACATGTATATATATATATATATATATATTTATTACAGTTATATATATATTTTTTCTTTTACCATTTCTTTCTTTATCAGTAATCACTATCCTATTTAATCACGCATAGAATCTGTAAATATGTGATAAACATTTCTCTAAGTAAATAGTGGTAGAAAAAAGTTTAAATCTTATCTCTAGACATAAGTATGAATTCAGCAGAATTATATTCCTTTATAAATTGTTTTTTCGATCATTCTAAACATTTATTTATTTTATTTCATTTTATGTTAATTATTACTGAAGCAATGTTAGTTATATTTTTTAAAAAGAAAATTAATTTAGGAGTGTTATATTGTATATTAGAAACATAAAATAAAGATTAATTATTCCATGACATTATAAGTTTTAGAAGGTGATGATGTTTAATGCACATAGGATAATATATATATATATATATATATTCTTGAGAATACACATAAAAACAATTTTCCTCGCAGAGAATTAATTACGTTTTTACCATTATTCCCGAAAAGAAACGAAAAACAAAATTATATCAGTCGTTAATCATTCTAGCAAGGTTTTATTATATATATGAAATTACACATAAAAACCTTCCAATTTTCTATTAAAATTACCCCTTAGACTTTAATGGATAAATAAAGTTAATTTACAACGTATGATGTTAGAAATTCTGACATATTTTGCTAAATATAATAAATTAATGAAAGACAAATAATATATATTTAGTATTGGCTGAAAATTTTAATGTTAATGAAAGTTTTAATTTGCTTCATATGTTTTAAATATATAAATATATATATCATAGCTCTCAACCATTCCGTATTTTGGACACCAGTATTATGTAAAAAATTTCCAGTATTTTATCGAAATTTTATTTTTAATTAATCCGATAAAACTGTTCTGTAAAAGAAAAAGCGAAAAAAAAAAAATACTAGTATCGAAAATCAGAAAGTTTGGCAGCTATGATATATACATATATTAATTTTCCTAATTAAAACCTGTATTTATTTTATTTTCTGTATTCTAAATAAAATTAGTAAAAGTTTTTGGAAACACTATACTTTAGTAAACTGTAGTATTTTTAAAGAATTTTCACTTCTATTTATTCTTTCACCGTTTTCTGTTTCTGTTAAAAAAAAAAAAAAAAAAAGAAAGAAAGAAAGAAAGATAGAAAGATAGAAAAGAAAAAAACTTATATAATTAGTTCAGACGTCACAAAGTTCCAAATATTTGACGATGTGAGAAGCTAGAAATAGAATTAGCTCAAACATTTTAACGTTCTTATAAAAAAAAAAAAAAAAACTTTTAAAATGAGTTTTTAATCTTACAAGTGCAATATA
The DNA here is from genome assembly GCA_963930645.1 of Salticus scenicus. NCBI lineage: Eukaryota > Metazoa > Arthropoda > Arachnida > Araneae > Salticidae > Salticus > Salticus scenicus. Next base: position 253,935,080 of record OZ005651.1, on the reverse strand, counting down.
TAAGTATAATATTAACAAAATTTAACTTGTAACACTAATCTAGTTTGCACTTCAACTGTTAATACTACTCAAATTAATAGCCTTAATGGTTATTAAAACGAAATCCATAGATTATTTCTACAAGAAATTAATTCAATTAACAAAAATAATATAAAATTAACTAGTATTTGTGTTCACATCATCTTTCTAGTATTTAGTACGCACATTATTAACTACGACGAAATTCTTTGCGGCATTAGGGTGATGTGACTTTTAATCAGGGCTATTATTTTTAGGGCATGATGCCGCAATCTAATAGGGATTATATTATCCATTTGCACTTGAGGCATTTTTCGCTAGGGATAAGCCAGCAACTCGAGATAGTTTTTATATATATATATATATATATATATATATATAGTAGAAGAATTTCTTACCATTAACTTAAAATGATTTCACACATAATTTAACGTTGAAAATTTTATATTTTATTGTTTCATATATCTTTATTTATTAAATATTAACCATTCTGTACCAAGGACGTAAGACTTTTGTGACCACTGACGTTCATTCAGAACATTTGGAAATCTGTACCTCCATCAGTGGGCGTTTCTTTTACAAATTGTTTGTTATTTCATTTTTTAAGAATATACGCAAAATTCATATTTGTATAATTAATATGCTTAGATACAAGTGCTTTGATGAGAAGGAGTATAATGTATATTCATTCGCAATATAAATATTGTATGAATACAGAAAATCTTGTTTTGAAATAATATAACTTGAAAGATTAAAGTTCACTGGCGAAGGTTACTGTCAAAAGTCCCCCTTCCCAAATAATAATAATAATAATAATAATAATAATAATAATAATAATAAGCGTTACCACGGTGCTCTTCTTGAAGGGGTTAAAAATTGGCAGCTGTTTTATATGCATGTATTACTGAATAAACTCATAACGAGATATTAGTCAAACCAAACTTAAATAAACATCGTTATCGCTCGAATCATCGCGTCAAACCGCATTGTGACACTCAATCACCTCTCGAGGTACCACATTAAATCCAATGATAACTAAGAGTCATCTGTTGAGAGCAAGGGGTTAATTCTGTTTTGTTGCTATTGATAATTTGGTGGATTTTATGCTAGAGCTCTTTCTGGATGCCTTATTTTGGAGTCATATTCTGGCTATGTCCAGACCATGGGAGTACTTCTAGTTCTCTTTCATTAATAAACTTTTCTACGCACTTGTAAGCATGGCAATGCTGACCAAAGGCCTATTTTCTATTAGTGTACTAACCTACTAGGTAAGATACAAGTCTTGTACTTTGAAGTTCTAGGTATTAGGTTTGATTTATTGTGTTTTTGCAATGTAGAGTCTAACTGCACCAACAGCCGAAATTACACTCCACATAATCACTTTATGGAAATATTTGACATTTTAAATTTCTTAATGTAGAAGAAATTCCTTCCATTGTCGTCTACGTACATGTGTAGCACTATCATCAAAAATAGCCATTGTTCACTCATATGAGAAGGAAATCTGAAAAAAAAAATGCCATAATTAAAAAAAAAAAAAAGTTTTTTTTTTTTTTTTTTAATCTTTATAAAATTGAGTGAAAATACAGTTAGCCTGAATATTACAAAGTTTTCTGCAGATTGTTTTCATAGTTATAACTATGCTTTGCGCTTGTAGAGCACTTTACAACTCTTTTAAACTAGTGGATCTGCAGATCAGGAGCCTCAACGTCCTATTTGCATCAGACATTTTTCAATAGGTCATTTTTATTTATTCCTTATTATATAATGGTATATATTGATTCGATCGACTTATTACCATAAGATACATTCCTGAGGGGGGCTGCCGCCCCCCTCAACCCCCCGCTGTATCTCTCTTTGTATACCTATTTGTATATCATATAAAGTGTTACGGAATTGTAAATAATTTATTTTTGTATAAATTTTTTCAAAGAGGCTTAGTAAGTCGATAAAATGCTAATTTTGTGCATTTCTAGTCGTTTTAGTGTTGAGATAGCCTAATTTTTCGTTAAAAACGCATTAAAAAGCACCATACACGGGAAGAAATAGATTTGGCGCCAAATTTGGCGACTGTTTCCCTCTTTGGCGATTTTTTTGGCGACCTTGGCGAGAAAATCCTTATTAGGGATATACCAAATATGGAAGCTCTAATCTCATTGGCTGATGAGATACGATAATTTTCCAGAACAGTCTGTGTACGATAGAATAGTATAAAAGAAGCATTTTTTTAGCCAAGGCGGCCAATCTCAGATCTGTGTCAGTTTCATCAAATGCTTGCTTTGCTCTCAGCCTCTTTCAATGAGACTTGCTTTATGTGCTATTGCTAAACAGTTTGTACTGTTGTTCTGCTGTTAACGGCTGTTGTGTAAGCTATGTTTACTGGTTGAATTGAAGCTGATACTTGGTTTATAGACCTGTATTTTTCTGGAACTTTCAGTGAATAAATCACTGAATTTTTGCAAGTTTCGCCTTTCATTCTCGGACAACTTACGAACCCCCAAGTACGCAACAATATGTATTCTTAATAAACGACGGTCTTGTATTATTCCCTGAAATTCGTAAATACCAAATTTCATACAAAAAAAATTACATAGCATATCGGAAATATTTTGCGTAACCTTTAAACTAATTATCAATTCTATGCCCACAATTTTCAACAGGAAAACATGCTTTTAAAATTCTAATAAAATTTCATTATATTTGATGGGGTGTAACCATATTAAAATACACTTTTAAGAAATACCGACTATAGACCGTAATAGTACGAAATTCCTTTATATATTCCGGAAAAGTAGCCACAGTCATTATAAACGCCAATAATAAGAATAAACCAAATTAATTATAACTCATTAATTTTTCAAACTAATTTAACATCATTTGGATGATTACAGTACATACTCGGAATTATTTTGTGTGGTCCCAAAATTATTTAGTCTATACATAACCTTTTTTAAGAGAAAACATGATTTTAAGCATCTTTATACTGTATGTTAACCTTATTAAGTTCAATTCAGCATAAACGCATTAAAGTGCGCGCTTAAATTAAAAATTTGTCCATAGGCTCTAACGTTACGAAATTCTTTCGTGTGTCTTTGAAAACGAACCATAAACAATGTATACACCAGTAAAAACTATTCAGCTTATTTTGCGTTTAATATTAATAATTGTTTCAAATTTAACATCGTTTGGATGACTAAGTGACATTGTCAGAACACTTTTGTAAGGTCCTGTACATTAATTAGCAAGCTTAACAGCACATATTTTCTTCAAACAACATAAGTTTAAGCATCTTACTCACGTACTCTAGTTTCATTTTCTTCATTGCAAAGTAATGATATTAAAATGCGTTTAAACGAAATTCAAACCATATGCCGTAATGTTAAGAATTTTGGCGTGTCCCTGTACACAGTTTATAAAAAATATAGCAATAAAAATTATACACCTACTTATATGCAAAGCTGGAACGTGTGCGCCAATTTGCAAGTCAATCGAAGGATTTTTGCGGCCTCTATTGCGGTACATACAAATTCTTCCCATAGGCCGTAGGGATAAGAGAAATTTTGGCGTGTCCCTGTACACGAACAACAAATGGAATACACACCTAACACTATACAGCTAATTCCGTTGGCTCATGAATATGTGTACAAAATTGCAAGTCAATAATAGCGTTAATTTTGGGGCCGCTATCGCGGTACATACAAATTCTTCCCATAGGCCGTAATGATAAAAAAAAAAAAGCATTTGCACTCCGGGAGTGCCGACAGAAGTGAAAACGTGAGCAATTACGTGTGTATTTCTACAATCGTCAGGAAATATTTTATTATGCAGGAAATACTTTTAAATGAAGTGCTTTTTTATTCATTAATATAAACTACTACTACAAAAATTATATTACAATTTCATTTAATGCGCTAGAGACAGTGTCCAGAGATGAGAGAAGTCGTGTACAGCCGCACCAGATTGTAAAAACGTGCGAAAAATGGCGGCTTTAGCCTTTCTCACTGTTTTGTGAGGTCTAACTGAAACGTTGCCGGCTGCAATCTTTAAGAGACAGTGTCCGGAGATGAGAGAAGTCGTGTACAGCCGCACCAGATTGTAAAAACGTGAGAAAAATGGCGGCTTTAGCCTTTCTCACTGTTTTGTGAGGTCTAACTGCAACGTTTCCGGCTGCAATCTTTAAGAGACAATGTCCGGAGTTGAGAGAAGTCGTGTACAGCCGCACGAGATTGCAAAAACGTGAGAAAAATGGCGGCTTTGGCCTTTCTCACGGTTTTGTGAGGTCTAACTGGAATAGAGACAGTGTCCGGAGATGAGAGAAGTCGTGTAGAGCCGCACCAGATTGTAAAAACGTGAGAAAAAGGGCAGCTTTGGCCTTTCTCACGGTTTTGTGAGGTCTAACAGCAATAGAGACAGTGTCCGGAGATGAGAGAAGTCGTGTAGAGCCGCACCAGATTGTAAAAACGTGAGAAAAATGGCGGCTTTGGCCTTTCTCACTGTTTTATGAGGTCTAACTGCAACGTTGCCGGCTGCAATCTTTAAGAGACAGTGTCTGGGGATGAGAGAAGTCGTGTAGAGCCGCACCAGATTGTAAAAACGTGAGAAAAATGGCGGCTTTGACCTTTCTCACGGTTCTGTGAAGTCTAACTGCAACTATTCCGGTTGCAATCTTTAAGAGGCAGTGTCCGGAGATGAGAGAAGCCGTGTAGAGCCGCACCAGATTGTAAAAACGTGAGAAAAATGGCGGCTTTGACCTTTCTCACGGTTCTGTGAAGTCTAACTGCAACTATTCCGGTTGCAATCTTTAAGAGAGAGTGTCCGGAGATGAGAGAAGTCGTGTAGAGGCGCACCAGATTGTAAAAACGTGAGTAAAATGGCGGCTTTGGCCGTTTAGTGAGGTCTAACTGCAACGTTTCCGGCTGCAATCTGTAAGAGACAGTGTCCGGAGATGAGAGAAGTCGTGTAGAGCCGCACCAGATTGTAAAAACGTGAGAAAAAGGGCGGCTTTGGCCATTCTCACGGTTTTGTGAGGTCTAACTGCAATAGAGGCAGTGTCCGGAGATGAGAGAAGTCGTGTAGAGGCGCACCAGATTGTAAAAACGTGAGAAAAATGGCGGCTTTGGCCGTTTAGTGAGGTCTAACTGCAACGTTTCCGGCTGCAATCTGTAAGAGACTGTGTCCGGAGATGAGAGATGTCGTGTAGAGGCGCACCAGATTGTAAAAACGTGAGAAAAATGGCGTCTTTGGCCGTTTAGTGAGGTCTAACTGCAACGTTTCCGGCTGCAATCTGTAAGAGACTGTGTCCGGAAATGAGAGAAGTCCTGTAGAGCCGCACCAGATTGTAAAAACGTGAGAAAAACGGCGGCTTTGGCCTTTCTTACGGTTTTGTGAAGTCTAACTGGAATAGAGACAGTATCTGGAGATGAGAGAAGTCGTGTAGAGCCGCACCAGATTGTAAAAACTTGAGAAAAATGGCGGCTTTGGCCTTTCTCACTGTTTAGTGAGGTCTAACTGCAACGTTTCCGGCTGCAATCTGTAAGAGACAGTGTCCGGAGATGAGAGAAGCCGTGTAGAGCTGCAAAAGATTGTGAAAACGTGAGAAAAATGGCGGCTTTGGCCTTTCTCACTGTTTAGTGAGGTCTAACTGCAACGTTTCCGGCTGCAATCTGTAAGTGACAGTGTCCGGGAATGAGAGAAGTCGGGTAGAGCCGCACCAGATTGTAAAAACGTGAGAAAAATGGCGGCTTTGGTCTTTCTCACTGTTTTGTGAGGTCTAACTGCAACGTTTCCGGCTGCAATCTTTAAGAGACAGTGTCCGGAGATGAGAGAAATCGCGTAGAGCCGCACCAGATTGTAAAAACATGAGAAAAATGGCAGATTTGGCCTTTCTCTCGGTTTTGTGAGGACTAACTGCAATAGAGACAGTGTCCGGAGATGAGAGAAGTCGTGTAGAGCCGCACCAGATTTTAAAACAATATACAGTATATAATTATTAACACATCACATTAGCAAGTATGATACATTATTTGTATCACACAAGGATGGAAAGCGTCAGCTGACGATGATGTGAGTTCAAAGATTTTTGTTCACCCAAAATTATCACTTCAAAGGGAAAGCGTCAGCTGACGATGACGCGAGTTCAAAGATTTTTGTTCACCCAAAAGTGCTCAACGTGCCTAAAGAAGTTTTCTCTTCAAAAACTTTGGCGTGTCCCTGTACGCGAACTACAAATGGAATGCACACCCAAAACTATACATCTAATTTCGTGGGGATCATGAACATGTGTACAAAATTACAAGTCAATAGCGTGATTTTTGCGGCCGCTATCGCACGACAGACAGACAGACAGACGAACGGACAGATGGAACCCAAAATCCTTTTGAGTCTCAGCAGAGGGGCCTCCACTGACGTTTCGGCGAAAATTGGAAGTCAATAGCTTGATTTTTGCGGTGGCTATCGCGGTACATACAGATTCTTCCCATAGGCCGTAATGATTGAAAATCTTTGGCGTGTCCCTGTACACGAACTACAAATGGATTACACACCTAAAACTATACAGCTGATTCCGTTGGGCTCATGAACATGTGTACCAAATTGCAAGTCAATAGCGTGATTATTGTAGCCGCTATCGCGGTACATACAAATTCCTCCCATAGGCCGTAATGATAAGAAAAACTTTGGCGTGTCCCTGTACACGAATTACAAATGGAATACACACCAAAAACTATACAGCTGATTTCGGGGGGCACATGAACACGTGTATCAAATTGCTAGTCAATAGCGTGATTTTTGTGGCCGCTATCGCGATACATACAAATTCCTCCCATAGACCGTAATGATAAGAAAAACTTTGGCGTGTCCCTGTATACGAACTACAAATAGAATACATACCAAAAACTATACAGCTGATTTCGTGGGGCTCATGAACATGTGTACCAAATTTCAAGTCAATAGCGCTATTTATGCGGCCGCTATCGCGATACATACAAATTCCTCCCATAGGCCGTAATGATAAGAAAAACTTTAGCGTGTCCCTGTATACGAACTACAAATGGAATACATACCAAAAACTATACAGCTGATTTCGTGAGGCTCATGAACATGTGTACCAAATTTCAAGTCAATAGCGCTATTTTTGCGGCCGCTATCGCGCGACAGACAGACAGACAGACAGACAGACAGACACAGCCCAAAACCGTTTTGAGTCTCAACAGAGGGCCTCCACTGACGTTTCGGCAACAACTTTTTTTTTTTCGCATTAATTAATAAGAATAGGATTATTTTGAGAAAAAGAAATCCGTTCTTTTCCGATGTGTTCCACCCAGTTCGGGGCATTATCTTGATTTAGATTTATATATTTTTTTAATCCTTGATATTGTTTTTACAGATACAGAATCTCTTAGAAATATTAACTACAGTGAAACTAGAATTTTCCAGAAATTTGTTCACGTGTTTTTGAAGTAATATCCCTTTTTAAGATCATTTTACTTACAATATTTCTAAAAGAAATTAAACAATTTATTTATCTTTGGTTGGGTTGGTTAAAGCCGAACTGGAGTTGGATAATGGGTTATTGATGACGGTATAAGTTTCACCACTGGAAGTGCATTTTCTATCTATAAATTTATTTCATAATAAGATAAATGAGCTAGAAATTTTCCAGCGAATAAAAATTATCATATAATATTTATTTATTTATTTTCTGTAATAACAAACAACTTTACGACTTTAAAAAAATATTTAAATAATTAATGTTACCATTTATCGTCTAAATATTTAATCCTTTGCCGGTCTACTTTAATTTCACTTCTCTGGCCAGTGTTGCCAAATTTAGGGATTTTTTTTTTATTCAATGTTCATCACTAAATTTTAACTGTAACGGTTTCCTAATCACTTTGAAGGTTATTAGTCCCTTATATATATGAAATATCACTCTTCAAAATTATTGGTGATAGTTGATTAAAAGAGTCCCTAAATTTAGCAACACTGTCTAGACCGTCTTAGAGCGTTAGGGCTGACAAAGAGCTCATTCTTAATTACTAAAATAATCCTCATTAAAATTAAGAAAACTCTTTTCTTTATTCTATAAATTGTCTATTTTAATTCTATACCTAAAAAAAAAATATTTAAATACTTTCAAAACAACAAAAACATGCTTCTATATACAATAAGTCTATTAATTTCACACATACTGTATTTCTAGTTATTTATCAGTAATGATTTTACAAAATATCCTGTACAAAAAATAATATTAATATTAATTTTTACGTTTCTTACACACACAGTATATCTTAAATCTATTTTAAGAAATCAGTAAAAAAGTCTTAGTATATTCATACCCACATAAACACACACACATACAAGGATATTACATAAAAAATGTGCTGGGATAAAATACATATATATTGTATCTCAGCACAATTTTTATGAATTCGTATCAGTATTAAATTTAATTATATCAGCATTTTCTTTATCCTACCTCCCATTCTGAGGCCGGACATATATCACTGTTCAATTCCTCTAAAACCCGTGACAGAAATAGATTTAAGATGAGAAGCATTGTTTATTCTCGACTTTAATTATCCAACCAGAACAGTTGGAATGATAAGAAAATATAGTACTTAGGGATTATTAGTTAGATTCACAAATTACATAAGAAATCAGACAGACAGAAAATATTCTGTACCTTTTAATTGTATTTATTTACAGTTATAAAAAATGACAATTTCAAAAGCATTATTAAAAATATTTTTTGTTGCAGTATGTTTTAATAAATGTATTTTCAAAATAGCCCTTAAGAAAATGTGTTACGTTTAGTAAATAAAATATTTTTTTTTAAATTAAGTTGAATGTTTGTAGTAACAGAGTTGCCAATATTTCTAATTTATTCCGTAGCATTGTTAGGACCCCTTTTTTTACACCACGTTTTTCAAAGAATAATTTTCTTCTTATTTAATGATAATTTAATTATTGATGAAAACTATTCTACAAAAAATGCAGTTAGTTAGTAATTTTAGAAACTTAGTGATAATTTTTGAGTGTGATAATTTTAATTAAGTAAATGTTAAAAATATGCGTTTTGATAATTTTTAAAATTTCTCTTAGTCAAAACATTTTAAAATACAGTTTAGAAATTCTATGTTGTGTAAAGAAATATATCTTGAAGTGTATCTTCTAGTAGCAAACTTATGAGGAAAAAGTTTCGTCAAATACTCTAAGATTTACTATGGCTTTTCTATTTTACACGAAACTTGAAGTGAATATAATTTAATCCCTTTTATAAAGGGGATTTTAAGATATTGAAATTTAAAGTGAAAAGAGGAAATATTTCATGGTGTATATCAAATGAAATGTTTGAACATGTTCAACCCTTAGACCATATATAAAAATCATTAAAAAATATTTTGCTTTACAGAATATTAAAATCAAAATATTCAATAAATCATGATAAACTTGTTTTCATCCTTATTAAAAATAAAAACTATACTCAGACTTTATATAAAACCTTGTAATATTTATGTCTTCTTTATCAGGCTTTGATTCCGAAGAATTTTTATTATTATTAAATTTTAATTTATTCATTTTTGCATATTTTTCAAGAAGCGATTAAATAATACTTTTAGCATGAAATGTGGCAGTATTTATGATATACATACGAAAAGGGAAAATCTTTTATTTATTGTTACACATATATTGGTGATGGCTGTTTCTCGTAAAAGGTTTACGAGGTCTTTTATTCTTTTGTATTGTTAAAAATCGGTTTATGCTCAAGTCAGTGTTATACATTGTATCTTTAACGCGCAATAATGAAATCTAATACATAAAATTTTGTTTATATATTTCAGGAATTGCTATAAAATTTAACCCAATTTAAATGAATAACGGTCTGTTGTATATATTATTGTTGTTCTTCTTTAACTATTTTTATTGTGCTTAAAAATTTAAATATCTTTTTTTTTTCCTTTTTCAACAATTAAGGTCATTGTGCCTAAATGCGATAACCCATAAATGCGACAAAGTTCTTCTACTCAAAATCTAAATGCTTAAATCACAAACTTATAAATCATAATGGAACATACACATTTCAAGAACGGTTCGCGAAACTTTTCATTAAATTTTAAAGGTTTTTTCTAGTAGAATTTTCTTTTGCAGTAAACATTGTTCATTATGGCTTTCCGACGTCTTTTCCTAATTGCGATGAAAAATTTTCAAATAGTAACTGTAATTTTATCCTTTAATCTTTCAAGGTCAAATAACCACTGTTACGTCATGTGCTTGAATACCCTTTATACCTACCAGAAGAAAATAAAAAAAAATACTACATTTTTTTAAAAAGAGGGGTTAAAATTTTTTATCGCATTTAAGGGTCTGTTTACACCATTTTCCTAAATGCGACAAATTTTATCCCTTAAATGCGGCAATTTTTACATTTGATATAATAAGGGAAGTTTAAGCATTTTTTCCTTTTTAACACTTTCCAACAAGGTTTAAAAGTGACTTAGGCTTGTCTGTCCCTCTGTCCGTCTGTCTGTCTGTCTGTCCGCGCTCTAATTCCTGTAGGGACACCCGAAAGTATTCCAAAGCACTGTGTTCTATGAGAAGTATTGCTGTAAACCATATTTAATACCTTAACTGTATACAAATCTTAGTGAAATTGAATCATGTTATTCAAGTTCACTATCGTATGTTTCATATATAAAATGGAATAAATACCACCACTAGTTTGTACACAGGGACACTCGAAAGTACTCCAAAGCATTGCGTTCTGTGAGAGGTATTTCTATAAACCAAATTTTAATAACTTTACTTTCCACAAAGTTTAATGAAATTGAAATATGTTATTCATATGCACAAAAGAATGCTTTGCATAGAATATAGCATGATTAGCATTACATTTACAGGGCCACACAAAAATATTCAGTTACATTAAGAGCTGTTCATAAAAATTTGCTATAATTTCAATTTCGTTTACATTAAGCGTTTTTAACATTGTCTAACAATTTTCATCTGTGAATATAATTTCAATTTAAGTATCTGTCTGTTCGTCTGTCTGCGCTCTAGCTCCAGCAAATATTTATGTAACTTCTTGAAACTGATATATGTTATTTAAGTTCACTATCGGATGTTCCCTACTGAAAAAGGAGTTAATATCTCTACTGGTTTGTGTACAGAGGCACCCAAACCTTTTACAAAGCATTGTGTTCTATGAGAGATATTTCTATAAACCATATTTTAATACCTTTACTGTACACAAACCTTAATGAAATTGAGAAATGTCATTCATGTTTACTATCGGATGTTTTATATATTAAATGGAGTAAATACCACCACTGGTTTGGGCACAGAGACACTTGAAAGCATACCAAAGCATTGCATTATATGAGAAGTATTTCTATAAACCAAATTTTGATAACTTTACTTTCCACAAAGCTTAATGAAACTGAAATGTGTTATTCATATGCACAAAAGACTGCTTTCTATAGAATATAGTATGTTTAGTATTAGTTTTACAGAGCAACAAAAAAATATTCAGATACATAAAGAGCTATTAAGAAAAGTTTGCTGGAATTGCACTTTCGTTTACATTAAGCGTTTTTAACATTTTCTAACAATTTTTAAGTGTGAATATAATTTCAATTTGTGTATCTGTGTATCTGTTTGTCTGCCCATCTGTCTGTCTTTCGGCGCTCTAACTCCGGTAAATATTTATGGAATATCTTGAAACTAATATATGTTTTTCAAGTTCACTATCGGATGTCCCCTATTAAAAATGGAGTGAATACCTCTACTGATTTGTGTACAGGGGCATCGGAAAGTACTGCAAACTATTTTTTTTTCTATGAGAGGCATTTCTATAAACCATATTTTAATACCGTTACTTTACACAAATCTTAATGAAATTGAAATATGTTATTTAAGTTCGCTATCGGATGTTTCCTATGTCAAATGGAGAAAATATTACCACTGTTTTGTGTACAGGGAGACTTACAAGTATTGCGTGTATGAGAGGTATTTCTGCAAACCAAATTTTAATAACTTTACTTTGCATAAATCTTAATGAAATTGAAAAATGTTATTCATATGCAAAAAGGAATGCCTTTTATAAATACAGTATGATTAGTATTAATCTTACAGGGCCACATAAAAATATTAAGTTACATTATGAGCTATTAATAAAAATTTGCTGTAATTGCATTTTCTTTTACAATAAGCATTTTTAACACTTTCTAACAATTTTTAAGGGCGAATATGATTTTAATTTGGTTATCTTTCTGTCCGATTGTCTGTCTTTCTATCTGGCTCTCGTCCCGAGAGTTCTTAATATTTTCAGAATTTTGAAAAATTGATATATGTTATTAAAGTTCACTATGGAATGTTTCCTATTTAAAATGCCATTAATATGTCCTACACAACGTGTTTGTGTACAGGGAACTTCCAATGCTTTGCGTTTTAGGACAGACATTTTTATAAATCACATCTAAATAACTGTCTACTGTAAAAATTATAAATAAATTGAAATGTATTTTAATATTCTAAAATAATGTTTTGTATAGAATATGATATGATCAACCTTCAGATTTACAGGACTACACTAAAATATTCAAATACATTAAGGGAAGCAATTATAATCTAACGGCTGGATTTTCTTTTGCATTAAGCCTTTTTAACGTTCTTCAACGATGTCTGAGAGCGGTTTTAAATTGAATTAGTCAATCTGTATATTTTTCTGTGCTTCTCTCCTTTGTTTGATAATGCAGGCAAAGAATATTGAAAGTTATACGATACAACAAGCACGTACAATTGGAGAGTATTAATAACCAGTGCGTACTGCATGATTTTTCGTTCTTTTTTTAACACTTTCCAGCAAGGTTGAAAAGTGTCAATGACTTCGGTTTGTCGGTCTGTCCGCAGTAAAACTCCTATAAATTTTCATGGAATTTCTTGAAGCTGATATATCGTATTCAAGTTCACTATCGGATGTTCCCTATTGAAAATGGAGGGAATTCCTCTTCTGATTTGTCTACAGGGACACCCAAAATTTTCCAAAGCACTGTGTTCCATGATAGATATTTCTATAAACCGTATTTTGATACGTTTACTTTAAAGAAATTTTAATGAAATTGAAATATATTATTTAAGTCCACTTCCGGATATTCCCCATGTAAATTGAAGTAAATACCATCACTGGTTTGTATACAGGGACATCCGAAAGTATTTAAAAGCATTGCGTTCTATGGAAGGTATTTGTAAGCACCAAATTTTAATGATTTTACTTTGCACAAGTCGTAAATATATATATATTTATATACATTATTCATATGCACAAAAGAATGCCTTCCATAAAATACAATATTATTAGCATTATATTTACAGGGCCACACAAAAATATTCAGATACATTAAGAGGTATTATTGGAAAATTGCTTGAATTGTATTTTCGTTTACAATAAGCGTTTTTATCACTTTCTAAATGTTTTTAACACTTTCCAATAAAGTTGAAAAGTGTTAAAGACTTAGGTTTGTCTGTCTGTCTGTCCGTGCTCTATCTCCCATAAATATTCATGGAATCAGAGTTACGCATACACTACTCAGAAAAGAAGAGTTAAACACGGAGTTACACACTCTGTTATAAAAAGGCAAAGTTACACACACAATTACACACAAACTGTTAATAAAAATGCTGAGTTACACACACAATTACTCACAATTACACACAAACTGTTAATAAAAATGCAGAGTTACACACACACTGTTAGCAAAATATTAGCGGTACACACAGCGTTACACACATTGTCAAAAAAAAAAAAAAAAAAAAAAAGAGATTTACATACGGAGTTACACACACTGTTAATAAAAAGGCGGAATTATACACAGCAAAAAATCAGTGATACACGAAAAGTTACACACATTGTTCAAAAAAAAAAGAATTGAACATTGAATTACACACACTGCTAATAAAAAGGCAGGATTATACACAGAGTTACATGCACTGTTAATAAAAAGGCGCTGTTAATAAAGAGTTACACACAGAGTTACACACACAGAGTTAATAAGAAGGCAGAGTTGCACACACACTTTTAATTACGTACAGGGTTACACACACTGTTAGTAAAATTACACACGTTCTTTGCTAAAAATCAGCGATACACACAGTGTTACACACACAATGTTAAAAAAAAACTGTTAATAAAAAACAAAATTACACATGGAGTTACACACACTGTTAATAAGAAAGAAGAGCTACACACACACTGTTAATTGCATACAGGGTTGCACACACAGTGACAGTTTCACATAGCGTTACGTACACTGTTAGAAAAGTTCAACAATACACACAGAATCACACACACACTGTTAAAAAAAAGAAGAGTTACACACTGTTAACAAATAGCAGATTTAGACACAAAGTTCCACACACTGTTAATAAAAAGGAAGAGTTACACACACTGTTAAAGGCAGAGAGTTACACAACATTTTATCTTGAAATAGTTATGTGGTATTAAGTATTTTATAAACTATAAAAGAACGAAAAATCATGCATTACGCAATGATTATTAACACTTTCCAATTGCACGTAATTGTTGTATCTTATAACTTTGAAAGTTCTGTGCCTAAGTTATCACACAACAAACAAACAGTAGTTCTGAAAGGCATACAGACAGACTAATTGAATTCCTAATCATTCTTAAACACTGTTTGAAAGTGTTAAAAATGCTTAACACAAAAGAAACCGTCGCCCTTCGATTGTAATTCCAGCCCTTAATCTATCTGAAAATTTCAGTGTAGCCCTGTAAATTTGAAGGTTAACAAAATCATATTTTATACAAAACATTATTTTAGCAAATTAACAATAAATGTCAATTTCTTTATGATTTTACAGTTGAAAGTACAATATGAAAGTTCTTTAAATGTAAATTATAAAAATGTATGTCCTAAAATGCAACGCATTGGCATTTTTTGCGCGTTCCTGTACATAAACATGTTGTACAGTACCTATTAACGCCCTTTTTATTTGGGAACATTCAATAGTGAATATAAACAACATATATATATTTTTAAAAATTCAGAAAATATTTCCGAACGCTAAGTGCGGTACACGGACAGATAGACAAATGGAGATTCGGGCACATAGATACAGAAATTGAAAACACGTTAAGACTTAAACAAGAAAGAAAAATCATGCAGTACCTATTGATTAGTAACACCTTCCAACTGTACGTAATTGTTGTATCGAATAACTTTTAATATTCTTTGCCTACGTTGTGAGGTTGAGACGTCAGAACGTCACCACAATTGTTTTAATTAAGCTGGATCCAGCAAAGTAGAAAGTGGGGACGGTTAAAATCGCTTCGTCGCCAGTGACTCGGCGAAAGTTGAGGTCGAGTTAGCTTTGTGTCGGCAGGGTGCTGCAATGAAAGACTTAGATTTTGAATGTTAGATAAATTAGAAGTGATTTTAAAAGGACGGATTGAAATGAAGAGAGAGGAGGATGTAGGAAGAAGTATAAAATGGCGATGGTTTTAGTAGATGGGAGTGGATGTTGGAGGATATTATAGTGGATGTCGGAGCATATTATAGTGTGGATATTGGAGTATTATAGTGGATTGTTGAAAGTCTTACTTTGGCGAATATTGAGTAGTAGAAATTTAGATGAGTGAGGAATAAGTCATCATGAGTGTTAGTACGAGTACTTGCTAGCGCTCGTGAAAGTCAATTTCGATCTGTAGGGAATCCTCTGATCGAAAGTGAAGTCGCAGCAGTGGAGTTACGAGTGCAACCGTCGCTACACCTTCAATTGCTTGCTGGGGTGAGATATTTAAGATAATCTAATTTAATTGTTGATATATATATTTTGATTGAGTAATACACTGACTGATCTAGTTTAATTGTCAGGCCACCCTCCCCATTAATCTGCTCAAATAAACTTTAGTTATTGTTAATTCAAGTCTTGTGTTCTCTTACTTATCCATTTAGTGATCTAATTAAGTTAAGATGGAGTTTGCGTCAACGCAAATTTTACAACATTATCACACAACAGATAGAAGGACTGAAAAGTATACAGATAGACTAACTGATTTTAAAATTACTCTTAGGCATTTTGGAAAGAGTTAAAAAGGCTTAACGCAAAATAAAATGCAGCCATTAAATTATAATTACAGCTTTTGATCTCTCTGAATATTTTAGTCTAGCCCTTTAAGTCAGAAAGTTAATCATACCATATTCTATACAAAATATTATTTTAGAATATTAACAATACATTTCAATATTTTTATGATTTTTGCAGTAGAAAGACTTAACTTTCAAAAAATTCTGTCCTAAACCGTAATGCATTGGCATTTTATTTTATTTTATTTTATTTTGTCGCTGTGAACAAACTAGTTGTACAGGATCTATTAATGTCGTTTTGAAAGGGGAACATTCTATAGGGATAATGTTTATAAAAATAACACTCATAAAACACAATGCTTTCGAATGCTTTTGGGTATCCCTGTACACAAACCAGAAGAGATATTCACTCCATTTTCAATATGGAACATCCGATAGTGAACATTAATAAAATATATCAGTTTCGAGAAATTCCATAAATATTTACAGGAGTTAGAGCGCGGGCAGACAGACGGACAGATACACAAACTGAAATCATATTCACACTTAAAAATGTTAGAAAGTGTTAAAAACGCTTAATGTAAACGAAAGTGCAATTCTAGAATTGTTTTATCAGTAGCTCTTAATATAAATGGATATTTTTGTGTCATCCTGTAAACCTAAAGCTAATCATGCTATATTCTATGCAAAGCATTTTTTTCTGCATATAAATAACATATTTCAATTTCCTAAAACTTCGTGGAAAGTAAAGTTATTAAAATTTCATTTATAGAAATATCTCTCATAGAACGCAATGCTTTGGAATACTTTTAACTGTCCCTGTAGATAAATCGGCGGTGGTATTTCCGCCATTTTATACAAGAAACATCCAGTAGTGAACTTGAATAACATATTTCAATTTAATTGAGATATGTCTACAGTAAAACCAATAGAAATACCTCTCATAGAACACAATCCTTTGAAATGCTTCCGGGTGTCCGTGTACACAGACCAGTATAGGTATAAACTCCATTTTAAATAGGGAACATCCGATAGTGAACTTGAATAACATATATCACTTTGAAGAAATTCCATAAATATTTATGAGATTTAGAGCTCGGACAGACAGACAGGCAGACAAACAGGCGGACAGACAGATACACAAAACTGAAATCATATTCACCCTTAAAAAAATTAGAATGTGTTAAAAACGCTTAACGTAAACGAAAGTACAATTCTAGCCATTTTTTTTTTCAATAGCTCTTAATGTAACTGGATATTTTTGTGCCACCCTGTAAATCTAATGCTAATCATGCTGTATTCTGTGCAAAGCATTCTTTTGTGCATATAAATACCATATTTAAATTTCCAAAAACTTCGGGGAAAGTAAAGTTATTAAAATTTTATTTATAGAAATATCTCTAATAGAACGCAATGCTTTGGAATACTTTTGAGTGTCCCTGTATATAAATCGGTGGTGGTATTTCCTCCATTTTATACAGGAAACATCCAATAGGGAATTTGAATAACATATTTCAATTTCATTAAGATATGTCTACAGTAAAGGTATGAAAATATGGTTTATAGAAATACCTCTCATAGAACACAATGCTTTCGAATGCTTTTGGGTGTCCTGTGCACAAACCAGTAGAGGTATAAACTCCATTTTCAATAGGGAACGCCCGATAATGATCTTGAATAACATATTTCAATTTCATTAAAATATGTCTACAGTAAAGGTATGAAAATATGGTTTATAGAAATACACTCATAGAATACAATGCTTTGAAATACTTTCGGGTGTCCCTGTACACAAATCAGTAGAGGTATCATATTCACCCTTAAAAAATGTTAGAATGTGTTAAAAACGCTTACCGTAAACGAAAGTACAATTCTAGCCATTTTTTTTAATAGCTGTTAATGTAACTGGATATTTTCGTGCCACCCTGTAAATCTAATGCTAATCATGCTATATTCTGTGCAAAGCATTCTTTTGTGCATATAAATACCATATTTAAATTTCCAAAAACTTCGTGGAAAGTAAAGTTATTAAAATTTGATTTATAGAAATATCTCTAATAGAACGCAATGCTTTGGAATACTTTTGAGTGTCCCTGTATATAAATCGGAGGTGGTATTTCCTCCATTTTATACAGGAAACATCCAATAGGGAATTTGAATAACATATTTCAATTTCATTAAGATATGTCTACAGTAAAGGTATGAAAATATGGTTTATAGAAATACCTCTCATAGAACACAATGCTTTCGAATGCTTTTGGGTGTCCTGTGCACAAACCAGTAGAGGTATAAACTCCATTTTCAATAGGAAACGCCCGATAGTGATCTTGAATAACATATTTCAATTTCATTAAAATATGTCTGCAGTAAAGGTATGAAAATATGGTTTATAGAAATACCTCTCATAGAACACAATGCTTTGAAATACTTTCGGGTGTCCCTGTACACAAACCAGTCAAGGTATCATATTCACCCTTAAAAAATGTTAGACTGTGTTAAAAACGCTTAACGTAAACGAAAGTACAATTCTAGCCATTTTTTTTAATAGCTGTTAATGTAACTGTATATTTTTGTGCCACCCTGTAAATCTAATGCTAATCATGCTATATTCTGTGCAAAGCATTCTTTTGTGCATATAAATGTCATATTTAAATTTCCAAAAACTTCGTGGAAAGTAAAGTTATTAAAATTTGATTTATGGAAATATCTCTCATAGAACGCGATGCTTTGGAATACTTTTGAGTGTCCCTGTACATAAACCGATGGTGATATTTCCTCCATTTTACACAGAAAACATCCTATAGTAAACTTTAATAACGTATTTCAATTTCATTAAGATATGTCTACAGTAAAGGTAGGAAAATATGGTTTGTAGAAATACCTCTCATAGAACACAAATGCTTTGAAATACTTTCGGGTGTCCCTGTACACAAACTAGTAGAGTTATAAACTCCATTTTCAATAGGGAACGTCCAATAGTGATCTTGAATAACATATATCAGTTTCAAGAAATTCCATAAATATTTACGGGAGTTAGAGCGCGGACAGACAGAAGGACGGACAGACAGACAGACGGACAGACAGACAGACAAACCGAAGTCATAAACACTTTTCAACCTTGTTGGAAAGTGTTAATAACAGTTTTCAACCTTCTTTGGAAAATGTTAATAACATGAAAGTAACTCCCATGCATTAAATGCATTATCGCATTTAGGGAGTTTGAACATCGCATTTAGGACATAGTACCTTAAATGCGACAAAAATTTCCTAAATGCGACGCTGGCATATATTTTCATAAATTACTGATATTTTTTTAATTTCTTGAAAAAAAATGACACAAAACACTAGTTTAGAACTATGAGTATAATATTCAACCATTTTTTCTTTCTTTTTATAATTATTTGTTTACTAAAATGTCATAAGTTTCCTAAATGCGATAAACTTACCAAAAATCATGTCGCATTTAGGCACAATGACCTTACTTTATAACTAAGATTATGTAATTTATGTGAAATTTAAAAATCAAGATAAAATAAGCTCTAAAAACTCCTAAATTTTAAATGAGTCAAATTATGGGCTGATTAAAATATGTGCTGTGTCAATGAATGTTCTTGCATTCTAAAGTTAAACTTGATCTCCATATAGTTTTTACAAATGAAAATATGTAAATTCTTACTTAAATAAATTATACTAAACACTTTTTAAACATATAATATTGTAAAATTATATTATGTTCAACAATCAAATTGATGTGTATTGTAAGTTTGTCAGACAATATTATGTATGGAAATATTATGTATGTATATTATGTATATGGAAATATACACACAATGTTTACTATTATACTAAATGTTTACTAAATAACTACTATGTTTACTGTTATACTAAATATTATGTATGTATATGGAAATATTATGTAATATTATATGTATTAAATATTATGTATGGAAAGATATCTGGTTGCCTTTCAATTAAAATTATATCTTTTTACATTCATAACGATAATATTTAAAAGTATATACATATATATCCAACTGTCTTACTTAAATTCAGGTTTTATTGCTTATTTTATAAATTCGGAGAATATTAAAAAACATTGCATTGTTCAAGCCCCCCACCCCCACCCCCCTCCCCGAAAAAAAAAAAAAAACTTCGCCGATTTTTAAGTGCATTTAATTATTTATTTTCGTAAAGAAGTTTAATTTTTAAGAGGCCCTTTTTAACAGTTGAAAGTTTTGAATAAAATATTTTAACTTTCAAATGTGTTTTGTATTCTATCCTGTTATATGTATTTTACAGATAAACATAGGAGTAAACACAGTAAAAAAGTTAAAAAAAAAGTCTTTAAAGTCAAAGGAAATATTAGAAGAGCAGACAGCTGTTTCGGTAGCATTTAGCGTACCGTCATCAGTGCATAAAGAATTGAAACGAAAGGGCCAGAATCGAAAAGAACAAGATATCAGAACGGAAAGGGCCAATATATCAGAAAGGATTCAGACTGTATGGCTGTTTAATCAACCAAACAGTATTAGGCTGAATGTTGATAATTTCCAATTGGAGATTAGCCTATTGGAAATTGAGAAACCGTAGTCGTAAAAACGCAGGAAAATTAAGAAAGTGTAGATTGAATGTAAAATTTCCAACTATCATTTATTGGAATGCGAAAAAAAAATTTTAAAATCATATTATATGAAAAATTTAGTTATGACATAACTTGATTTAAAAAATTGGGTAAAACAATACTGATATTAGAAGTAATCGATTTAAGTGACAAAGTATCAGGAAGCTATAATTTTTGAATAACTTTATTTATATTGGAACAGATATAACCCCTGACAGTTGCGGTGGCTTCAGATATTTGATTTCATATGTTAGTAAAACTATATAGGAATATATATATTAAGAGCACGGTTACTAATATTATTAAATGCTGATTTTTTTTTTTTTTTTGGAGGGAGGGGGGAGGGGGGAGGTAGGTGGATGACATGAATGCGTATCAGGAAGTAAAGAGATGATAGCAAAATTTTTACTATAAATGGTGGTACTGAAGCTTTTTTCAGCGCGAGAAACAAGGGTGTAAAAAAAAAAAGAAGTTATTTTCTATTTCATATTCAAATTGGAAATTACTGTTTAAATAGTTTATATTTTGTAAGGCGTGGTCAATATTGTAAAGAGATGTGTCGATGAGCGTGAAATTGTCATGTACTTAATTGTTCTAAATTTTGAAAAAAACTTTCTTAAAGAGCTTCATTACTTTCAAAATAATTTCTTTTACTTACTTTTGCTTTCAAAAAAATGCATGTCAATGTCAGCGAGATTTGGTGAGAGATGGAATTCAAATGGCAAAACGTTTAGATTGGCGATTTCTTTTTGTTTTGCTTTGTTTTTCTTTTTTTTTTTTTTTTTGAACGAAGAAGTAGTTTGTGATAGATAAATACAAGTGAGTGATAACAATTCTTGTATTTTTAAAAAAAAGTGAAGTGAAGTGAAAGTATTTAATCTCTTTTCTGGACAGGATAAGATCCACTTATTGGAACATTAGTGAAAAGGGATTTTATACCAAATGAGACGACTGTAAGATTAGTGTGAGGACATTTTTGAATTTGTTTCGCGAAATTGGAGTCCTTGACGACATAGGTATTTGCGTAAGAAAGAGGAGCAAAAACCGTGGTGAGTTATTTTGTTAACCGATTAGAGACTATACGATGAAAAGAGATATTAGGTTTGTGGACTTTCGGCAACGCATACATTCTGGCAAACTTAGCTATACGCGTACAAGTTTAAGATACGATTTAGTTCAGTCCAACAACAAGGGATAAGATTTTTTAGCAGATTTAATTTTTGTTAATTTTTCTCAGGAGGGGTCACGGAAAAGTGCAATATGTGGATCACCATTCATTAGTTTTGTAACACTATCGTTTTTAACACTTTCCAACAAGGTTGAAAAGTGTTTATGACTTCGGTCTGACTGTCTGTCCGTCTGTATGTCTGTCTGTCTGTCCGTCTGTCCGTCTGTCTGTCCGCGCTCTAACTCCCGTAAATATTTATGGAATTTCTTAAAACTGATATATGTTACTCAAGTTCACTATAGAACGGTCCCTATAGAAAATGGAGTTTATACCTCTACTGGTTTGTGTACAGGGACACCCGAAAATATTTCAAAGCATTGTGTTCTATGAGAGGTATTTCTATAAACCATAATTTCATACTTTTACTGTAGACATACCTTAATGAAATTAAAATATGTTATTCAAGCTCACTATCAGACGTTCCCTATTGAAAATGGAGATTATACCTGTACTGGTTTGTGTACAGGGACACCCGAAAGTATTTCAAAGCATTGTGTTCTGTGAGAGGTATTTCTATAAACCATATTTTCAAACTTTTGCTGTAGACATAGCTGAATGAAATTTAAATATGTTAATCAAGTTCAATATCGGACGTTCCCTATAGAAAATGGAGTTTATACCTCTACTGGTTTGTGTACAGGGACACCCGAAAGTATTTGAAAGCATTGTGTTCTATGAGAGGTATTTCTATAAACCTTATTTTCATACCTTTACTGTAAACATATCTTAATGAAATTAAAATATGTTATTCAAGTTCACTATTGGATGTTTTCTCTATCAAATAGAGGAAATACCACCATCGGTTCATGTACAGGGACACTCAAAAGTATTCCAAAGCATTGCGTTCTAGGAGAGATATTTCTATAAACCAAACTTTAATAACTTTACTATCCACGAAGTTTTAGGAAATTGAAATATGTTATTTACATGCACAAAAGAATTCTTTGCATGGAATGTAGCATGATTAGCATTAGATTTACAGGGTGGCACAAGAATATCCAGTTATATTAAGAGGTATTAATAAAAAATTGCTAGAATTGTACTTTCGTTTACGTTAAGCGTTTTTAACACTTTCTAGTATTTTTTAAGTGTGAATATGATTTCAGCTTTGTGTATCTGCCTGTCCGTCCGTCTGTCTGTGTGCCTGTCTGTCTGTCCGATCTCTAACTCCCGTAATTATTTATGGAATTTCTTAAAACTGATATATGTTATTCAAGTTCACTATCGGATGTTTCCTATTGAAAATGGAGTTTATAGCTCTACTGGTTTGTGTACAGGGACACCCGAAAGTATTTCAAAGCATTGTGTTCTATGAGAGCTATTTCTATAAACCATATTTTCATACTTTTTCTGTAGACATATCTTAATGAAATTGAAATATGTTATTCAAATTCCCTACAGGATGTTTCCTGTATAAAATGGAGGAAATACCACCACGGATTTATATACACGGACACTCAAAAGTATTCCAAAGCATTGCGTTCTATGAGAGATATTTCTATAAATCAAATTTTAATAACTTTACTTTCCACGAAGTTTTAGGAAATTGAAATATGTTATTTACATGCACAAAAGAATGCTTTGCATAGAATGTGGCATGATTAGTATTAAATTTACAGGGTGGCACAAAAATATCTAGTTATATTAAGAGGTATTATAAAAAATTGCTAGAATTGTACTTTCGTTTACGTTAAGCGTTTTTAACACTTTCTAGCATTTTTTAAGTGTGAATATGATTTCAGTTTTGTGTATCTGCCTGTCCATCCGTCTGTCTGTCTGTCCGATCTCTAACTCCCGTAAATATTTATGGAATTTCTTAAAACTGATATATGTTATTCAAGTTCACTATCGGATGTTCCCTGTTGAAAATGGAGTTTATACCTCTACTGGTTTGTGTACAGGGACACCCGAAAGTATTTGAAAGCATTGTGTTCTATGAGAGGTATTTCTATAAACCATATTTTCATACCTTTTCTGTAGATATATCTTAATGAAATTAAAATATGTTATTCAAGTTCACTATTGGATGTTTTATCTATCAAATAGAGGAAATACCACCATCGGTTCATGTACAGGGACACTCAAAATTATTCCAAAGCATTGCGTTCTAGGAGAGATATTTCTATAAACCAAACTTTAATAACTTTACTATCCACGAAGTTTTAGGAAATTGAAATATGTTATTTACATGCACAAAAGAATTCTTTGCATGGAATGTAGCATGATTAGCATTAGATTTACAGGGTGGCACAAAAATATCCAGTTATATCCCAGGTAGCACATAACGTTTTTATAGCGTTGCAAATAAGTCTGAACAGTGAAAAATTGGTTACGTTATTTTATGTCCGTTGAAAAATAGTTTTTATTTCGCAATATTCTGACTGAACAATTTCGAATATTTATTCAGTAATAAAGAAAACCTATAACAAACGTTGTTTTATGGTTGTACTTTTTCTGTTATTTTTTCGACGTTTTAAAATGGGTGTTTCATTAGTTTTTGTTTTCCTTTTTGATTCTAATAAAAAACATGTTTTTTCAACGAATTAATAGGTAATTTTTATAAGTCATTTTTTCCGTCAAATCACGTTGAATCTCTTCAATTTGATATTGATACACGATTGTAAATTGGCGGGAATTGCGTGTTATAATTTTCTTTAGAGTTTTAGAAAAAGGTGTGCTGCGAAAGATCTTGTAACATCATAAAGCTTTCAGAAAATTATATTAACAAGTATAGTAGATGTTCTTCGGCTTTCGGAAACCTTAACTAACGAAGGAGTTCATATTGTATGCTTTCTCCCTTTCTACACGCGAAATCGCCAAGTATATTGCAGCAAACCTTAAAAACGTCTTACGATACGACGCGTGCCATTTTGAAAGTGAATGTGATGTGAATGAAGATGAAGTTATTGCTTTCCTGTTAAAATGGTACGAAAGTTTTCTGTAAAACAATAATTATGTAAATATAACATAAAACTTTTTCATCGAAAGTGTATTGAAAGGTAAATGACATTTTACGTAATTTCCAAAAAACTTGCTAGCTGGTAATTTCCTTAAAAGCTCAAAGTTATAATATTCTTTTGTTTTGGGTTTGTTTACCAGCTAGCATATTATTAAAAATAAATGAGTTCTCGTCTAATTGTGGATGCTGTATATTTATTTAAACAAGATTTTTCAAGGAATGAAGTGAGTGTTTCTTTTTCCCTTCTTTAAAAGAATGTTCCAAAACTTTTTTAACATATGAATTTTTTCTTTTTTAAATTATTAGCAATATTTTAGAAACGAAAATTCAATGGATATATAGAGCTAGCAATTTTTCTTGGATTTCAACGTTTATAAGACATAAGAAAAACCGTTGAAAACTGATATAAAAAGCACGACAGTATTGCGATTCTGAACAACCATTTTACAACTGTTTTTTTTTTTTTTAAGTTATAAAAAAAACGACAGTATTGCGATTTCGTACAACCCTTTTACAACGGTTTTTTTTACGTTGTAAAATGTATTAAAACAACCGTTGAAAGATGAGGAAATCAACGAGATATATTTTCAGATTAATAACGTTACGGAAAAACGATCATTCAACGGAATGCATTGCCGTTTGTTCAACGTTGAAAATACCATACTGTGCTACCTGGGATTAAGAGGTATTAATAAAAAATTGCTAGAATTGTACTTTCGTTTACGTTAAGCGTTTTTAACACTTTCTAGTGTTTTTTAAGTGTGAATATGATTTCAGCTTTGTGTATCTGCCTGTCCGTCCGTCTGTCTGTCTGCCTGTCTCTCTGTCCGATCTCTAACTCCCGTAAATATTTATGGAATTTCTTAAAACTGATATATGTTATTCAAGTTCACTATCGGATGTTTCCTATTTAAATGGAGTTTATAGCTCTACTGGTTTGTGTACAGGGACACCCGAAAGTATTTCAAAGCATTGTGTTCTATGAGAGCTATTTCTATAAACCATATTTTCATACCTTTTCTGTAGACATATCTTAATGAAATTGAAATATGTTATTCAAATTCCCTACTGGATGTTTCCTGTATAAAATGGAGGAAATACCACCACGGATTTATATACACGGACACTCAAAAGTATTCCAAAGCATTGCGTTCTATGAGAGATATTTCTATAAATCAAATTTTAATAACTTTACTTTCCACGAAGTTTTAGGAAATTGAAATTATTAATTTACATGCACAAAAGAATGCTTTGCATAGAATGTGGCATGATTAGTATTAAATTTACAGGGTGGCACAATATATCTAGTTATATTAAGAGGTATTATAAAAAATTGCTAGAATTGTACTTTCGTTTACGTTAAGCTTTTTTAACACTTTCTAGCATTTTTTAAGTGTGAATATGATTTCAGTTTTGTGTATCTGCCTGTCCGTCCGCCTGTCTGTCTGTCCGATCTCTAACTCCCGTAAATATTTATGGAATTTCTTAAAACTGATATATGTTATTCAAGTTCACTATCGGATGTTCCCTGTTGAAAATAGAGTTTATACCTCTACTGGTTTGCGTACAGGGACACCCGAAAGTATTTCAAAGCATTGTGTTCTATGAGAGCTATTTCTATAAACCATATTTTCATACCTTTTCTGTAGCCATATCTTAATGAAATTAAAATATGTTATTCAAGTTCACTATTGGATGTTTTCTCTATCAAATAGAGGAAATACCACCATCGGTTCATGTACAGGGACACTCAAAAGTATTCCAAAGCATTGCGTTCTAGGAGAGATATTTCTATAAACCAAACTTTAATAACTTTACTATCCACGAAGTTTTAGGAAATTGAAATATGTTATTTACATGCACAAAAGAATTCTTTGCATGGAATGTAGCATGATTAGCATTAGATTTAGAGGGTGGCACAAAAATATCCAGTTATATTAAGAGGTATTAATAAAAAAATGCTAGAATTGTACTTTCGTTTACGTTAAGCATTTTTAACACTTTCTAGTATTTTTTAAGTGTGAATATGATTTCAGCTTTGTGTATCTGCCTGTCCGTCCGTCTGTCTGTCTGCCTGTCTGTCTGTCCGATCTCTAACTCCCGTAAATATTTATGGAATTTCTTAAAACTGATATATGTTATTCAAGTTCACTATCGGATGTTTCCTATCGAAAATGGAGTTTATAGCTTTACTGGTTTGTGTACAGGGACACCCGAAAGTATTTCAAAGCATTGTGTTCTATGAGAGCTATTTCTATAAACCATATTTTCATACCTTTTCTGTAGACATATCTTAATGAAATTGAAATATGTTATTCAAATTCCCTACTGGATGTTTCCTGTATAAAATGGAGGAAATACCACCACGGATTTATATACACGGACACTCAAAAGTATTCCAAAGCATTGCGTTCTATGAGAGATATTTCTATAAATCAAATTTTAATAACTTTACTTTCCACGAAGTTTTAGGAAATTGAAATATGTTATTTACATGCACAAAGAATGCTTTGCATAGAATGTGGCATGACTAGTATCAAATTTACAGGGTGGCACAAAAATATCTAGTTATATTAAGAGGTATTATAAAAAATTGCTAGAATTGTACTTTCGTTTACGTTAAGCGTTTTTAACACTTTCTAGCATTTTTTAAGTGTGAATATGATTTCAGTTTTGTGTATCTGCCTGTCCGTCGTCCGTCTGTCTGTCTGTCCGATCTCTAACTCCCGTAAATATTTATGGAATTTCTTAAAACTGATATATGTTATTCAAGTTCACTATCGGATGTTCCCTGTTAAAAATTGAGTTTATACCTCTTCTGGTTTGTGTACAGGGACACCCGAAAATATTTCAAAGCATTGTGTTCTATGAGAGCTATTTCTATAAACCATATTTTCATAACTTTACTGTAGACATAACTTAATGAAATTGAAATATGTTATTCAAAGTCCCTACTGGATGTTTCCTGTATAAAATGGAGGAAATACCACCACGGATTTATATACACGGACAATCAAAAGTCTTCCAAAGCATTGCGTTCTATGAGAGATATTTCTATAAATCAAATTTTAATAACTTTACTTTCCACGAAGTTTTACGAAATTTAAATATGTTATTTACATGCACAAAAGAATGCTTTGCATAGAATGTGGCATGATTAGCATTAAATTTACAGGGTGGCATAAAAATATCCAGTTATATTAAGAGGTATTAATAAAAAATTGCTGAAATATTACTTTCGTCTACATTGAGTGTTTTTAATACTTTCTAACATTTTTAAGTGTGAATATGATTTCAGTTTGTGTATCGTCCATCTGTCTGTCTGTCTGTCTGTAAGCCCGCGCTCCAACTCCTGTAATTATTTATGGAATTTCTCGAAACTGATATATTTTATTGAAGTTCACTATCGGATGTTCCATATTGAAAATGGAGTGAATATCTCTTCTGGTTTGTGTACAGGGACACCCAAAAGCATTCGAAAGCATTTTGTTCTATGAGTGTTGTTTTTATAAACCTTGTGACGATTTAGACTTCGCCATGCTCATTTAACTTTAAGTTGAAGCTGAAACTGAAATACTTAAGTAAATTATGAAGTGAAGACAAAGTCAGATTTATAAAATGAATGAGCTTTTATTTTATGCTTAAATAAAAAGGTGGGCGTTGGACTATAACTATATTTAATATCTTTAGAAATTTCAATGGGCAGCCTTCTTAAATACTTTTAACTTTACTTAATTAACCACAAATAATTTTAACTACTACATTTAACTTCATTAACCCTCGCGGCTCATTAACTTTTCGATAGCGGGAGGATTCTCTGACACAACTATCTACTCGACTTACTTCCGAGTCCGACTAACTTCTAGCCGCTAACCTCCCTACTATATCCTCTAGCCGTTAACAGCTAGCTTTCTACTAACTCTCCTACTCTCCTTCCAACTAACTCACTCCCTTCCAACTAACTAACTCCTCGAAACAATCTTCCTTCTCCTTTTATATCAATCACTTTCCAAAATACTTTATAAAATTAACATATCGCAGATTATAATTTCATTTGTCATTTATCATAGGAACTAACTCTATTGATCAGCCGAATCCTAAATTCTTCGCATTCATGTTTTACTCGCAAAGTGCGAATTTTAATTGTAGCACTTTGCTATACCCCACAACCTTATCCCTATAGAATTTTCCCCATTTAAAATGACATTAATAGGTCCTGTACAACTAGTTTGTTTACAGGGACAAAAAAAAATATGCCAATGCATTACGTTTTAGGACAGAATTTTTTGAAAATTATATTTCAAAGTCTTTCTACTGTAAAAATCATAAAAATATTGAAATTTATTGTTAATACTCTAAAATAATCTTTTGTATAGAATATGATATGATTAACTTTCTGATCTACAGGGCTACACTAAAATATTCAGAGAGATCAAAAGTTGTAATTATAATCTAATGGCTGCATTTTATTTTGCGTTAAGCCTTTTTAACACTTTCCAAAATGCCTAAGAGTAATTTTAAAATCAATTAGTCTATCTGTATATTTTTCAGTCCTTCTGTCTGTTGTGTGATAACGTAGGCAAAGAATATTAAAAGTTATTCGATAGAACAATTACGTACAGTTGGAAAGTGTTACTAATCAATGCGTACTGCATGATTTTTCTTTCTTGTTTATCTAAATTAACAATTCGAAATCAAACAAAAAACAAATCAGTATGTTTTTACACCAAAATTATTTACAATTCTTCAAGTTGCTGTTAAACCTGACTTAGAATTTAGCATATGGAACTAGCTTTGTGATCTTTACTTTAAGAAAACTTAGAAACAAATTAACTGCATTAAAATAAAAAATAAAAAAAGCAATGATATGTAAACTCCAGTCCTTAAATCTAAAAAAAAAAAAAAAAAAAAAAAAAAAAAAAAAAAACAGACGGTCATCCTAAAAATAAATAAATAAATAAAAATAAAAATAAATAAGAAACGTTTAACTAAAATCATGGTATTTGTTCTTCAATAATAAATCAAAAATATTCAGCACCATTGACAAATGTTTCTGAAGCAAGTACTATGT
This sequence comes from Salticus scenicus, assembly GCA_963930645.1. Classification (NCBI taxonomy): domain Eukaryota; kingdom Metazoa; phylum Arthropoda; class Arachnida; order Araneae; family Salticidae; genus Salticus; species Salticus scenicus. The sequence goes on along the minus strand of OZ005651.1, from coordinate 253,905,080 downwards.
TACTTTCAACGAGATTTTACATAATCGTTTCTTCAATGAAAGGTCTAGAAGATCTAACTTAGAATTCTTAATGGAAAACTCTTTGAATTATCGTTTTGCAATTTATTTATGTATTTTAAGTAATTTTTACGGAGCCCGGTATAGACCGCTTTTTCCAAGGATTCTTTATTCATTATTTTCAAGCTATGTCATTATTTTTAAACTTGTAGACTTTTTTCATAACAAAAGAAAAGAAACAACCTGTTCAAAATTGCTGGTAGAAAAAAAAAAAAAAAAAAAAACACAAAGTACTTGATTTAGGATACTAAACTGCGTATAACAGAAATATCGGTGAGGTTATTTTTTTTCGTCCAAGTGTTCAATAATTTGAAAATTTTTGAGGGTTACGCTTTTCTTTATCAATAATATGAATAAAAGATTATACTTTACTAAGATTTGGCGTAAGATACCTCTTTTGAATGATGCTACATTTTTCTTGAATTTTCTACATGATATTTTTAATTAAAAATTTTCATTTTTAAGGATACCTTTATTGGAAACTATTTTTAACATAAGTTTTTAACTAAAAACAGTCAATAAATATAAGCTGGTTACGTTATATTACAAACTATAGACAAATCCTGGTAGACTAATCTACATAATCATAAAAAGTGTTTATTTATTTATTTATTTATTTTAATGGTTTAAATAAAAAACTTGAATTTTGCCAAAATTATTTCATGCTTGAATCTCAAAGTATGCAGCAACATTTAAAATACTAGTAATATATATATATATATATATATATATATATATATATATATATATATAAGATAAATTTTAAATATAAAATGGAATAAAATTTTAAATTTTTATATATAACTAGAACAGAGTATTTATAAACCAATGCGCAAATGCAGCTAAAGGAAATATAAAACCATAATAAATAAGCAAAATAACCACGGATAGATGAAAATTAATGGGAGCCCCCCATATTTTGCTTATATATATATATATATATATATATATATATATATATATATATATATATATATATATTCCATATGATGATAGGAGTCCGCCTGAGTTTATCAGTTGATGCGAAAAGAATATTTAAACTATAAGGAAACATTGAATTTCATAAAAAATTAATCAAAATTACAGTTCTTTTCTTTACTAATATATATATGACAGTTTTATTATTATTATTATTTACTTTTCTATTGGTTTTTTTTTTTTTTTTTTTTTTTTTTTTTTTTTTAAGAATAAAAGTTATCTTTAAGTTTTTCACAGTAATATTTTATGCACTATCCATATCATGTCATACCATTATGTAAATCAATAAAACCAATCATTTTAATGAGATGAAAAATTTCAGGGAGAGAGACGTTTCAAAATTTCAGTTCTTTTCTTAACTGTAATGTATTTTGCACTATTTTTCTCTTGATTTACTTCTCTGTATTTTTTAAGCATAAAACATATCTTCAATTTTATCTTACTAACACTTTACGTTCTATTCAGATCACGTCTTTTCAAGTTTTATTATGTAAACCAATATAACGAATCATTTTAAATGAGATTAAACGTTTCAGAGAGAGATTTTTTTTTCTTTTTTGAAAGGATAATTAAGAATATCTTTTTGAAAACAAAGAAAATCAAGAGATCTATTGAATACAAATCGAGTAAATTAGAATAACATAGAAAATCTGCTTACGTGAAAGTCACCCAATTTGATTGTAATTAATTGTTTATGTTTGCTTAAGCTGAAGTTGGGTTGCATTTCAGAACAGATAAATACTTTCTAAATACATGTTCTTGTAGTGTAAACAGAATTTCTTTCAACGAGATTTCTTTTCTTTAAGCAAGAAAATACTTTTATTGAACAGTTTATTTAGAACGGTATGTGGGAGTTTATTTATTGATCGTATTTAACAAGGATAACGTGTATCATATATTGTAACATAGCACTTATATTTCAGTTACGATTTAAGGAATTTACCTAGAATTAATTATATTTTTTTATTTGTTATTTGAACTATTTTTTACAATGTACATTTATAAATATTTGTTTCAACTTATTCTGAAGCAAGAAATTAAAATATTCTGGAAACAATTTTTAAATTGAATATTTTGCGTTTTTAAATTATATACAGTATAAATATTTTTTCCCTTTTTTCCTGTTAAAAATCAGATTTGAACATATTTTTTTTTGCAAGCCATTTTCAAGAATACAATCGTCTGAAACCTTCATATGCGTATTTATGAAATGAGATAAAAGTTAATTATCAAATGCATGGGAATAATTTTTAAATTCCCAATCTAAATTATATATAAGTGTGGCTTGCACCTAATAAAATGCACCTAAAGATCAGCAGCAATTCTGTAAAAATTTAAAAACTTGAAGTACATACTATTTACGCCTTAATTTAAAAAAGGTAAAGTGTTTTGCCTGTAAATTTCACCATACCTAAAAATCTAAAATTTAAGGATGGGACTAGAAAGCTTTTAAACAGACGATTTTTGAAAGATTTGATAAAAATTAAATAACGAATATGAAGCGACAAAATTACCTTACTTAATTGCCTTTGTTAATTATTTGTATATCTTAAATTTCTTTTGGAAATGCAATTAAAACTAAACTGAACTTAAATCATGAAAATAAGTAAGGTAAGCAAACCAGTAATGTTTTGCGTTTAAGCTCCTGAAATAAGCTTCATATAACTTACATAGGCTCACTTCACTTTCCAGGTTGTTAAATCCTCTACAATAAATGTCTTGATCAACAATACTTTGAAGCCATCAGTTGAAAAGTGAGATCAATTTATCTGAACACTGCGGAGTTTCTGTAGTTGTATCGTTACTTCTTGTAGTTTTATAGAAGGATTATTTTTTTATTTTATTTTACTTTATTAGCTACACAATTTATGTATATTTTTTTTATAAGCATGGGCTTATTTTGACTTATTTCTTGAAACTACCCTCTTTCATATGACTAAAATAAGTAAGCAAAAACTTTTTGTGTTATATTATTAATTTTATAACAACATATAATAAATTTAGGGTTATCCACTACTTGACCGCGAAATGCATTATTACCGAGTAGTGCACACCTCAATCCACTACTGGCTTTTCAGTTGTCTGCGTACAGAAAATTTAAAATGTTATCCTGTATTCGTTTGCAGACACTAGAGATTCGTAACATCCAATATTTTAAAACAAGCGATCTGACAATTCAGTTTATGAGAACTTTTAATTCATTTAAATATTTCTAAACTAAGATTGCTATGCTCTCATCAAAATAAGAAAAATAGAATATCTGTCTATCTATTTAAACTAAAAACTTCTTCACACTCCATAAAATTAATGTAAGCACCACTGGTTTCAAAAGCACGTAGCCTTTCTTCTTCAGGTGAATAAAACACGTGCTACTACATTATAGGAAAACGCAAGAATGCTTTTGCCTGACTTTTTTCTATCGCCACATTTTAATTGCTAATTATAGCAAAAATTAACTTGCTGTATGAATGGAGGTCATAATTAGCATAGGAATTACAAAACTTCCGAAGCAGTTTTCAAATATAATGTAAAATTTTATCGTATTATAAACTCAAAAGTTTAAAATGAAGAAACAATTATTGAAAATAATGATTTTAAGTAAAAGCTATTTTAATACTAAATAGAGTTAAAGATGCATAGAACCTTGCCTTTGTATTAAACAATACTTTTGCAATACTTTTATTCGAAGTTTAGTAATTTTCATAATTAAACTGATGTTTATAACCATTTCTGCCTCTTCTTAAAATTTTCCTCTTTTTGACAGATATACGTATGTTGCTGCTGAACACTTTCAAACCACCGAGAATACGCAAAATGAAAATTAAATATTTTAAGTTTGAGATTAGGAGTCTTTGATGTGATACCAGTTATAAATATTTTGTAATAAATTGTATTTAATTAAAAAGGTTAATTTTGTTTTTTAAATATATTTACATTATATTAATTATCGAGATACAGAGATTTTCATTATTTAACTACATAATTTTAGTTCTACGGATTATAATACTTTAGAAGAAATGACAAACTATACCGATTTTTAACACTTCCAAAAAAGTCTTCAAAAAAAGTGTTTATGACTTGGGTTTGTTCGTTCTGTATGTCTGTCTCTTTCTGAGTTCCCACTCCCCTAAATATTAAAGCAATAACTTAAAACTGATATAGATTATGCATGTTCCCTATGGGATGTTCCCTATTAAACATTCAGTAAATACTACCACTGGGTTGTATACAGGGATACTCTAAATAATTCCAAAGCATTGCGTTCTATAGAAGTATTTATATAAATTATATTTTAATACTTTTATTTTGCACAAATCATAATGAAATTGCCATTTACAATTCATATATACAAGCAAATGCTTTGTATAGAATATAGTGTGACTAGTATTAAGAATTACAGAGCCACAATTAAATATTCAGTTACATTACTGGAAATAATTGTAAAGTGATGGAACTGTAATTTCGTTTTCATTAATCATTTTTAACACTTTTTAACGATGTTTAAAATAGATTATGATTTGAATCCCTCTATCTGTTTGTCTTTCTGTCCGTCTGTCCATCAATCTGCGCTATAACTTTCGTAAATATTTACGTATTTTTTGGAAACTGATACATGATGCTCTGAAGTTCACTATGGAGTGACCTTCAGAAATTTTCACTATTCCCTAGTGAAAATGGGAATGCAATGTCTTGTTTGTGTACAGAGACACCCCAAAATGTTTGCAAAGTATTCCGTTCTATGAGAGCTGTATATATAAATCACATTTTAATAATTTTATTTTCTACAACTACAATGTTTCTAAAATTTTCCATATCTTAAATGACTGTCCCTGTCTCCGTCATTTATACATACACTATTTTAAATCCACCTCACCAAATTTGGCCAACATTTTAAGTATGAAACCGCATGGTGAATTATTTAGCTTTTTAAAAGAAGCAGGATATTATAATGACATTTTTTTTTCAATTACTACTATTAATTTCTGACCATATGGATCTCATTGTCAACTGGCAAACTTTTTAAAAGAAACAGTTTTTTTTTTTTTTTTTTTTTTTTTTTTTTTTGTGATATCTGATTTTATTATTTACACTGTTTTCACATTTAACATCTGATTTTATTATATACTCTCTTTATAACAATTTATTTCTGATTTTATTATACACCGTTTTTTACTGTATGTTTTATATTTTTTTCACCTTTTTACTGTTTTTATATGACAATATGGATGGGTGAACCCATCCAGAAGCTACTTTGCATTTCTTACAATTTTGTTTAGTGCAGCATGTCCCGCTGTGGACCTTGCGTCAAAAAAAAAAAAAAAAAAAAAAAAAAAAAAAAAACAACCAACCAACCGACATGGATTTTCGTTCTTGTTTTAATTTTATATCGGAAAATTTTCTTTTTTGATTAATTTAAGTAGAGAAAATTTTTATATGATTTTTTCTAGATTTTTATTAATCATTATATTACCAACCAAGCAATATTTTAAATAAGATATTTATAAACATCTTTTAATAATAATCCATGTATTAGAGAACCTTTCGCTATTTTTTCTATATTTTAGCGTAATTCTTAAAAGTTTAAGAAAGAACAATCTACTTATGTCATACGAGCAAGCGATTAATCATAAAAGAATTATAAAAATATTATTATTTCTTAATAAGAGAAAAAGTTTAGTAAAAAAAATTAAAGCAAATACCACCCAACAAGTGATATATTCTTTAGATTAATTGATTTTAGTGAATACGTGCACTAGTTATGTAATGAGTTGAACAGTAACATTATCGAGCTCATTTAGAGATATAAAAAATTCATAAATATAAAGCAGTATTTCGTTATTTAACAAAGTACTATTCAATTTATATTTTTAATATAAGCGATAAAATCTTGTTCTTATTCGATCAAGAAGTTGTAAATTTTAGTTCATTATTGGATAAATTATTTTATTATGTGCTAAATCTGTAGAAGATTCTGAATAGTTAATTTATATTAACGATGATATATATACATATACGCCATCGTCACCAATTTTAGCTTTTATTGCTCCACAGCAGGATAAAGACCTCTCCTAAACTGTTAAAAATTTCAACAGAAAACTCTAGTGTAATCTATTATCTAAAGTCTTACGTAAAATTACAGAGAAAAATAAACGGAGATGTTAAAAAACTTATTTTATACATTCATTTTAATAACTAATATTAATTTAATTAATTATTGGTGAGAATATATTTCGGACTTGGGATGCTTTTTCTAAAGTTGAAACAGTCATTTTTAATTTTAATTAAAAAATTAAATAATAAAATTAGGTAAAAATACAGAATAAAGATTGAAAATATCAATTATTCACTTTTAACTAAGAATTACTGTAAATTTACAGAGACTCTGGATAAATATTTACATTAAATTTACAGAAATTTTTAACAGTGTATGTGATTCCTATCTGCCCTATTTTCTGCAATTTTTCTCTATTCTGCTTCCCCAAGCATGGTAATCTCATCTCTCCAACGATACTGTAGTCACTTTTTCAGTCTTTTCTTGTCTCTCGATATTTAAAATAGGAGATTGGTGGTCCATCTGTCATCGTTTTTTCTGCCAAGGTACCCAGCACAGCTCTATTTTAACTTCTTTACTCTGTAAATTACATCAGTAACTTTGGTTTGCTCTCTAATCCATTGGGCGGTGATATCTGTAAATTTTTTTGCAGGTGTGGAAAAATTGCACAGAGCTCATGCCGGCATGTATGAAATAAGATTTTCTTCTTCTTAAACCAACGATTTTACAAGTAGAGAAAAACTTAAAAAAATACTGCTATGAGTTCTGCGCCAATTTTCCACCCCTTTTTTTGGCTTTAAGTTTACTGATATAGAGAAATTGATCTATAATTTGCATTCATTATTCAATGACTGGCTTCTGAAGAAGTATTGTTTTAATGTATGCTTTCATTCTTGGAATCAAAATAACTTTTTAAAATTATGTCTACCACTTCTTCATGTGATATTTCATTTTCTTTCCTGCGAAATGTATCAAAAGCTTTCCATATATTTCCATTCTTTCCTTTTATATATATATATATATATATATATATATATATATATATATATATATATAAGGAAAGGGAGTGAGAGATAGAGAGATGTTCATTTAGAAGCAACATTTTGTTAAAGAAAAGTGTACCATCAAGAATTGTGGCATCAAAATTTTTCTCGTTTTCATTAGAATATAAATATAACATATAGACTTGATAAAGATTCTTTTTTGCCTTCATGAAATTATTTTCTTGGTTATGATTGAAGATAAGTTGTAACTGTATATGAGGCTCAATTACCAATGAAGGTAAAATTATATGGGCACCAAACAGGTCGATGAAAACGTTACCACTTACGTTACTGACATTATTTTTAACTCTTAATAAGCCAAGGATTATATACGGCATTTAATATGGAATATTTGTATGGATAGTTAGGTTTAAGAATAAGTAAATAAATAAATAAAAATTCTGTGCAGAGAAATTTTTCTATGAACACGCGCATACTGTGATTGTAAATATAAATATCTGTCTATGGCGCAAAAGTAACACATTCTGAAATGATTCTACCCAGAATACTTAATAACTGGTATGAAATATTTTCAGGGACTTACTTCGGTATACAATCTCAGCATTGGTTTTGTTGAAATGAAATTCTCGCCTTTGAAGGCCAGTGATAGTAGGAAAATTTTCCTGAAAAAAAAAAAGTACCATTAAATAACTAAATTATTGTGTTTATTTTTTTAAGTTTATTTTTTTATTTATTTTTTAAAGATATTTTGAAGCATATTTTAACGTTTTGATATATAAATATTGACATAAATTATATACATTTCAACACATTTCTCTTTCTATTAGGTTTTGATGTACCATCTAAGGGTCAATTTTTGTTTATTATTTTTACTGCGCACATTACTTGCGCATAGTTTAATATGGACTCACACAAAATTTAAGAGGTAAGATCCAAAAATTATCTGTTACAAGCGCTGCAAACAGAAGTACTTTAATTTAATTCACTAGGTGAATAAAAATTTATAGAACAATTACAATATTTGACAATACATTTTAAGATAAACTGATAAATCAAGCATACAATAAATATAATCAGACTTATTAATTACTAAAAATCTGGGAATCAAACAGAATACGTTTTAATTAGAGAATAAAAAAACGTTGACATTAAAATATCTCAAACTTTACATTCTAAAACTATTTTCTAGTAAATTACTAAATTGAAATTTCAAATTCTAATTTAACTGACTAATACGTCATTTGTATCAAGACATGGACGCAATTAGTACTAATTTACCAAGACGTAACCTGATATTGTTGATGTGTTTATCTCATAATTCAAAATACCATTAAATGCCCTCACACTGACAAACATTATTTGTATGAATATTTCACCTATGATATGCTACACATTACATAGACCTTCAGAAGGTTACAATATAATTGATCTCACGTTGACGTAAACACATCAACATTCAAGTCTCTACACAATTATCTAGTTTTCACAAATCAATGGGAAGTAAATGCAAATTAAAGTAATTTAATGGCCTGTTAGACTGATAGTCACTTGAATTACAGTAAGTAGATAATCGTATTAGGGAACTAAAATTATTAAGCTTTGTATTATATAAATTAAGAAATATCATTTTAAAAGACAATATTAACTAAAGTCCTTTAAAATAGATATAAACATATTTCCTCTAATTAATTTAACGCATTTTACGTTATAATCTACTAACAAATATTTTAATACTCTGATGGTTATATTATCATTACAAACTATTCATATAAGCCGTTATAAACGTAATAATTTTGCTAAACACCAAACAGTTGATTATAGAGGATATTAATTTCATTTTTGCTATAATGGTTACTTTTACTAATTTGAGATACTAGCCTTTGAGATAGCGAAGTCTTTAGTTAGAGTGATATAAAAGATAAAATTCAGATTCATTTAAGCTTTGCGATAGCGATATTGTTAAAAAAATTAAAAAAAAAAAAAAAAAAAGTTATTTATTTTTAAACAAATAAGATTATAAAATAAATTTTATAGCCTTATTATTATTATTATTATTATTATTATTATTATTATATATAATCAACATTTTTTTTTTTTTTTTCAGTTTAGAAAACTTCAATATTGTTAGTAACAAAAAGTATGTTTAAAATCATGTATAATTTTTGCAAGAACTTCATTTTTATTTAGTAGCATGAGAGAAATAATTAATCTATCATTCAGATTGATTCATCTTTGTAAAAATAAATAAAAAATAAAATAAAATAGGATGTAGTTATATAAATTATGAATATCTTATTTAAGCATATCGCCTTTTATAATAATTTTAACATCGTATATTTCTAATGGCCAAATTTACAAGCAGTATCAAACGTTTATTTTAACAATACTTATTCTTGTTGTTTTGGTGTATCTCAAAAATGAGGTTAAAAAAAAAAAAAAAAAGTTTATATATGCTTCCAAGCGGCAAGAATAAGATCCCTGTGGTTTCAGCTAATGGGCCTGAATTTAATGGTAATCATACTACATTCTGTAGAAAGCATTTTTTTGTGCATACGGACAACATATTTCAATTTTTTAAGATTTGCTCAAAGTAAAAATATTAAAATTTGAGTTATACAAATATCCCTCATAGAACGAATGCATCGGAATAATTTCGGCACAAATCAGCTGTAGTATTTACTCCATTTTCTATAGCAAACATATGATAGTGAACTTGAATTCAATAATTGAAATTCATTCAGATTTGTGTAAAGTAAAGGTATTAAAATATATTCTTTAGAAATACCTCTCATAGAACACAATGCTTTGGAATACTTTTGGGTGACCCTGTACACAAGCCAGTAGAGGTAGTCAATCTATTTTCAATAAGGAACATCCGAAAGTGAACTTGAATATCATGTATCAGTTTCAAAATATTCTATGTATATTTACGAGATTTAGAGCACGGATATGCAGACAGACAAACCGAGGTCATCAACACTTTTCTACCTTATTGAAAAGCGTTAAAAACATTTAAAAAGTTATAGAAACGGTTAATATAAACGAAAATGCAATTACAGGAATTTCCCAATAATGCCCGTTAATCTAACTGAATATTTTTGTATGGCCCTATATCTCTAATACTAAGCATACTGTATTCTACGGAAAGCATTATTTTGTGCATATGAATAATATATTTTAATATTATAAAGATTTATGTAAAGTTCTTAAAATTTGGTTTATCGAAATACCTCTCGCAGAACGTAATGCTTTGGAATATTTTCAGGTGTCCCTGACGCAAACCATTGATGGTATTTACTCCATTTTCTGTGAGGAACATTCGATAGTGGACTTGAATAGCATATTTTAATTTCATTAAGATTTGTGTAAAGTAACGTATTAAAATATGGTTTATAAAAATTCCTCTCATAGAACACAATGCTTTAGAATACTTTCGAGTGTCCCTGTACACAAACCAGTAAAGGTTTTCACTCTATTTTCAATAGTGAACATTCAATAATGAACTTGAATAACATATATCAGTTTCAAGAAATTCCATGACCATTTACGAAAATTTGAGTGCTGACAGACAGGCAGACAGACAAACCGAAGCCAATAAAATTTTTCAACCTTGTTGGAAAGTGTTAAAAAGAAAAAAGAAAAATATAGTTCACCTTATGTAATAAGGAAAAACAAATCCCGCTGTTCGTTAATTTTTAGCACATACTAAAATAAATACAATATCTTGATTATTTAATGATATTTTATTAATGTCTATATAAGATTATTTTTTACAAGAATTGAAATAAAAAAAGTACTAGAAAAAGAATGGATAAACAGTAAAATAAGTAAAAAAAAAAAAAAAATATCTATGTTAAAAAAGAGACGTGTACGTTAATCATGTAGAAGTTAATACTATAATAATCTCATAATTAAAATAAAATTTCGATTCGCTGTAGCAGAAATCTTGAATAGTAAAACATCGAATTAAAAAATTAATTATAGCTTAATCCTATTTACTATTATCATAAATAAATAAATATAAATTACGAAACGGAACACTTAAATTATAAATTTTATGATAACTATATATAATTATGATAATATTATTAAATTTATTACTTTATTGGACATTGCGGATTGATCATATTTTAATACAAAAGTGAATAAAATTACACAAAAATTAAAGGTTTTATGTGAGGTTCATAATAGAAGAATTAAAATATAATAATAAAATATAACAGTTATTGCATTTTTCTTACCTATTAAATAATATAGTAAAAAGTTTCTTTGAAAAATGTCTAATTCTATCATCTCATATATTTTATCCAGTTTGCTTCGTACGACGTACTTAATTGTATTATTTAATTGCGTTACATAAAAGTGCTTCGTATGACATACTTAAATGAAAATTAAACTATTTTAATTTTATTATACAAACATTATTTGCAATTTAAATTTCAGATGTAATTTGTTAATTTAGAATTAAAAAAGTGAATACAATTAAATTTTGCTTTTAATTGTTAAAATAAAATTGTTAAAAAAAAAAAAAAAAAAAAAAAAAAAAAGTAAGATTGCATTTTAAAAAGTAAATTTCCTAGAAGAATTACATTTTCTAGATTGTTTCATAGAAATATTCAATACTTTCGTTATTATCTAGATTGTTAATGGGGATGATTACAAAACTTCAACAGAGTATAAGAAATCAATTAACACGAATAAAATATATTCTCAAATTACATATGTTTTATGAAAAAATTATATTTATTTTACTTTGCTAAAACATTCCTTAAAAATTTATAGATTTTTTTTTTCTATACAATTAACAAATACAAGTAAGCATATTTGTGTTTTATTATTGTGTTGTGTTTTTGTAAAAACAAAATTGTAATAGAATTAATTTAAAAAATAAATAAGGAATTAATTGCTTAGATATTTTTCTCTATTGTAAACTACGTTACGAAATAAGAAAAGTTTTCAGTTATTTAATTCAATGTTTCATTGTAAAACTGAGGTGTTATATTGCTTTAACGTATATCAATTTTTAATTTCCTTATTTACGCCTGAATAAATACTTTTCTTTTATTATTGAACAATTTTTTTTTCTATGAATTTGCTGTTTTTTTTTTTTTTTTTTTTTTTTAATTATAAATTAATTATTATATTTAATTTAAAAGAAAAATTATACCGTAAACAAAGGATAAAACATTTTGTGTAAAACATATACAGATTTTTGAAATGATTTTTTTCAAGCATTACTTTTTACATGGTGATCCAAAAGGTTATAGGTTTTGATTAATTTGTGACTAATTCTATTTTAGCTTTCAGTAAAAAACTTTAGCGGGAATATATGCAGCATAACATAATCTTTCTCCCATAAAGTTTCAATAGAGTCTAAAAAATATTTTTTCAGATATTCAACAAAAAAACCTCTTGATTTCAAAGTGGGCCCTCAGTTACGTCGGTGACTATATGTTTAGAAAGCCTTGGAACTGCTATATTCAAGTTTGCAATAAAAAAATAATTTACCCATAATTTATTTAAAACGGTGTAAATAGCGCTGTTGATTTGCGTACAAAGATTCGTAATATATTTTGAAAAACTGCGATCTGTGAAGATTTTTCTTTAAAGCCTGTTTAAAAATTTCTATTATACAACATATAATGAGATTAAAATTTATTATCTAAATGCACACTAACATATCTCCCATAGACTAGAGTACGATTTAAAACAAATCTTTAAAGTATAACTTTAAAGATCGGTTTCCAAGACTGCACAAATTTGTTCATTCACAATATCAGGTATATGTCGAAATTGGTTGAGAAATTGGTTGTCGAAATTGAAAGAGCATTTTTCTGTTTTGTAGAGTTATTTTACTATTCTAAATTTTCAATACAATACATAGAGCAGATTCTAGTTTTAAACAGTGTACATATTTACGTTAATGCAACTTATTCTTTAAAAGTAAAACTATAGCTAGAGTTTTTGAGAGATTTCTTCTTCCATAATTGAAACAGTCGTTGTAAATAAGACAGTATACTCCCGTACAGTGCGGGCCTGGTGAATACTACAATCTTATTTTTTAACACCACTAATTTTATATCAAAGCAACCGCTCTATACAAAAATTATATTGGGTATAATTGAACCAATAGACTGATACTATAAATATTTAATGGTGTTAAAAAATATTTATTTGGTAACCATGCTCTTGCGTTTTACGGAAGTCTACTATACTTGTATTCAGGGACTGGAAAACAAATTCAAATGCATTATGGTCAATAATTGTTGTTACATTAAACCCTAATATTTATGTTTAAATTACCCAAAACATAACAAAATTATACATAATCCAGATGCATATAGCATAGCTTCCAGCCGTTCCGATTTTCAGTTACCGCCATTTATTTATGGAAATTTTTATAAGCTTCTGTAGCAGTTTTCTATGATTAAATAAATTGAAAATTTCTAATAAAAATTACAGATATCTAAAAATCGAAACGAATTTCAGTTTTGTGTCTAAGGACGATTTCTATAAATTTAAGAATGACTAGCATTAATGTTAAATTTACAGGGTTACATAAAATATACATATATTTTAGTAAATAAGTTGAAATTACTCAAATGGCACGTTCAAATGTGTAATGGAAGAATATATTTTAAGATTTCTAAAATTTCAATACAAATATGGGGTGTATTTTTCTTTTGAACAACATATAAAGCGACACAAAGTAACTTATTTATGAACTTTATTCATTATTTTATACCAATTGTATAAACAACGGTACATATTTTGTATATAAGCGCGTAAGATAATTCGGATACATTGCAATATGTAATAGACATTTATTTAAAACCTGTTTAAAAATTTTCTACTTCAGAAAACACTCAAAAAAGCACGATTGAAGTGACTTTTCAATCGTGATTTGCATTTTCAAAACCTAAAATATAGTTTATAAATTGTAAGTTAAATGAAGTAATGTATAAATGCTGTTTCCATGTTTTTTTTTTTTTTTTTTTTTTATGTAATGCACATTAATTTTCATTCCTGTTTATTTAATATACGTGCAATTTCCATTTCATATCCATATGTTGCTCTCTTCTATGATTTTCTTTTTAAAATTTACCTATGATTTCTTCGCATTTCTTTTTTTAATTTTCTTGTGATTACAAACCAAAATATAGCACCCAAAATATTAATAAAATGTTTTCATTAAATTTTTCACTTAAATCTAAATCATTACATCTTAATGAAAATTAAAAAATGCACAAGTATTTTACGATAGAAAGTTCGTTTCTTAGATTATTTTGAACAATTTATTTATTTATTTTCAAAATGCGCTATAAAAAATCGCAGGAATATATTCTTCTGTATTATAATATGTAACAAAAATCTTTGAGTGTAATATTTAAAAATTTATTTAAACTTAAGCAGGGATTTTTCTTATATGTCTCAAATCAAAATTTATAGCGCAACTTCATTGATTTATAGGTTTTATTCTGAAACTGTTAAGCAATTGTTTTCTGAAAAATAGCTTTTATGTTTATAAATTGTTTACAAAGTGTGCGAAGCTATGATTTACAAATGCTATCTAGTTAAGCCTACAAAATCTTACAAGCAACAAAATAGCTACAGAAATGATAAAACAACGATAGTACATTTTCTTTTCCAAACATTTATTTTTTCTTTCTAAAATGAAGCATATATTGTGCAAATATTTTCATGGTTTTATATTACCAAACGGAATAATTAATAATTTATGAAACTGATATATTAAATTATATCATGTCATAATATTTTTTTTATTTAATTCACACACATTAAAGATTTAGTGTAAAAATTACAAAACACCTGTTTTATAAAATTCTTATTATTTAAATTCTATATGATCTACGTATTCCTGTAAAAACTCGTCATGAACATAGATAACAAAAACTCTACCTAGAAAAAAAATATATATATATTATCATTATTATTTTATATATAATTAATTTAACTAATGATGTCACATTCTTTAGCAGCACAATATCTATTTTTAATACCTATTTTAAATATATATATTTTTTTATATCTAAAATAGTTTTTTGTTTCGATGAAATAATATTAAAATCTCTATTAAAGTTATATATAAATATATATATAGGATGTTGATGTTAAATAATCCATTTTTACTGTTCTATTGTAAGCGTACACTGAGAAAAAAACATACCGCTTTCATCTAGAACGAATAGGTGGTGCTTTTCTAAATCCCTAAACTAGAAATATAGATTTCCGAGCTATGAGTATAAGGCACGCCAAAAACTGAGAAAATTTTCTATAAATGACATCTAGAATCTAAATTGTGGCTCTAGAAAAAATAGTTCCATGTCATGCTTATAAAGTCTAGTCCCCTTCGAAAGCGAATTCTAGAGACTTCTATTAGAATTCTTGAGCGTTTGCCTATACTATCGAAGACAAACCTATTTGAAAATATCTCCAAATAAGTGAGAATACAAGAGTTTCAGCAGCTATAATCTTGGTTTATGACCCAATTCCAGAAATTTAAGCGATAATTTCTCGTAATACAAAAGATTCAGAATATTCAGATTATTCAGGATATTGTTTCACCATCTAGAAATGTGTAGACTAGAAATTCTTGACCATTTCATCTATTCAGTTTATTGGCGTGCCTTATGCGCATAGCTCGGAAATCTATATTTCTAGTTATGGATTTAGAAAATGATCATTTATTTATTCTAGATGAAGGCGGTATATATTTTTTTCTCAGTGAAATTCTAATATTCAATATGCTTACAGATTCCCTTTATTTATTTTTTTTCTTTTGAAATTCATCTTAAAACATATTTTGTCACGTTAAAAAGCAAGCATTTTTTCATATTAAAACAGATATAACATTAACATGGATATATATATATATATATATATATATACAGGGTGAACCAAAAGTTTTGCCCTGATTATAAAAATTCATTACAAAATAACTGTTTAATACAATAATGTAACTTTTGTACCATTGGAAAGGTCAGTTTTAGTAGTTGTTTCGTGCAATACATAGTGCGAGTTCTTCTTCAAGAGTGAGTCAGGAAAAAATTGTTAAGGAATATATCATGAAATGGCGTCGATTCATGAGAAAGCCCAATGTGTGGTTTGGTTTCACGAAATGAAATCGCCCATTAATCATCAGCGTTAATTTCGACGTAGTTATGGACGCAACCCTCCTGAAATAACATCAATAAAGCGATAATATGAAAGATTTAAAGAAAAGGGTAGCGTTGAGGATCTTCCCAGAAGTGGCAGGCCTTGTGTGAGGGAAGCAACTGTCGATGGCATTCAGCAATCGTTTCAACGGTTTCCTACTAAATCAACTCATTAAGCATCGTGTGAACTTCAAATACCACAAACAAGTTTGGTAAGAATTCTTCATAAAAGAACTAGACACTTGGATACAAGCTGCTGTGTGTACTGTAACAGAAGATATATTAAAGAATACTTGGCGGGAACTGGCTTAAACATTCTCCGAGCTACCAACGAGACACATGTTGAAATTTACTGAGGTAAATGGTCTTATAAATATATATATATATATATATATATATATATAAATATAACATCACTTACAATATATCCAAAGAAACATATGTCTAATTGCAATTGTTTGAGCACAATAAATATTTATAATCAGGGCAAGACTTTTGGTCCAACTTATATATATATATATATATATATATATATATATATATATATATAACTTTTTCAAACAACAAAGTTGCATCATGTGAATTGTGTATTAATTTTTTTCTGCTGAATATAATGGACGCATATCTCTTATTTTTCAGATTATAATAAAATGGTTTTGTCCATTAATCACATGTCATTTTTCACAAGATTAATAAAGGCAAGTTTTAGCTTTCAAAGTAAATTTTCATTTTTCATTTTAAGTAATTTATAAAGCAATGAAATAATTTTCTTATAAATTCTCAATGCGCTGTAACTTTTACAAAATGCATAGTGTCATTTTATATTAAAATATTCAATAAAGAGTTTAAAACAAAAGTTAATATATAAATATTTCAATATGGGTTACATTAAAATGCTTAATAAAAAAAATATATTTAAGGTTGATATGTATAATTTGTTTGAAAAATAAACTTATATCATGCGAAACATATATTGAATTTTTCTGCTGAATTTAATGGACACATATCCCTTACTTTTTACGTTTTAATAAAAAGGTTTTATCCATTAATCACGGGTTATTTTTCATAAGATTAATAAAACCAAATTTCAGCCTAAAAAATAAATTTCAGTTTTTCATTTTAAGCAATTTATAAACAAATAAAATGATTTCACAATAAGTTCTCAACGCGCTATAACTTTTACAGAAGTTTTAGTTACATTTTATACTAAAGCATTCAAAAATATCTTTTAAAATGAACATTTATATATAAATATTTCAATGTGGGTTACATTAAAGTTGCTTATAAAAAAATCTTTCTGTTTAAGACTGATACATATATATATAATTTATTTAAATAATAAGTTTCTATTATGCGAAACGTGTACTAAATTTTTATTCTAATGAATATTATGGGCACATGTTTCTTATTTTTAAGATTTTAATAAAACAGTATTGCCCATTAACCACAAGTTATTTTTCATTAGATAAAAAAAGGCAAAGTTTAGCTTAAAAAATAAATTTCAGTTTTTCAGTTTAAGTGATTCCGAACATTTTGTTTTATCCTTCATTTTTTACCAGTTTTATTTTTCCTTTCGGGCAAAACTTTTTTTTGAAATACACTGCTGGCCACTGAAAATGCAACTCCAAGAAGGAATGCATATATCCGAATGATATGTATTGGACAAATGCATTATCGTAGGAAGAAGAATTGATTAAATTTTCAGAAAATTTAGAGTAATATATACTGGTAAAACAGTGTTAAAAATCAGCGACCTCTGGAGCAATATCAGCCTATTCATTGAATTGAACAGCGATTGGATAACATTTTCGGATACAGCAGTCCGTTAAGCTTCTACACGATGCCACAGTTCATCGACCGTAGTTATTGGTGAATGACGGCCGGCTAGTTTCATTTTAACGATTAAACAGTCATTTTCATTGGTGAGAGATCAGGAGGACGCGCTGAACAGAGCAACTGTCGAACACATTCTGTATTAAGAAACGTCCGGAGAATACAGACAACTTGCGGTCGTGCATTGTTGTGCTTAAATGTTTCGCTACGAGGCTTCGAAAATAAGGCAGAGCGGAGAGCCTTAACTCATCACAAATGTAAGGGCAGCTATTCAGAGTGCCGGGAATGCGAACAAGAATCTATCGAGACGTGTATTCAATAGGACCCCATACCATCGCTGCAGGTGATGGACAGTATGACGATGCCGAATGATAGCTGACAATGTGCATTATTCACAATACCATTAAATACAGATGAAGTAATCTTGATGCTGTAAACAGGATTGTGATTTGTCTGAAAGACGACTCCTGCGTCCGGGTGTCGTTGATCACACATTAAAAGCGCCCATATAGTGATGCAGTTTTAGGGTTTATCAAAATTTTGTTAGCCGTATACTGTGTCACTACCTGGAGTGATAGTATGTGGAAACATTGGACACACGTCTTGAATACCTCTTGTTTTCAATCCCGGCAATCTAAATAGTAGCCATTACATTTCTGACGAGTTAAGTTCCATCGCTTTGCCCTATATTCGAGGCCTCCGTAGCGCACCATTTAAACAGAAAAATGCACGATCGCAAGTTGTCTGTATTGTCCGGACATTCTTTGATGCAGAATGTGTACGACTAGTTGTTCTGGTCAGCGCGTTCTCTTGATCTCTTGATCTCTTAATCGTTAAAAAGCGACTGGCACGTCACCACTCACTAGTAACTTCTATCGGTGAACTGTGACATCGTTTTGAAGCTTCATGAAGTGTTCTGTCCGTTCATGTCATCCAATCGCTGTTTGAATCAATGCCTAAGCAGATAATTTATGTTATTGCTCACACAGATCGCTGCTTTATGTACTGTTTTCTCAGCATACATTACTCCAAATTTCCTAAAATTTTAATCAATTGTACTTCCTACTTCAATGTATGTGACTAATAAATATCATTCTGAAATTTATATTTCTTCTTAGTGTTGCATTTTGGATTTTCAACAGTGTATATGAGGTATAACATGTTCTTTAAGCGTCCAAAATTTCAGCATAATGCGTCAAGTGTTTGTCCTGATATTTCAAAAAACTACTAAAAGCGACAGTGTCCAGTCATTTGTGGAAAGATTGTGCACTTTTCTTTTCTGTAAAAATATGAATTTGGATTAAATGAATAATTTAAAAAAAGAATTATGATATGGTGTCTTCTTTAAATATTTAATTATATATTAATGATACTTTAAAAATCAGGAAGAGTGTTAATAAATACAGAAAAATTATTATTTTATACAAAAGTAAAACTATAAATCTGATATAATACCATACTCAATATTTAGTAAAATAATTAAAATAAATCAAAGACCACAAAAATTATCGACAATAATACTTTAAGGCAAAATGGTATATATATTTATCATGCTTAAATTTTTAATTATGCTTCGATTGTACCTCAAATTATATGATGCATACGATATTCCAAAATAACTGTTCAATATATACGTACATATATGTATATATATATATATATATATATATATATACCAGGAGTATCTGAAATGCTTCAACAAACTTAAAGAGATGATAGTACTCATCAACACGAACAAAAAATGCAATGAACATGGGGCCACAAATGACGTTTAAAAGTTGAAAATCGCAAAACTGATAAAAACATCGAAATCTTTCATGCTGCATTTCTGTAGATCTGGCTAAAAGCACGAAGCTTGTTTTCCTTTCACTTTGTGCATACCTGGTCAGAAAGAGATAACAAAAACTTGGAAGAAAGCCAAACAAATCTGTGAGCATGAATCCACGTATGCAAAGTTTCTATCTTCTTAGAAACAGACCAATAAACGCAACTTTGCAGCAAGAATGCGTTGTAAGTACATGAACTGCGAACGACGATAGGTAGTATAATTGGAAAAACATGTTGTTTGTACTCACAGTAGGAATGGCTGATATGCATTAGTGTACGGCGAAGCTGCAGGAAGTGGCCACTTATCACAGAGGTTATATCAAGAACGATTTCGAACGAGACGTTGTCCTTACCATAGTACTTTCGCAAGAATTGATCGATGCCTACGGAAAACTGGGTCTTTCCAGGCAAGATCACGTGATAGAGGACAAAATCGCCATGTGCGCACTGCAGAAGTGGAAGAATGAGTGCTGCAGTCGTTTACGGACTTTCGGACTACCAGTACGGAGCAGTTTCAGCTGAACTGGGTGTTTTGCAAATGCCAGTATGGAGAGTTCTGCGCAATGGACGGATGAACCCTTTTCACATACAGAAGGTGCAAGCACTTGACGAAAGGGACTATCCTCGTCGGCTGGAATTTGTACGCTGGGCAATGGATACAATTAGGAATGATCCACAATTTACCTCTAAAGTGCTATTTACAGATGAGGCTACATTTACCCGAGATGGCATGTTTAACATGCACAATGGTCATATTTGGTCTACAGAGAATCATCACGCTATTATCCCGCGAAATGCGCAACATCGGTTCAGTTTCAACATCTGGTGCGGCATTCTCGGTGATAACCTGGTGGGCCCGTAATTGCTTCCTGACCGTCTCAATGGTACGACTTACCCGAGTTTCCTGCGGAATATCCTGCCAGGTTTGATTTCTGCTTCACAAGCCGGCGTGCAGCAAGGAATTTGGTACTTGCACGATGGTGCTCCGTCTCATTTTTCTCTGGACATGCGTAACCACTTTTATGGAGTTTATCCGACAAGATGAATTGGACGTGGTGGCCCTGTTGCTTGGCCTCCACGTTCGCCGGACCTTATTCCTTTGCATTTCTACTTCTGGGGACAAATAAAATCCCTCATTTATGAGACGCCAGAAGAAGTAGTAGTGCGTATTGTGACTGCTGCAGCAGAAATCCAGGAAACTACCGTAATCTTCGAGCATGTCCGTCAGTCGTTCCTCCGTCGATGTACTCTCTGTTCTAATGTCCGCGGTCGACACTTTGAACAAATGTTGTAAAAGTTATGTTTTCTCTGGACATCACGAGCTGTTTTGTACATATTCTGTGCAATAAATGATTTTCTGTTGTTTTTCTGGAGTGTTTCTTTTTTGCCTCAGTTTGTCCATTTGCAGACGCATTTTCTCGATTTTCACCCATTAAATATCATTTGCGACCCCATGTTCCATTGCATTTTTTGTTCGTCTTGATACGTACTATCATCTCTCTGAGTTTGTTGAAGCATTTCCGATACGCTCTGTATATATATATATTTTTTTTTTTTCTTAGGAAAATATTCTCATGGTGCATGGAAATGCACAGTATGAATCTATATGAATAAATTCAGACTTTTGTCTATGAATTTGTAAGAATCAAAGAATTATGCGATATCTTCACGTTTCACACATCATGAAAACCGAAAATGGCTTCAGAATTTTTTTTTTTGTGTGTGTGAGTATGTGGGTCGTTGTGTCTGTATGTTTGTAACGCTAATTTTTTCCGGGTATCACGTGACAACTACACGAAATTAAACAACACTTGGCAGAAATTTAGGCATGTATCAAACTTATAATTATATCTATAAATTTTTGCAATTTTCGCCCCGTTTCCCTCTTGGGCGGGCAGGAGGCAAAAAAAAACACGTTTGTAATCATGTGGGTTCCAAATTACTTCAGGGTGATGCAATTGCGCATAGAGAGGCTAGACATTAGTACAAATAAATAAATAAATAAATAAATAAAATGAGATTTTGTAATCTTTTATTTTTAAAGAGAGGAGGGATAAAATCCATTTTTGGCGGGAAATTTCGCAAATTCGTATTTTTTTTTTAAAGTAGAACACTATCAAAAATGCTACAAAGATGTTGAAAACAGCTATATGTCTTCTTTACGATGTGTCTAAAAGCTCACTGTTGTTTTTTTTGTGACTTTACATTTCCGGGGGGGGGGGTCCTTACCAAGGGGCAAACTCGAAACTCCTCTCTTAGGGTTAAATTTGTCCTGAGAAATCTATGGGAGCTGTGGTCATGAATTTTGGGGCATAAATTGTTTATATGTTTCCGACACCTATTGTAACCAGATTTTATGAAAATCCTCCCCCTTTTCCCCCTTGGTGTAGAGGGGGGCAATAAACAAGTTTTCAAGAGCAACTCTGCTCCAAATTATCTCAGGAAAGCGAATGATTTTTGTACCAAATACACACACTACAAAAGATTTTGCTAATATACTTTTGACCCCCCCCCCTCCCCGTGGGTGGAGAGATGAAAAAAATACGTTTTCA
Source organism: Salticus scenicus (assembly GCA_963930645.1). Taxonomy (NCBI): domain Eukaryota; kingdom Metazoa; phylum Arthropoda; class Arachnida; order Araneae; family Salticidae; genus Salticus; species Salticus scenicus. Next base: position 253,882,600 of record OZ005651.1, on the reverse strand, counting down.
AGCTTAAATCTGCTAAAAATATCTTAGAACATGCGTTTTAAATGTGTGAGTCAATTATATACGTATCCAACACATCCATTTTTCGAAATCCCTTCCCCCTTCCCACTCTTTAACAGAAGGGGTGGGGGGTGGGCGCAAAAACACGTTTCAAACAAAATACTGCTCCAAATTATCGCAAAAACTTTATTTTTTGATAAGTCGCTTGGTCATTTGTATGCAACTTGTTTTACGAAAAAGATTTTCTAAAATTCTTCTCCCCCGATATTTTTTTTTTTTTTGGGGGGGGGAGGCGGGAGGATGACGCAAAAACATGTTCTCAAGGTTAAATCTGCTTCAAATTATCTTAGAATGGCGATTTTTGGTGTGTGAGTGTTGGTTAAGTGCACGCAATATGTATTTTAGTGGGATTTCGAGAAACTTCTAACTTACACGCCGTGGAGGGGTGGAGGGCAAGGCAGTAGACCCTCGGCCTCTTCGTGTTGTGGGCGGAAAATCCTCTACCGAACGCATCGGGAATTCTATCTTAGGTTTCGACTAACTTCAAAGTTTTTTTTTTTTTTTTTTTTTTTTTCCTTTTGAGATTTTATTAATAATATTTTGAAATTTTGTGAACTCATTTAATTATTGTGTCCAGCGAAGCGGGTAAAGCCTGCTAGCCAGTTTTTAAATTGTGTAAAGAATAAGTTTCCCTATTTTTTCAGTTTATGTTTAGACGATTCGACTACTTCTATAATGCCTAAAATGAATTTTCCCATTGGTGCATAATTATCTAGAGTAAAATTGTGAAAATCTTAAACATACTTATATAGAAAAAGATGAAATTGAAACTACAAAATATTTAAAATTATATAACATTTAAATATATATTAACATTTAATTATATAATATTTACACTTACAAAATATTAAAAATTATTTCAGTGCATAATCTTAAAATAATTATGCAAATTAAATAGTGACTTTATTACGTTTTTTTTTTTTTTTTTTTTTCTGGCAATTAATAAAGATTTTGGAAAAGTTAGTAAATTAAGCTTCGCATATATTTTTAAAATAACTCTTATGTAACAAAGCAATTTAATTACAAAATGATTGGCCTCTAAATTAAAATTTGTTTCAATATACTTTTTGAATATTATATAAAAAAAAAAAAAAAAAAAAAATTGTTAAAACAGATTTTTGGAAACAGATAATTTTGATTTCATAATTTAATTAGATATATTACACAAATCCTTTTTTATAATTGTACATAAGTAATACCTACATAATTAAATTAAAAGCGTTTGTAAACAATTAAATGCTGAAAGATATTCAAACAAACAACTAATACCAACATATTCAAATTTTAGAAAAATGTAAATACTCTTTTCGATTTTTTACAAAAGTAGCTTACATTTTCATGATAATGAATATAAATTATATCTATCATTAAATGCATTATTATAGATTTGTTTGGTGTACCTTTTTTGTTTATTTTTTGTTGAACTAAGACAGATTTATGAATTTTAAGATTCTTTTACTTATATTTTTCTTATGTATTTGAATATGACATGTGTTCTACTTTACTTAATACAAACATCATAATAATTTTCTATTTCGAGTGATAAAATTTAATCAAATGAAAGACTAAACTCATGACAGATGCCACATAATTTTTAAAAAATGTATGATTGGTTTTTAATTGATGAAATCCATAGTTTAAAAAAAAAAAAAAAAAAAAAAAAAAAAAAAAAACTTCTTGAAAATAATGGTGTATGGTTTAAATTTGCAACACAAATTAGAAAAATCTAAACATTCCGAAATGGAACGTCTTATGCTTGATTGACCAACTGATTTTAACTGTTATTAGTGCGATTTCTGGAAGTGAAAATCACCTGATTGAGAAAATACTTCAAAGACGGATATTTGTACTCCAGAAATCCGTTTTTATTAACTCCAAGGTTTCTACTAACGACAGATTTAGTAGTTGTACTTAATATTATCAACACTGCGAATTTTATACATGCTACTAAAAATATATTTTTTCTTATTTTTACTTGATAATTTCATATGAAATAAAGCTTTTTATCACACCTATAAAAAAAAGTAGTTTAAAGCAAGAAACATCAACATTTTGAATAACCACTTGATTCCACAATAGTTAAATCTAGGAAAATCTGGCGCATAACTCAAAATAATAGTAATAATAATATAAAATAAATAAATATTACTAGTCTGTCCGTGAATAAATAAATAAATATATATGTATATAATATTATTTTTATGCGTTTTTATTACTTCTTTATTTTTATGCTTTAATTTATTGCAACATCTGTAAGAAAACCAAAAAAATATTTTTAATCATTCTAGGTTCTTGTGTTGGAGCACATGGGTAAAAAGATTGTTATTAATAATAACAAACATTAAATAGTTAACAGTAATAGTTGTAGTTAAAAGATAATGTTGTTAGGTGTTTATAAACAAACATTAACATATTAGGAAAGATTTCTTAAATCTGATATTCAAAGAATCAGAAAAATGAATGAATTTAAAGAATAATTGATGAATTATAATATGAGAAAAAAATCCGACCATCCAAGCCCAGATAAGATTACAAAGAAATATTATGTTGCTAAATAACACGTTTACCTTAAAATGAACCGATTTTCATTTCCATAATTTCAGTGTTTAATGCTTGTTTTTTTTTTCTAACAGACTTAGTCGTCGTTCACAATCGATGATTAGATTGTTCTAAATAGTACAGCTTTCATACAGCCATCTGTGAGAACTAACATATTATCCATTCAGTGTTCGAAATTGTCTCTTGGTACACTTAAAATCAATGCATTTATCGTCCTGGTACAGTATCACCTCTAAGTTGCGTGATCTTTGCATAAATAGTAATGGAAACAATATGGCAGGTCTCCTAAGAAGCAGATGCGCAAACTCGTTCCTTTTACTAGGAAAGATTGCGCAGCTTTTTATTTCAACATGATTGCTTTTAAAAAGAACCTTTGTGATATTTGAACGACTGCACTAGGTTTGCAGCTTATAAGAAATCGTTCAGTTGAAATCTATTTTATACGACTGCTATTCTATAGTAATTCGATTAGGAGCTATGCAAGTTAAATTTTGTGTGAAAACAAAACAAAACAAAATAGGATTTCTTTATTCTACACACTCGAAACAATCAGTGTAGATATTAAAGTAGAGACTCCGCTCTTTCTTTTATGCAGCTACCTGGAGTCGTCCCGCGCGCTTTCTACGCCTCCCCCCCAATCACTTATGTGAGATATCTCTCTGCCCGCGCCATATCTCCTACAAAATTCGAAAGTGTCCAAACACTTATTGGTAGATAGTGTATCTGTCCCCTGTTTTGTAACGGTAGCAGTTACTGACGAATTTTTATACATTACAAGAAGAAGTGAATATTGCAAGTGATTACTTTAACTACTAAATTATTAAAAATTTGGTAACGGCTTTTACTAATAAACAACTAAATATAAATTGTTGTTTACAATTTCATAATATCTATTATTATTTTTGTTCGTATTTTTAAAAAAAGATTATAATGATATTGGGCACTGTATATTAATTTATTTATTTCGATATTTCTAAATTAATTTTTATTTCTTATGTCAAATAATTCAACCGCTCGTTCATTTTTAATAATTTTTTTTAAGTATTCGGTTTACATTTGTCTGTTTTTATATATTATTTTTGTCTTACATCAAACATAGCCCTAAAAGAAAATTTTAATTTAACTAAAATATATCCAAAAGCTGTTTACTTCCGGAAGTTTCATGTTAAATATTTGAAAGCACGCTTTTCGCAAACAGTAATAATGGTTGCTTTCAATCAATTCAACTCAACCAACATTCAATTAGACATTCTTGATTGATTTTAATCGAGTGTTTTATTGAAAAATAATTTAATAATACTTTTTAAATCATTATTTTAACCGTCCTAATTTTAAATAAAAAATTTTTTTACTTGCATTTAGAACGTAATTAACAATAAACGAATATCATAATATATTATTTACGGATCGTATAAATGAAGAAAATAAATTATTTTATTCTGGTTAAGTTATGTAACAGTCGTAAAAATGATAAATATTTTCATTAGTTATATAGAATGAGTGAGGTGAAAGTTCAAACAGCAACTATATGGGAATTAAAGAGAAAAGTAAGAAATGTATATTTAAAAAAAAAAAAAAAAAAAAAAAAAATCTATGTATTTTAAAGGTATTGTATTTCCATGTATTTCCATGAAGGCTCAAAAATTTCTTTGTTGTTTTACATTAATTTTTGCTATCATTTGTGAAACACGATATACAGTCGAACTTCTTTAACGTGAACATTGTTAACACGAATTACTTTTAACATGAACTGTTTCTAGAAAGATTAGTTTAGTTATATGACGATTAGTTACTGATAACATGAACAATTTTTTAGCCCCCTTGAGATTCACGTTTACGAGGTTCGACTGTATAGTATTTCATGTGAAATTACAATAATTTATCTTCTATACTGTTTTATTTTAAAATACCTTGCAAATAGAGCTTTTACAATACATTAGATAGTTTAAATGTCATACCTTTTCATTAATAACATATAACCGTATTTTATAACGAAACTAAAGATCTTTAGATTTAGACTCTCTAAAAATTCTGGAGTGGTAAGTCCACTCTTTAGAAAAATGTCCATAGTTTTGACATCACTAAAGGTGAGAAATTCTCACTTTGAAAAATGTGACATTTCTTACTTTTCGTTAAGTAGTGACGTTTGGTCCCTTTGTCAGAAAGAATGGAGCAGTATTTACCGCGTTTAAATGTTGGCATGAACATTTCTAAGAGTGAAAAAAATTGCTGGCGCCATCTGTTAGCAATATTTCGATGAATAATGAAATACGACTTTATTAGTGTATTTTTTTAGGAGACTGTTTCACTGTTTAGCATAACTAATTTATATGTTTGATGAATAGAGAAATTCAAAATTTAAATTAAAATATATTATGATAAACATTACATACTTTTTTGATAGCATAGACAAAATTGCATTTTTTAATGTATCAGTATTAGTAAAAAGAATGAAAATTATTATTATTATTATTATTTTTAAATATATAAGTTACAAAATAAAGGACAATTAGTTATTTAATGCATAACGTCTTTATGCATAACACCTTCTTTCAATAGCGAACTGGCTTCATCTGAACATAAACCCGCAAAGCGGACATCCACCTATTGTACAGGTCAGTTAACGGACGTCAAAACCCAACTTAAAAAAAAAAAAAAAAAAAAAAAAAAAAAAAAAATAACCTTCAGAAAAACTTTAAAAAAGAAAAAAAAAAACTGCAGATAATCTGAAGGTATTTGAAACAATAAAAAAAATTAAGGGGAAAAAAATTTACTTGCTTCTCAACTGCAATTTTTTTTACTTTCAAACTGCAGTTATTCTGCTGATTTTATGATTTTTGTTCCAAATACCTTCAGATTATCTGCAGAGTTTTTGTAGCTGGAAGACTCGTCCCCTATTCCATATCTACCAGTCGAGAAAATGCGGAAAAACACTATGCAAATTCCTTCACACAAGATCCAGTTTCGTTCACCGGAAATCAAACCAAATAGAACCAAACAAATATACTCATCCCATCCTTATGGCTTTAAAGCCGAAACAGCATTAATACAAGTCTTTTCGAACAACATAAAGCCTTCAGAAAGCCTAATATTAGACGAAACATGCACGTTTAAGCAAATACTTCCTAAGTTTCATCCTTGTCCCTAAATAGAGTAAAGCAAAATAATACAGTCCTTTTTTCGCTCTCAACATTATAACAAAACTCAAACGTACTGGGTGTGTTCGTTCCGAACTCTGTAATATATTTCTTCGAAATGATACACTTTTGTATCTTTATTTTGTGAATATAATTCATGAACTACATATTTAAACTGTGTATTATTCATTAAATTGTGGATATACTGTAGGGAGCATAGATTTTTTTCTTTTAGTGCAAAGCTGAAGCATGCTTAATAACTAACAAAAACAAACTGACGTTTAGGTTTTTCTTTTCTTCTTTGAAAGATTTAAAGAGGGCAATTTTTACTTTCTCTTACCCATAAGGTAGAGAAAGTATTGTTTTTGGGTCAAATTTTCGAACGCGAGATTTTGTTATATTTACACGTTTTGAGGTCCCCTGAATACGAAAATCATGTTTTTAGCAAATGGTCTGTGTGTATGTCTGTGTGTCTGTGTGTCTGTGTGTCTGTGAGTATGTGTGTCTGTCTGTTATCAACATATCTCAAGAACAAATAGTAACAGACATTCCAAACTTGATATTCTAAATGTGTATCATATATAGATGCTACAGTAAGCTTTTCGTTAAGATCAAGCAAATGGTTCGTGTACAGGGACAATCAAGAGAATTCTAATACATTACGCCTACGGCGGAAATTGCAGGTAAGTAGAGTTTAACGTCTATAGGCTGCACTAAACTAAATAAAACGAATATATATATTTTGTAATAGAGATAGTCAAATGTGATAAAAAAATTGTGTATGTAGGAGCCTCGCCTCCCCCCCTGGGGGGGAAGTCCCCCCTCGAGGGGAGTAAATTTTCATGATGGGTATTTTTCAAAAGAGCTCGCCAACACCTTTAAAACGAATGGTTGAACCATCAATCTGCGATAATTTAAAACAAAGTTATCGATTTTTTTTCACTTTTAACGAAAAAAAAAGACGTAGGAAAAAAAAATCGGTTTTTTTTTTTTTTTTTTTTTTTTTTTTTTTTTTTTTTTTAATATTGAGGAAAAAAATGGACTTTTTTTGGATATTTAGTGTTATACTACTTCTCTGATATGGAAATCGTCTGCATTATCATAAAAGATAAGTTTTTTAAATAATAATTTTAATAAATTACTTTTTAAAAACAGAATTATTTTTTATAACCGAATTAAATTCTATATAAATCTAGGTGCATTAATGAAACGGGGGGGGGGGGGGGGTTGAGGGGGGCTCTAGCCCCCCTCACACAGAACTAATTATCATATAAAATTCTTCAGAAGCCTAATATGAATTGTTTAACACAGGTTTACATAACAGTACTCGTTATCTTACCTCTTAATCTGCAACCTGTATTTATAGAATTAAATTTCAGGGTAAGAGAAAGTCGTGTGAGTGACACACCAGATTATTTTCTTTTTATAAATGCACACGACTACATATACAATACAAATTATTATATATTTTTTTTCTATTTTGTAAAATATACTGAGCGAAATGACTTTGAACGTTAGACACGCAAGCAAAATTTACAAACTTATATTTTCAACTATCGATTTATACAAGAGGGCAGTTAGGGGATCAACCACAAATTGAAGAAAATACAAATACATTAGATTATTCGGCATCATGAAATGCTACAAAATACTTGTAATTTTAACACATAATTTCACATACTATGAGCATTCTTTGTATAATTTATTGTGGGAGTGACACAATTATGTAGAGAGGTATAATGTATTTAAAAAAAAAAAGAAAAATGTTAAGTTTTTTGCGCATAACACGAATGAATTTAAATAATATTTCCAGAAAACTTGATAAAACATTAGATAATTATTATAGATATAACCTCGCACATGCAATTTTCGCTAAGGTAGAAGTATTTGTAATAAATATATATTTTTTCTTTTGTGTATATCAAACACCCCATTGATATACACAACTCTGGTGGTATTTACAATATTCTTTGACACTATGGACAATCATACATTGATCAAACCTAACGTAAACTCAAATTTTGTCATAAAGAATAGATTGCATGGGTTACATGGGCTATATATTCAGAAACAAAAAATAAAAAAATCGCCCATTGCTAAGAATTATTGGCCATACTTTTAACTTTAGTTCAGCAAAATAATATGTCTGCCTAAAAACTTACATGAACTCAATTTTCTAAAAGCCCTCTCTATATATATAAAAATCATAAAAATATTATTAATTGCGATTTTACTGTACCTTCTCTCTCTGATTGTTGGAAATATTACCTAAATTCTTGAGTTTCCCTTGCCAGTTACTTAGCTTTCTGTATCCCAATTTCCCACTGGCTAACACCTCCAGGTTATTAAATTTCTATTGGCTGATACTCTGACTTTAAAATTCGCTTTTCTATCTATACGTGAGAGCAATAATCCACTTTGTCATTATGCATTTATGGCGGTATGCTTAACTCTATCAAAAGAGCAGTTTGCTTTCAATACATTTTTATATTGTGGTGTTTGACGTTTTGCAAATATATATATATATATATAAATACTGTAAAGTTGTTTGCAGAACTTTGTCGTATCACTACGAAAATATACATTACTTACAGCAATGCTAAGGACAGAACTTGTAAAAAGCGTGTTTCATTGGTCGAGAATTATCTAATCCATGCAGTTAAAAAACACAGACGAACGGTAAAAATAACTAGCCAAATTAATATCGATCAAAATCTAACTTGCGTCGTAATTAAGTGATACGGAGAAAGACGCTGGTTTAAAAGGAATTTTTTCTCATATTTTTTGGCGTTTGTAATTTAGAAATAGAATTTCATTATTTGCCTCAAGGGGGCACTGTAACCGATTTAAACTTGTAACACGTAGCCTCTTTAATATGCCTAAACACCATGTTTAAGCCAAATATGTATATCTTCCCAAATTAAGGTTGCTGGGCAGGATTTTACTGGACACTCTTTATAGTATGGTTAATAATATCAAAAATTCCTTAAATCTGATGACAATTTTTTTTTTTTAAATCTTGATATTTTCACATATAAAAATTATAAAATTCGCAACGAAATTCAAATAAACATTTTTTGTTTTGTTTTTGTTTTGTTTTGTGAAAACGCACTTGAGAATAACATGTAATATATTTTATTGTTAAGTATTTGAGTCAATATAATTTCCACTTTATGTAAATATTACAATAGAAGAAACGAAAATCGATGAAACGTTCTATTCCTTTGAGGTGCAGAATAAATGGAAAGAAGTCACGTTTAAAAGCAATGTTTAGAAAATTGTTCACTTTGTATATATATATATCTTATTTTCTCTCTATCTTATAAACTTAGATCATATAAAGGAATTCGTTAATATTTTTCTACGAACAAGAAATATTTTTCTGAGTAAATCATATTTACTCAAAACAAAATTTAACTAAGTATTTTATAAAAAAGTGTGTTTTGTCTAAACTGAAAATAATATGCATTGTTTTGCTACATTCAGCATAAACTAGAGAATTAAAGATTTTACGTTTAACAATATTTGTAATATAGCAGAGATTTTAATTCTTTTAAATTCTTTTTTAATAATTCTACAAAAAAAAAGGTTTAAAGTTTTAAATGTTATAGTGATCTAAATTATACAATGTATTAATAAAATTAGGAAAGAGGAAGATATTTAAGATATCAGGATAAATTTTATTTTATTTATTTATTTACTTATTTATTTTACATATCACTGACGCGTTATTTCTTGACATTATATCATATTAAAAATAAATTGTATTTTACGATGAAAGATGATTTTTTAATTAATTAAAAAAAAAAAAAAAACGCTAAAATAATTTAAATATAAATATTGATGTAGATTAAACTATTTTCGAATGCATGTGAAGCTACATCATAAAAAACAATTTGAAAAATTGGTTTAAATCTTTGTTTTTATCTTCGTATCACAAAACAGTTTAAAAGTAATAAAATAGCGATTTTCTATGTGATATATCACCAACGGTTTTTATTATTTTAAATGCAAAAATATCTGTATAAAATATCTTTAATGTTAATGTAAGTATTAAATGTAACTTTTAAAGGTATAAGGTATATCTTTCTTCAGTATTTTATGATTACTGTTATAGTACAGTTTTTATTGTGCAATTTATTCATATAAAAATACAAAATTTGTAAAAAAGTTGTTCAAAAGTATTCGAATATAATTAATGTCTGGTGTATAATGTAAGTAATATATATTAGCATTTGAACATTTTGAAAGTCTATTGAATTATATGCTACCTAATTTTAATCGCCAATTGAAAAAAAAAATCTTTACGGAATTTTTCAATAACATTTTACTTTTAGAACCTCGCAGAAAATTTCATTTACTTCTTTTATTCTGAATTTAATAGTAAATTCTGGTATTTTTCTATATTAACTGAGAGTAATTACATTGTCTCTCAAACGGTTAATGTATAACATTAATTCATCCTGTTCTGATTATCTAATCAAATAATATATTTTAAAAAATATTATGCGAAGTGAATGTTTAAAACGTTATTCTGTGGTTTTTACCGTTTCAACTGTTAAAAGCATGTTTTATTTATTTAATAATTTATTAATATTTAAGTAGTCGGAAAATTCTCTTCATTGAACTCATCGGTTTTAATAGGACAATTAAGGTATTTTGCGATACAAAGCAAGAATGATGAGTCAATATTTATACACTGAGAAAAAATTATGGGACTGACATCTAGAATCTAAATTGTGGCTCTAGTAAGAGTAGTTCCATGTCATCACTGTAAAACCTTTTGTGTTACACAAAAATATTGAGGCAGCTTACCATGTAGAGAATTACCACAACTATGAAGAGGAACGTTACCAGCTGTACCTGTGTAACCCGAGAATAACGTATAAGATTACACCGATACAGCTGGCGAAATTTCTCCGCATAGTTGTGGGAAGTAGGCTCCTCAATACAGTGGTGGTCAAAATTGTAAGGACAAGGGAAAAATCGCCAAATCATGACTACCGTTCGCTGGAAAATTATGCAAATTTTATGGCAGGAAACCAATGATAAATGAAGCAATTTTCATTAGTTTTTATGGAAATATATGGGAAATTGGCATTCATAAAATTTATTTTGGATTTAGACAGCTCTGTGACTTGACAACTATATTTTTGTGTTCAAAAAATCTTAAATTTCATGATTTTTGTTCTCCACTCGGTACACTCAGACGACATAAATGCTAAAAGTGCAATTGAAATTGTTGTATTCAATTTTTAAAGTCATGTCGCTGAAACCAAACTTTCGGAGTTTGAGAAACGGAACGTGGTACTTTAAAAATTTTCATGACTTATTGCACGTCAAATTGGACAAAACTAAAAAGATAGAGAACGGTAATTTATAATTTTCTTTAAAATACTGGCAAATATGGACGAGAATGACGTACAGTAGGCCATTTTATGTTTATGTATGTAAGAAAAGACTGATAATAAAGCCAGATTGCTCATAAAAAACAATTATCGACGGAAAATAAACGGGAATTAAACGTATAATGCAGTACTCGAACAGTTCGACGTGTTTTACAAAAATAAATAAAAGTTCTTTATGGATAACACTTGTCACCACCGCCTCTTACAAACATTCATAAGAGACTGAAAGGGGGGGGGAGTTTGCCAAAAATTCGTTACTATGGGGAAAAACTGCTATTATGCTAAACCTTTTTCGATGAGAAAAACTTTGGATGGACCAGATACATCATTCCACTTTTATTCCATAGTAATGCATAATTTAGCAAACTCCCTCCTCAGTCGAAAATGCACTTTTGTAACAGGCGGTCATGACAAGTGTTTTCAATAAAGAACTTTTATTTTTTTTTGTAAAACACATCGAACAGTTCGAGCACTTCATTATAAATTTAATTACCGTTTAATTTCCGCCGATAATTATTTTGTATATGTAATCGCGCCTAATTATCATTCTTTTCTTACGCATAGAAACAGAAAAGGGCCCTCTTGTACCCCTTTGTTGTCCATATTTGACAATATTTTTAAGAAAATTATAAATGACCGTTCTCTTGCTATTTAGTTTTGCCGCAATTTCCTGTGCAGTAAGTCATGAAAATTTTAAAAGAACCACTTTCCGTTTCTGAAACTCCGAAAGTTTAGTTCCAGCAACATGACTCCAAAAATAGAATACAACGCTCCCAATTGCTCTCTAAGCATTTATGTCATCTAGGAGTGGAGAATGGAGAAAAAAAATCATGAAAATTGCTATTTTTAGAACAAACAAATACAGTTGTCTTTATAATTTTGTCCAAGTCCCAGGACTGTCTAATTCAAAAATAAATTTTATGAATAGGAATTTCCCATGTATTTTTATAAAAACTTAGGAAAATTGCTTCATTTATCATTGGTTCCTTGCCATAAAATTTGCATAATTATCCAGCGAATGGTAGCCATGATTTGGCAATTTTTCCTTTGCCCTTATAATTTTGACCACCACTGTATAGCAAAGTATTTTTTACAGTGATCCTTTTAAATTCTAGTTCCTTTTACTAGCGAGTTCTAAAAACCCCTATTACAATTCTAGACTGTTTTCCTATATTATGTTTGTCAATCTCATTTAAAAATCTTCGTAAATAAATGCGAACACAAGAGGCGAGTTTTAGTGCCTATAATTTTGTTTTATAACCCAATTCTTGTAAATCAACGAGAATTTTTCGCAAAACAAAGGATTCATAATATTCATAATATTGTTTCCCATTCAAGAAACGTGTAGACTAGAAATTCTCGAACATTTTGTCTATCCAGGCTATTTGTTTACTTTTTACGCATAACTTGGAAATCTATATTTCTAGTTTAGGACTTTAGAAAATGGTTATTTATTCATTCTAGATGAAAGCGGTATGCATATATATATATATATTTCTCTCAGTGCAGATTTTTAAAATGATGAAGAATTGTTTGTCTAATTTTTTTTTTTTTTTTTTCAATGTAATGTATTTTTTATCTTCAGGCGGGTGAATAACAGAAAATATTTTTCGTTGAATAAGACAAGAAAAAATTTCTAAAAAAATATATTTAAATTATAATTTACTTTGGTATGAAACACTTTGAAATTTTGAAAGGGTTTCTTCTGCGGTGTTTCTACGTTAAAAACTAACATAATGGTTTTGAAACGTATATATCTATCTATTTATGTAAAAAATTGTAACAAGGAATCAATCGTATTACCAGCGCAAAATTGTTGAAACTTGTTTAGGTTTTAAGAACTAAGAATTAAAAAAGAAAAAAAAAATCTAGGCAAAGCTACAAATCATCTAAGTTTTAAATATTAATTTAGCGATTGAGCATTAGTTGCAACGTGTTAGTCTTGGCTAAATTTATTATGGAGACGAAAATGCATGTAAAAATTTAAATATCAAAATTCATTTGAAATATATATATATATATATATATATATATATATATATATATATATATATATATATATATACATATATATATATACATAAGATATCATTGAGTGTAATAATCACCTATCTTGATAAAGAAAAATAATATCATCTACATCACTTATATGTATTTTATATGCTGTCATATTCAAAGATAAGTTGAGTTTTTAACTTAGCTTTTAACTTTGAAAATATATTTAAAAAAATCAACATTACCCTTCAAACTGTTCAAAAATAAAATGAAATAAAATAAACGTAAGTCAAATTTATTTCATGTTTTCATTAGTGAAATTTATTTATGAAATTTTTGGTAAGGTAAAAAGAAATAACAGGCATTAAAGAATAAACATGTATCAATAGCAAAATAAAAATATGTTCTAAAATATATTTAAATTTATTATTAGATATACTAGCTGCTTGCTATATACAAACATACTTTGTAAAAAAAAAAAAAAAAAAAAAAATGTTTCGTATAAATACCCAATTAAAATTTAGTGTAAAACTTATTTACTGATTAAAAGCTCAATGCAAAGATTTATTCGGATTCGGAAGTAAAATATAATTAGAAATCTTGTGTTTCAAGAAACTGAAAACAAGGATTAAAGGACTAAATACCATGTTTTAAGCAGGACAGTGATAAATTCTGAAAACGTTTATTGGCCGTTACTGTCAGTATTATGATAGTTAGTTTAGATTCATTATCGGAATGCAAAAAATAATAATACTTTAAAAAAAAATGTCCACCTTTTACATTTAGAATGGATTTAAGTTTTTTCATTTTTTTAAGTCCTATAAATAATTTAGAAATACATAAAAGTTCAGAAGAAACAAGCGAATTATATGTATTAATATGTTAAAAAAAAAAAAAAAAAAGAAAGAAAGAAAGAAAGAAAAAGAAAGAAAAAGAATTAAAAAAAAATTGTTTGGGCCATGCTCAAACACACTTTTTTTAGAGTACTTTAGCTATATATAGTGGAAAGTGGTGTAACTTGGACATAAGTGTACCTCGGACCTATGGCATTCCTAACTCTATTTATTTAGATATATAAAGAATATCACATGCAGTTAAAACATTTACTGTTAGGGGTCTCAGTCAAGTAATCTATGTTTGCTTGGAAGCTCAACTTTTTGAAGGGATCTTGAAAAAGTAAATTCACCTTGAAAAAGTAAATTTTTCTGAGATACTTTTAAATATTTCTATACACACACATACATTGTATATTCTGAAATGAGTGTTATGCATCATGAAGTAGCTTCCTATCTATAACCCCATATGCTTGTAATCAAGTTAAGCCCAACCTGAACATTATGATTAGCAATATAGTTTTTAGTAACAGAATGGTGTACCTTGAACCCAATACATGTAGTGTATCTTGGACTGGTCATATTGTATGGCGGATCAGAAATGCAGCTCCAGAAGTTATCATTTGCAATTGACCTATCCAATTACAATCTTGATTATAAATGAGTGTGAGGATTTTTATCAATAATCACAATATGACTTAATGTAGTCTTTTTTAAGTTAATATTTAATATTTTCCACTCTTTAGACTAAAATTAGACTTAATAACAATATTATTGTGACAGATTAATGATTTTGAAGTTAAAAAAAAAAAATGCTATTTTAATTCATATGTGTGTAGTTGATTAATGAATAGATTTTCTTACTTAAAATTGAGTTTTTCTGTATCCTTTAATAAATGGCCCAAGGTACACTACCAGTGACTTTTGACCTAATTGCACTTTTTTTAAAAATATAATTCATATAATTAAAAAACAAAAAAAAAGTGGAATAAATATATGTTATATATAATACCATACAGTATTTAAAAAAGCTATTTGTATTTAGTTTTGGCGAATAATTACAAAATTATAATTGGGAATGTTAAAATAGGTCTGAGGTATCCCACCTCCCCATATATGTACTTCTAACTTTTTGTCAGCAAGAAACAATGTTCTGTTTGCATTGAACACTAGAGAGACAGTAGATATATATTTAGAGATTGTTTTTCGTTTAAATTTTATTGAATATTTACATCACTTATCGAATTTTGTATGATCCAGCAAACACAGAAGTGACATTTTGGTATCAAAAAGACATCATTCGTCCGACACGCGAGATGTCAATTCGATGCTAGCAATTCGTAGCCTTTATGAGTCGAATGTGTTCGCTGAATCGATATACTGAGTGAAACGTGAAATGGTTATCGATCTGGTGCCAGAGTCCGGACACAACTTTAACGATAGTTCCGATAAACGTCAATGATAGTTCCGATACATTATCGACAACAATATATGCGAGTTCCGATATTGCTGAAACGGGACTGATATAAAGAACTACACCGATATCTTATGGTTATTATTTAATATTTTATTTTTGATGTACATAGTTTTAATTTACGGAACCCTTTAAAATATAATTGGAAATAGGTTTATTTCAAACTGTCAGCACTATCCAATTTAAAATAATATAATTCTTATTCGGCAATCTTAGCTCAGTTAAGTTTTTGAATGTACGTGATTTTCTGCTCTGTTGCAATATATATATACTCTATAACAAAAAAAGAAGGAGTTATCCAAATGAGACGAAAATTGGCAGAAGTGATGTACATGCGAAAAAAAACAAATGATTATAGTTTTAGAAAATTTGGATGGTTTAATCAAGAGACACGACCTCACAAATGTCAACAAGTCAATAACGTACTGGTCCACTTCTGACCCTTATGTAAGCAGTTATTGAGCTTTCCATTAATTGATAGAGTTGGCAGATATGCTCCTGCGAGATATCGTGCCAAATTCTGTCTGCGTTAGATTGGCAAAATCCCGAGCTAGTTGTAGGATTATTTTCATGATGCTCCAAGCGTCCTCAGTAGGAGAGAGATCCGGCGAATTTACAGGCCAAAATAATGTTAGGCAAGCAGGAAAACAAGCTGTAAAAAATATCACTGTGTGCATGCGAGCATTATCATGCTGAAATATACGGCCAGGACCGCGTCATAAAAAGGGGAAACACAACAGGACGTAGAATGTTGTCTACGTACCGCTGTGCTGTAACGATGCCACGGATGACAACCAAAAGGGTTCTGCTATGAAATATAATGACATTCCAGACAATCACTCCTGGTTGTCGGGCTGTATAGCTGGCCACAGTCGTGTTGGAATTCGGGTCGTCCCCAGAAGAATCTTCGCTGGTCATCGGGGCTCACATGGGAGTGGGACTAATCACTGAAGACAATTCTACTCCATTCAGTGGCGTTCCAGTTCGAACGATCCCAATATCACTGCAAACGTGCTTGTCGATATACAAAGTTTAATATCAGTCCGCATAAGGGGCTCCGTGAGCTCAACTCCATTTCTCTGAACCGCCTATTAACGATCTTTGAAGTCACTGAAGTACCATTTGCATGTAGGATCGATGATAATGATTAATTTGGGCCTCTGAATACCGCTCTGACGATTGATTGGTTCTCACGTTCTGTCCGCTGTCTTGGCCGACCGCTTCCTCCCTGACGCTGTGTTCGGCCATGGTTCATCCATTGTGCCAATATCATCTAATAGTGGCATCGCTCTTATCCAATTGTCAAAAATTCACAGATTTAACCAACTGGTTTCTTTGAGCCTTACTACACACCTCTCCCAAATGCTGTCATCTGCGCCTATTGTTTACGCACCTGTATGCGAGGCATAGTTACTGTTTATCTGAGTAGACGGAATGAAATTCTCGAAGAATTTATGACCTGGAATCAAAATTTCTCATTTTTAATATTCAGCCAATTGCGCAGTTAAAATACGCTGCGGCGTCACATGCTCGTCCGATGGCAACCAAACTTTAAAATTTTGCATTTTCCATCGAAACCTGTATGCATGACAATTTGTGTCCAGTTTACATTACTCCTTCTTGGTGCGTCGCTTTTTTTTTGTTATAGTGTATATATATATTATATATTATATATATTATATATATATATATATATATATATATATATAAATGATATTTGGGAAATTTCGGATAGCGAATTCAAAAAGTGTATTATCCGTAGGGTAAGTGTATTCTTTTCATAAATTTTTGTTTTAAAATTTAAAACACAGTGAAAATCAAAAATAAACTGCACAGTATTGCTACTAAAACATAACTCTACACAGATTGGAAATTTACAGCATGCATTTAAACAAAAAGTAGTTCTAGCAAAAACACTATTTGAGTATAACAAAGAATGATAATTGGAATAAAAAGCACCTAGAAACTGTGTTCAATAATTAAAATAAAAAATTTATAAACAGGCGCTAGGAAAACCATGTTGCACGCAACCAATGTTTAAGAAATAAATCACATTTATAAACTAATCCTGCAAGAATTGTGGGGTTCAAACAATTACAAACAAACCTGCATCATGCAAATATCATGCATGCAACGTAAAAAGAGCTATGTTTTAAGTAATATATTATACTAAAAATATTTTGGTTTTGAAAATTTAGAATATTTCAAATAAAAGTTTGGAAAACCCTTTCCAGATTAAGAAATGTTTAAAATCTAAAAGTCAACAACCACGAAAAAAAAAAGTTCTTTTTTTTTTTTTTGAGTTATTTATGAAAATATTCAATTTTTTAACTTACATAAAAGCCTCATTGAAAAATATTAGGAAAGGCTACAGAAAATTCATTCCTCATACGAAAGATTTTTTAATGATAACTTTATCGATAAATAAAATTCCAATGTATGTCATAGATTTTTTTTTTTTTTTTTTTTTTTGCAAAGAAACAGTTTTTCAACAAAATATTCATAAAAACTAGTGTCAAAACATTTACTAACTTGAAATGTTTAATCATTATTATTATTATTATTAACATTTAACATTTATTGGTTTCGCACTAAAAAGAAACATTTACGTTGTTCTTATGCAGCAATTTTTCGTTTATTTTTTTCCTTGTTATAATTGATTTAAAAACTTTTTTTCCTTTTCTCTTCCTTAGATAACAGCACTTCTCCAAAATTTAACAAATTGTGTTCGAGATGGCGCCATAGGCAGAAGTAACTTTAAATTTCTCACAGGGCAAATGTGCACTTTTCAGCTTTTATGATACATTCGTGCCTCAGATTTTTTTCACCCGATGAAGAGCCGTGGTGTTATTTAGACTTGAAACATATGTTGGGATGTTTATTCATTTATTGCGCACATTTTCAAAGTTATTTTGCTATGAAATTAATTATTATTGGAATTTAACTGGGTTAACATATATAAGTCATATATAGATGTTTCAAAAGAAAATTTCTCGAAAATAAAAATGTTAATCATAACAGCTGTGTGTCTAATAGCCAATTTGAAATCTTTAGTAGAAATTTTCGTAATAAAATATGTAGTGAAATTTTAACACTTATTACACCTGCATTCTGTATTAACATTCATTCTACTAATCCTTAGGAAAAATTTGAAAAGAAACTAAATCAAAACAGACACTGTGGATTACAAAAGTTCATTTGGTGAGCTTAAAGTTAAAATCCAGAGGGTTCTGAGATTAAGATAATATAAACATAACTCGGTGAGTTAAAAAGGCATCGCAGTAAATTGTTACGTACGAATATTTTTCTAACAACTATTATATGATAAAAAATATTCATTTCCCTTGGCGGGAGTCTGTCTGCAAAGGTAATTACATAAGACAATATCTTGCATATTCCTTTAGAAATGGTTCTCATATAAGCATCTATTTTATATACTAATGCGCAGAGATATAAAATTATTGACGCATGTGTAAATAAACAAATATCTGATAATAAACAAATATATATATATATTTCCTATATTTGTTTGAAGCTAATAGGATTTCTGAATTTATATTTGTATTATTAACTTTTAAATTATATTTAAAATTATAGTCTATATTTGTGGTAATAACGCATATAACAATTTTCTATGACAATGCTTTCATTTACCTTTACTTATTAATTATATATATATATATATATGTATATATATATATATATATATATATATATATATATATATATTTGCGTCAGGTTATTACAGTTAGAACGTCTCTATTCTGTAATCTGAAAAAAAAGAAAAAAACTCACCTATTATTATGTAGAGAGGCTACGCAATTTAAATTTTAAAGCAAATTGTATATTCAGCAAGGAAGTCGATTTTTCATGATTTACTCAAATTGCATATTATCATAAAACAAATTACAAAATGTATTTTTTTTTTTTTAAATAACATCAAATTTTTACATTTTTAATCATGATATCTTTTATAATTGTTTAATTATTTTTCGTCAACCAAATTTCTATCTATCTTTTCCATAGTTAAGATTACGAACTGTTTATGAGTCATATACAAAAAGATAATAATAATGTTATTATGTGCGTACATATGTATCAGAAGGAGATATGGGCGAAATTTGCTATAAAAGAAACAGATACTGCGCCGTTATGTGCAGGATTATCTGTTTTTGAACATCTAAAAAGTTCAAAGTTCTTTTTTTTAAACATAGTTTTGAGTTATCTATATATTAATTTGAAACATATTTTTCTCTGTCTCCACTATATTGAGAGAACTACTTGGTGTTTGACTGAAAAATTTGGTTGAGGTGTCTAAAAAAAGGTCTTGGTCTGTAGATGTGCTATGAGAAGAGAAAAATAAAAAAAAGTCGAACGGTTTCCCCCCCGGGGAAAACGGAGCCGTTTCCCCCCGGGTTAAAAACACGTTTACGAGCTTAACTAAGCTTCAAATTACTTCACGGTGAAGAAATTGTACATATGGGGACTAGAGTCGAATACTAAAAAATCCCTTTCTGCGAATTTGGAATTTTCGATTTTAAAGGGGAGAAAAGGGGGAAAGTAGGTTTGGAGGGGGGGAAGGGGGGAAATTAGTTTGAGAGGGAAATCCGTTCTAGACCCACGCATGTAGCACCTCATTTTAAAGGTCTTGAAATTTCATGTCGACTGGGGATGTTTGCATACAATATAGTGCGACCCCTGATGGTGAAAAATGGAAATAGGTGATTTTGCTGCAGACCCTATCATGTTACATCTTATTTTAAAGGTCTTGGTATTTCCTGACCGTTGGTGATATTCGTACAGAACACACTGCTCCCCCTGGCGGTGGAAAGTGCAACTAAAGGATTTTGCAGCTGACACCACCATGTGACACCTTATTTAAAAAGTCTTGGAAATCCAAGGCGATTGGTGATAGAGGTCTTGAAATTTCATGTTGATTGGGGATGTTTGTATACAATATAGTGCGCCCCTGGTGGTGAAAAATGGAACTAAGTGATTTTGTAGTAGACCCTATCATGTTATATCTTATTTTAAAGGTCTTGGTATTTTCTGACCATTGGTGATGTTCGTACAGAACACACTGCGCCCCCTGGCGGTGGAAAGTGCAACTAAAGTATTTTGCAGTTGACATCACCATGTGACACCTTATTTGAAAGGTCTTGGAAATCCAAGGCGATTGGTGATAGAGGTCTTGAAATTTCATGTTGAATGGGGATGTTTCTACACAATATACTGAACCCCCTGGTGGTTAAAAATGGAACTAGATGATTTTGCAGTCGACCCTAACATGTTACACCTTATTTTAAAGGTCTTGGTATTTCCTTACCGTTGGTGTTCGTATAGAACACGCTGTGCCCCATGGCGGTATAAAGGGCAACGAAAGGATTTTGCAGTTGACTCCACCAGTGACACCTTATTTGAAAAGTCTTGGAAATTCAAGGCGATTGGTCATGTTCGTATACAACATACTGCACCCCTCGGTGGAGGAAAGTGGATGAATTTGCAACGCGTGTGTAGCATGCATGCCTGCTACACAGTGCAGCAGTCACAGGCAGAGGTAACACGAGTCAGAGGTTCGCTCGGTTCAAGATTAAGTTTTGAGAAATTTTTCATTTAATTAGCGGCCTGTATATACACTGCCGCAGGCACCGGGTCACGAGCCCAAGTTCCGTTATGTTTGAGGGTTTTTTTTTTTTTTGTTACAGATGATTTTGTATTATTATTATTATTATTATTTTTTTTTTTTGTTACAGATGATTTTTTTTTTTTTTTTGGTGATGCTTTCATTTAAAAATAGAAATTCAAACAAAATGGAGTTAAAGATATAAAACCATACAAATTTAAGGTTCATTTAAGGTTATTATCATGGGCCAGGTCATTGTCGGGCGGGTTCGTTTGGTTCCAGGTTAATTTTTTGAAATTATTTTATGTTATTAGCGGCCCGCGTATGTGCTGCTGCAGGCACCGGGGTCACAAGGCAGAGTTTCGTTCGGTTCGAGGTAATTTTTTTTGTTACAGCTGATTATTTTTTTCGTGATGCTTTCATTTTAAAATAGAAATTCAAACTAAATCGAGTTAAAGGTATAAAATCATACAAATTTAAGGTTCATTTAAGGTATCATGGGCCCGGGCAACACCTGGCGGGTTCGTTCGGTTCCAGGTTAATTTTTGGGACTATTTTTATGTTATTAGCGGCCGGCGTATGCGCTACCGAAGGCTAGAAGGTCACAAGGCAGAGTTTCGTTCGGTTCGGGGTAATTTTTTTGGTTACAGCTGATTATTTTTTCACGATGCTTTTATTTAAAAATAGAAATTCAAACAAAATTGAGTTAAAGATGTAAAACCATACAAATTTAAGGTTCATTTAAGGTTATTATAATGGGCCCGGGAAACGCCGGATGGGTCAGCTAACATGTAGTCTTAGTATTAAACGAAATAGAAAATGAAAGATAGGAACTGTTTATTTGGAGTCAGTTTGACGTCACATTGACTGTACTTTGTTGAACGTGATGTCATATATAGTATTTCTATTTATAAGCATTTTTCTGACTTTATTTTTTTTTTTTAAGTGAAATGCCGTAAATTATATTAGATGTTTTAACTTGAAATACATATAAATAATGATGCGATGTTTTTTGAAACATTACGGTCAATAAAATGATCGTCGAATTCGACGGGTTCCAGCTAGTAGTTATTTTAATCTAAATTTAACCTTGTTTTAAACCTTTTTTACACACGATACATTCTTTTTTTTCCCTTTATATATTTTTGATTTAGCATATTTTTATATTAAAAAAACTTAATTTATTATTTAATTATTTAAATATACTATTACTTATTCATTTAATTATGTTTTTAATTATTATTTATATATATATATATATATATATATATTCTCTCATCCCAAAGAAATTTTGGATCTTTTAAATCTCCGTTTTGTCCTCAATAAGATTTCGTAGAAATCTTATCGAGTGTTATATGTGGTTTTATGGACATTTTTATTTTATTCTTCTTACAGATATCTGGTTGTGGGCATGTATTAAATAGATGATATAATAAAATGAAAAAAAAAAACATATTAATGCATAAATGTTAATCATTATATTGATTTCATTTGGAATTTTACATAAAAACCAAGAATGGGTACATTTTGTAAAATTTTAAGACCATTATGTACACATATATAATTTAACCAACATGACAATAACATGGACAAAACGAATAATTCATTATAATAATTTACAAATAATTTCTTTTCTTATTGTTCAAATAAAATATTTCAATAATAATTTGAAATGCGATATAATATATTATAATATTTTATTAAATAATAAAGTGCGTATCAAAAGTTTATTATTATTATTATTATTATTATTATTTTTTTTTTTTTTTTTTTTTTTTTTTTTACAGTTGTAAAAGGTGAATGAAGATTTCAAAATCCTTTTTAATTTTGAGTAATATCAAGATAATAATAATACTATACAAAAATAATATCACACAAACACACACTTTGTGATATTATTTTTGACTTATGGCTTTCTTTCTTTCTTTCTTTTTCTTTTTTTTTTTTTTTTTTACAGTTGTAAAAAGTGAATGAAGATTTCAAAATCATTTTTAATTATAAGTAATATCAAGATAATAATAATACTGTACAAAAATAATATTACACAAACACAGACTTTGTGATAGAAACTAAAAATGAAAATTTACTGTCCCAAAAGTTTATAGACAACTCACTTTTTTTTCTTTAACAATCAAATTTTTTGAGACTTTTTCGTAATCACTTCAAAAACTCGATCAGGCATACTCAAAACAAGAGTTTGAAAAAATTCTGGTTTTAGAGTAAACCAACTTCTTTCAATTTGTAGCTTTAAATCTCGAACTGTTGAAAATTGACGTCCATTAGCATATACGTCTCTAGCTAATATTCTCCAAAGGTTATCAATTGGGTTCAGGTGAGGACTTAGAGCTGGCCCGTCCAAAACAGGTATTTGGTTTTGTCTAAACCATTGCACTGTAGACTTTGACTCGTGAATGGAGCAATTGTCTTGCTGATATGTCCATTCGTCCCCAACTAGCAACTTTCCAAATGGAAGTAATTGTATTTCGAGCATTTTCTGTTAATCTTCGGAACATTAAAGATCTTTTAAAAAAACAATATCGGTAGTTCCATTCAACGAAAATGCTCCCCCCACCACCTTTCTTGTTGTCTACTGAAAAAATTTTGTAGTTCCTTACGAATATCGTGCCAGTAATATGCCCAACCATAGGGACTATCTGAATTGGACTTCTTTTCATCACTAAACAGAACACTCAACCATTCATCTGTCCAATTCATATGATTTCGAGTCCACTGAACACGAGCGTTTTTATGCCATTTTTTGAACTTTGGTGAACGACGCTTTTTGCGATAAGCAAGCAATTTACTTACTTGTAGCCGTCGATGCACCGTGGATTGTGATATTGGAATGGTCACATCTCTAGAAATTGACCGTACAGACAGGTCCTGGGTTGAAACTAATCTGAAAATCTCTCTGTCTTGCCGTTTAGTTGTTTTCTTTAGTCTCTCGGAACGTGATTTTGATTTAAAATTTTCCTTTTTTGATAGAATTTGTTGTGTTCAGTTTTTGTTGCAATGTCCACAACTTTTATTCCACGAGCTTCCAAACGATAGATTTGCGAAATTTCATATTGAAAACTGGACGTTGCGAGGCATCTTTACAATCAGTTGTAAAAAGAAAGACAGCTTCACTTTCATCTCAGAAAACTATTAAGTCGCAAGTACATGACCGTGGAATATTCAAATTTTACACTGGTTGTCTGTATATTCTTGGGAAAAAATTATTTTGTTTTTATATTAAATTTATGACTCTTTAAAGTTCTTTAAGTATTTAATTATTTGTATTACGCCATAGCACATTTGCATAGTTAATTTCGTCTTTCTTACTCATTAAATTAGCTCTTAAATCCAAAAAAAGAAATCGGTTGTCTATAAACTTTTGGGACGCACTTTAGAAGAGAACTTAATTAACAACTCTTTAAACGTCTTTCTTGATACTCAGCTCATTGTTAGGATTGAGTATTGATTTCAGGAATATCAAAGTAATTTTGTATTCTGTACTGTTATGCAGGAAATTGCAGTGTAATAGAATCCTTTTAAAACGACCGAAAGAAAAGTTTTATATTTAAAAGTTTCTGTTGTTCCCTGCAGGTCTTAAAAACGTTGATATATGAAGCTTTTAATCACATTTTTAATCAATATGACAGTGTGCAAGTCTTAATTAGTTATTTCTAAAATACCTTAGATGAATTTCAATTTCAGTACTTTGTCCAGTTTAAAATAACTTTTATAAACATGTCGATTTATCTGCAAAACACACGGAAAATATTTTTAATTCTTAGCAGTTTCAGAATTATTTTTTTTTTTCGGGAGGTGGGGGGGGGGGATATTGATAAATATATTCAGAATACTAATACTTTATACAGTACTTTTCAGAGAACAACTATGTTTTAAATGTTACAGTGAGTAGTAGTTTTTTAGAGTATCTGCTTAATACATATGGGTGACAAAATAATGTGAACACTTTTTAACGCTTTGTAAAATATATTGCAAAGTTCTTTAGGAATCATCTTGAAACTTTGATAGCGTAAAGAACATGTTATACCTCATATTTTGCAGTAAGTTGTGTCATAACGATGAAAAGGGAACCAGTAAAAAAGTTAACAAATTTCAAAATATTTTGGATCACCCTGTAAAAGGTAATGCCTTAAATGCATTTTGGCTGCAGCATGCGATTATAAGTGCTTTGCTCATTATCAGTATATAATTTTATGAGGGTACCACATATATTCCTGGAGATATAACGGTTTCTTTAAAAAAATGCAATAACAATTTCCACTTTTTTAATTAAAACACGTAGGGTATTAGACCCAGTGCAAAGACATTTTCAGGAAATATAACATACTACATTAGGCACTGCATACAGCAATCAGAATGAAAAAAATATATTGAATATATTACGAAATACGAGTACTTTTACTAAATAATTTTTAACTACGCATGCGCAAGTTTTATAAAAATTTCATTTGCATTATTGAAAAGCCAAAGGTATTGAGCAACTTATATCAAAACCCCAAACAAATATCTGGTAAATTTAAAACGTTACGAGAGATAGAATAAACATAATTTAAGTTCTTCTAAACAAAAGGTTTTATTAATATTAGGGTCAGGGTTCTAGGTTTTATTAATATTTATTTACAATGGACCTCATGCACAAGTGGCAACGGTTGCGGGTATTTACCGATTTAAGCGGATGGTATTGACTGATAGAGAAGTAAACAAAAATTTCCAGCTCAGCGATTGACGAAGAAACATTTATATACCCGCAATGACGCGCGGTGCATAAGGTCCATTAGAAAAACACTGTAATATCATTGGGCATTGATTGAATCAAAATAAAAATGTGAGTAAAACCCTTATAGTTTAGCTTTTATTTTGACAGAACTGAAATTCTGTTCATCCTCTCTCTCGTAACGTTTTGAATTTACATGATATTTGTTTGGGGTTTCCATATAAGTTGTTCAAAAACTTTGGCTATTAAATTTTGCAAATGAATTTTTTATATAATTTGCGCATGCGTAATTAAAAATTATTTAGTAAAAGTGATGGTATTTCCCAAGATATTTAAAATTTTTTTCGCTCTGATTGCTGTATGCTGTGTCTAATGTTGTATGCCATATTTCCTGAAAATGGCTTTGCGCTGGGTCTAATACCCTACATGTTATAATTAAAAAAGTGGAAATTGTTTTTGCATTTTTAAAAAGAAACCATTATATCTCCATGAATATATATGGTACCCTCATAATATTTTATACAGATAATGAGAATAGTCCTCATAATCACATGCTACAGCCAAAACGCATTTAAAGCATTACCTTTTACAAAGTGATCCAAAACATTTTGATTTTTGTTTAATTTTTTATTGGTTCCCTTTTCTTTTCATGACAAAAATATTAGGTATAACATGTTCTTTACACTTCCAAAGTTTCAAGATGATTCCTATTTTCAAGATATTTAACAAAATGTAAAAAAAGTGTTCGTTATATTTTGTCACCCATCGGTATCTCATAAAATCAATACTAAGTAGGAATAAAAAATATAATTTTTGAAATCTGTGGATATTTAGTAATCTTTTTCCCAGAGAAAAATGTCATATTTTTTAAACTCTTATCACACTAGACTTCAATTGCAACTACTGAGTGATGAAAATAGCCGTTTGTAACAGTTAAAGGGTAAAAGTTAACTAACAGTGCGAGTGTCATAGGCTCGGGGGTCATGTCCTTCGTAAGGGTTTTCTGACGTGTTCTAGTCCGTTTTACGAGTATTTTAAATAAAACTGCAAAAACTCTGAAAGTCCCGGCTGGCGCGGATACCTGGATATAAACCCCGTATCATCCATATACCACCTCTAAGAACACAACCTCCTACCTACTTTTAGACATTGTGTTTTAGAAGTGAAAGTTTTTTTTTTATCACTTCTCGGCCTCTTGGCTAAGATCATAATGTAGAAGTGAAAGTTTGTTTTATCTCAGAACCAAATACGATTACAGCAAGTATCAAACACGCATCCTTGTATTAAATTTTGACATTTCCCAGCTATGTTTACCCCCATTAAATATTAAAAATGTCATGGATTTTGTGAAAAATCGTGCATCATAATCTATATGACATAGAACAAAGTTTTAAGAAGTATTTTCTAAATTACCTCAACTTAGCTTTAATTTAAATATATTTTCTGAAAAAAAAAAAAAAAAAAAAGGCCTTATGAAATTGATATTTATACACAAAACAAGCAATACAGTTTCTATTAAGTACTCCAAGATATGCTACTGAAGCTCGATTCTCGTAAATGCTTATAAAGCTATGCTTCGAACTTGATAAATTAAAAATTGTAGAAAAAAATTATTTCAGTAAAGAAACATCGACTTATTTTTAACTAAAGTTAAAAAATACCGATTCTTTTTCATTAGATTATTAGAGTATTTCATGTATTAACGCAAAACCAAAATCAGTGTTTGATCCTTTTCATGGTCACACTTTGCTCTATTTGGGAAATTTCAAAATGTTATAATTATTCAAAATTGACATATTATATAATAATAGTTTCATAATTATTTCATTGACTTTCATACTGATAAAAAAACATAATAGGAAGAACATGATGACCTAAAAAAATTCATTAATGATATAATCCATTATTGTGTTCTATGTTTTCGTATAAAATTTTAGACATCTTTACAAAACTGGTTGTAAAGTTTTTCTTTTGAATCTAATTTAGTTTTAATGTGTGTTAACATATGACAAAATTACCTAAATTTTGAATTAATAAGTATTTAAAATAACGAAAAAATAGAGCATTTTGCTTTTTTGCTCTCGATAAAAAAAAAAAAAAAAAAAAAAAAAAAATGCGACGTTTATTGCAAACTTTAATCGAATAACACTCGTTTAATGCCGTTTACAACTCCCAAGATTCAGAGATAATCTACAAATCTATTAACAGATTTTTATTTTTGTATAATACCACGTATACGAAAAAAATATATATAAAAGGAATATAATCTATCCGAACATCCCTCAAATAGTCTAAATTTAAGAAATCGCCATAAGAGTAGTCATTTAGTCACTTTTTATACACTTTAGACCATGTAATAATAGTTTTTCTTTAAAATTCTAAATAAGAGTGTTAAAGGTTTTGCAAATTTCACTTTTTAAACATGAATTGTGTTTTCCATTAATCCCTTTGTCCATCTGTAATATTTTTCACACCAGAACAAAATATTTTGTGATGTGGTGACATTCTATCCTTATAGGGTCGTAGAAATTGGGGGGGGGGGAAGAAACTTCATTTAAATGAAAATACAAAAATTTCTTTAAAATTTGTTGAATAGTGAAATAGAAATATATGATTTTTTCATTTCAACGATCAAAATGTTCTCAATTGTTTTGCATTATATCACCCGCAAAAAATAAAAATAAATGGATTCCTCATAGGCAATTTCTGTAAATTTGAAAGCGACGTGACTTTCATTCTCCTTAATTTTTTTTTAAGTAAAATATAAGTCTTACAGCAGTTCCTATGCTTATTGGTTTATTTGTAAAATTACCATTATAGAAGTTCAAAAATTCCTGATAATCATATATTATTGTAATGAGTAAAAATACTTAAATTTAATAGATACAAATAGAATATAAAAGCTATTTTCTTTTTTTATTTAATAAAGTTTAACATTATTAACAAAAAAAAAAAAAAAAAAAGTCTTCTTATTTTCCTGAGAAATTATATTATTTCAATTTAGATCTTAGTTATCTTCGTATTAACAATGAAAGTTTTTTTGTTTGGTTGGTTGTGTGTGTGTTTTTTCAACGTATCAGTTATTGTTTATCAATATAAAAAATATTCTGCTTTTAACTTGTGTAGAACTTTCACACCATTTTTACTTTAAATATTTA
This sequence comes from Salticus scenicus, assembly GCA_963930645.1. Classification (NCBI taxonomy): domain Eukaryota; kingdom Metazoa; phylum Arthropoda; class Arachnida; order Araneae; family Salticidae; genus Salticus; species Salticus scenicus. The sequence continues at coordinate 253,853,627 of OZ005651.1, read as the reverse complement.
TCTTTATATATTCGCATATCTTCAACCTTAAAAAAATTGTATGCATAAATACTTGAAAAATATTAACAAGTTCTTAATTTTCGTAGTTTTAGGTGTGTGTACACATAAAATAGACATTTAAAACGTATAATTTTTATTCAATCCTATTAAGGATTTTTATGATCGACGATATTTCTTGATTTATATTCAGAAATTTGTGGGTCAGAAACTTGGGTAAGAGAAAAATACTCCTGGAAGTTTCATTTGTCATGGAAATAAGAACATCATCAAATTTAAATTCCAGAGCAGCTTGACATCTCTCGCATTTCATCTTCTTTCAAATTCAAATTTTATTTTTATTAAAAACAGAAAGTGCATTTGAGAGAAAGAAACTCAGATAAATCTTAGAGATTTCTACCGAATAAAATGCTTCTTCAAAAACTTTTTAAATATGTAATTTATGAAAATTGTAAAAATTTCAATTTAGAACAACATACCAAATATAGCATTTTACCTTATTTTTTTGTAATTTTAATGCATTTTCAAGTACAATCTTATCAAAAGAAAAAATTTATTTTTTAGGCTAAAGAATATTTTTTTTGAATCTAGATTTACCTACAGTTAATTTTAAGACAAATATGCACATCTTAAACAAATTGCATGATTTTTATCAACAAAGCATACGTTTTCGAATTAGCTCTAAAAAACTTAGACATGAATTAGAAAAAAAATAAAAAAATCTTTAGAATTTTATAAATTATGTATAGAAACACTCTTAAAATAAATTATTTCAATTTAAGATGATTGACTATTTCTTATTACTGAAAGTATCCTATTCAGAGAATTACCTTTTTCAGCCATTAAAGAAATTAAACATATAAGAATAAAACGTATATATGTATTAATTTATTAAGTTTAAAATTTTATTAGCTATTTTAATATTTTACTACTTTTAAAATGAGAATTGACAAGAATTATTATGTGTCTTAAAAGAAAATTGGTTCTTCTAAAAGGTGGTACGTTTGAGGTTTTAATATACACTACATTTCCATAAATAACCGAACACTTTCCATATTAGATGTTTTTTTGGAATATCACAAAAATTACTCGTTGAAACATCTTGAAACTTCAGGAGCGTAAAGAACATGTTCTACTCATATATTTCAGTTAAAGTTTTGCCCCGAAAATGATAGGGGAACCAGTAAAAAATTAAAGAAAAGTGAAAGTGTTTGGCATCACCCTGTAAATCGCAATGCTTGAAATACTTTCTGACTGTAGCATGTGATTATGTGGCTCGTTTTTATTATCTGTATAATTTTTTATGTCTCTACCGCATGTAATCAGGGCTATACAATAAAAGTTTCTTTAAAAATTGCAAAATAAATTCACTTTTCTAGCTATAACACGCAAAATATTAAACCCAGTGCAAAGCTATTTTGAGGAAATTTGACATGCAATATTAGACACATGCTGCAATCAGACTGAACAATTATTAAACATCTAATGAAATATGATCATTTTTACTAAATGATTTTTAACTGAGCATGCATAAGATTCAGCGAAATCTTATTTGCATAATTCAATAGCCCAATATATTGAGCTACAAATATAAAATCCCCAAACAAAAAATTTTACGCGGTAGAAAGAACTGCTATTCCAGTTTCTCTCGAAAAAAAGCTAAACTCTAAAGGGTTTTAGTCACACTTTTATTTTGATTCAATGAATGGTAATACAGTTTTCGATGATTGTAAATAAATATTGAGAAAACCCCCAAGTCATTTTCTTATTTTTGGAACAGCTGAAATACAGTTCATTTTATCGTGTAAAACTTTTTGAGTTTACACGATACTTGTTTAAGGTTTTTACATAAGTAGCTCAATACATTTGGTTATTAAATTATGCAAATGGAAATTCGTTAAATCTTGCGCATGCTCAGTTAAAAAGTATTCAATACAAATGCTCATATTTCATTAGATTTTTCCCTCCGATTGCAGTATTCTGTGTCTAATATTGTAAATCTCCTGAAAATAGCTTTGAGCTGAGTTTAACACCTTTAGTGTTATAGCTAAAAAAGTGACTTTTTTTTTTTTTTTTTTTTTTTTTGCAATTTTTTAAAGAAACTGTTCTATCTTTCTCATTACATGAGATACAGATATGAAAATTTATACAGTAAATAAGAAGGAGCCACATAATGACATTCTACAGCCATATCGTATTTTGAACAAGAGACTAGGTACAGCGTTTCCACACGAGAAATACGCATGCGCGGAGGCTGTAACTTTCTTCGCGAAATAAAAAAACCTTTTCAAGACCTCCAGATTGGGAATTTATCGCTGACTCCATATTGAAGGTGATTTAGAAACTGGCTGCGTACGAAGTTCGTTGGTTGGGTTTAACATCACACTAGTGCTGCGCACCGGTGGCGTACGCAGAGCCTGATTAAGGGGGAAGCACACATTATCTCCGCTCTCACCGGAATATTTTTACAATTATTTTTTACTTCATGTCATAGAAAATCCACTCTTTGACGAGGAAATATTTTTTATAAAAAATGAACGGTGTAAAACAATCCAATTTACTCACCGTTATTAGACACAAGAATTCTTTTAAAATAATTTTTAATGAGAATTTTCTGTTTATTATATTCCAAAATTCTCCATTCCAAAAGAAACCGAACTTAAAAAAAAAAAAATAGTACCACTAGTGCCATCTGTTGTAATATTTTACCGGTAGATGGCGTAGTCCCTCATTGACAACTGGTACAAATTTCATGACATTTGGATGCATGCCAACAAAAGTTATTGCGTTTCAAATGTCAGTGTGTTTTGTACATCGGTCGGAAAATGAGTTTCAAACAAAGAGCTGCAATTGATTTTTGTGTTAAACTTGGTAAAACTTTTACTGAAACGCACCAAATGCTACAAAATGCATATGGTGATGATTGTCTATCTCGTACGCAAGTTTACGAGCGGTTCGGGCGATTCAAATCGGGTAGAGAGACGCTGGATGATGACGAAAGATCAGGCCGTCCCATAACCGGATTATCGGAAGAAAACATCGAAAAAGTGCGTGAATTCATCAAAAATAATAAAAAATCGTCGGCGAAAGTTATTGAAATGGAATTAGGCATTCCTCAAACAACTGCATACTGCATTTTGACCGAAGGTTTGGGCCTTAAGAAGGTTAATTCGCGGTTTGTACCACACAAACTCACCGAAGACCAAAAAGTTGATCGAATTGAGCATTGCAAAGACATCGTTAAAAGTGCTCGGAAGGATCGAAACTTCTTGAAATCGATTGTAACTGGTGACGAGACGTGGTGTTTTGAATATGAGCCCGAAACAAAGCGGCAAAGTGCTGAATGGAGAGCGCCGGATGAAGGAACACCCAAAAAAAGTCGCTTGGTGAAGTCAAAAGTTAAGGTTATGCTGATTTGTTTTTACGATTCAAAAGGAATTATCCACAAAGAATTTGTTCGACCCGGCCAGACAGTCACTGGAGAGTTTTACTTGGGCGTCATGAAGCGTTTGCTGGCAAGAATTCGTCGTATTCGGCCAGAATATCGACAAATCGGCAGTTGGACTCTTTTGCACGATAATGCACCATCACATCGTTCGCGACTTGTAACTGAATATTTGGTCAAAAATCACATTATTCCTTTGCATCATTCGCCCTATTCACCAGATCTCGCTCCGTGCGATTTCTATCTGTTCCCTAAACTGCATTTGGCGATGAAAGGAGAGTGGCACGCATCGATTGAAGCCATTGAGAAGGCGACGACCGACGTCCTAAAGACCATTCCAATAAAGGACATGGAGAAGTCGTTTGACAACTTGTTGGAGCGTGCAAATTTGTGTATCGATGCAGAAGGGGAATACATTGATTAATAAAAATGATTTGTTCCAAAATGTACATTGGTTTTTTGTTTTTTTTAAAAGTTCGGTTTCTTTTGGAATGGAGGGTGTAGGAGGGACGTATTTGTTAAAAAATAACGGTGTAAGTATAAATAATGTGTGCTTCCCCCTTAATCAGGCTCTGGGCGTACGAAAGCGAGCATTTTGGCGATATAACTAAACAAGAAAACAGTTCGAAAAAAAAAAATTAAATTTGATCAGAAAAATTACATAGAAAATAAAAAAATCATCACAGCAAAAAAAAAAAAAAAAAAAAAAAAAAAAAAACTGAATAATAAAGGAATTATAACCAATAACAAATAAACAAAAATAAAACTCCCAAAATAAAACCTCACAACATAAATGCTTAAAATTTCCAACCGCAGGAATAATAATACACACGTCTGTACGCTTCGCGTATATGAACACAGAAATAGAAAATACATCATTGATTACCCTATCCGAAAATTCGTGAATCTGAAAAAATAACAAAATTTCTTTCAGCAGCAATACGCTCGTCTGCACGATTTGCATACATGAAAAAAATCACAGAATACACCTACCTCAAACTGCATGAATCTCAAATGTGCATGAAATTATATATTGCAGCAACTAGTAATACCTACGTCTGTACGCTTCGCGTGCATGAAAACCAAAGGTACATCACAGAATACCCTATCTCAAACTGCATGAATCTCAAAAATGCATGAAATTACATAGCGCAGCAATCAGTAATACACACGTCTGTACGCTTCGCGTACATGTAAACATAACAAAAAAATCACAGAATACCCCTATCTCAAACTACATGAATCTCAAAAATGCATGAAATTACATATTGCATCAATCAGTAATACGCACGTCTGTACGCTTCGCGTAAGTGAAAAACACAAAAAAAAAATTACAGAATACCCCTATCTCAAACTGCATGAATCTCAAAAATGCATGAAATTACATATCGCAGCAATTAGTAATACGCACGTCTGTACGCTTCGCTATTATGAAAACAAACAACAACAAACAAAAAAAAAAAAATCAGCGAATACCCCTATCTCAAACTGCATGAATCTCAAAAATGCATGAAATTACATATTGCAGCAATCAGTAATACGCACGTCTGTACGCTTCATGTATATGAAAACAAGAAACAAAAACAAACAAATAAAAAAAATCATCGATTACCCTATCTCAAACTGCAGGAATCTCAAAAATGCATGAAATTACACATTGCAGCAATCAGTAATACGCAAGTCTGTACGCTTCGCGTATATGAAAACAAAACAAACAAAAAAAAAATCATCCCCGAATACCCCTATCTCAAACTGCATAAATCTCAAAAATGCATGAAATTACATATTGCAGCAATCAGTAATACGTACGTCTGTACGTTTCACATATATGAAAACAGAAAACTAAAACTAAAACAAACAAAAAAAGAAACATCATCGAAAACCTCTATCTCAAACTGCATGAATCTCAAAAATGCATGAAATTACATATTGCAGCAATCAGTTATACGCACGTCTGTACGCTTCGTGTACATGAAAAAAATCACAGATTACCCCTATCTCAAAATGCATGAATCTCAAAAATGCATGAAATTACATATTGCAGCAATTAGTAATACGTACGTCTGTACGCTTCGCGTACATGAAAACCTAAAAAATGGAAAATATCACAGAATACACTATCTCAAAATGCATAATAATTACATATTGCTGCAATTAGTAATACGCACGTCTGTATGCTTCGCGTATACGAAAACAAAAAGAAAAAAAAAGAAAGAAAGAAACACAAAACCCCTATCTCAAAATGCATGAATATTGCAGCAATTAGTAATACGCACGTCTGTACGCAAACAACAACAACAACAACAAAAAAGCACCAAACAGGCGAAATATCCCTCTTCTGCTGCAAGACAATACCTTCATCTCCAAACAAAGTTGCAATTTAAGATATTAAACAGGAGGCACTGTTTCATCCTCCACACGCTCCAGACCACACTCCGTCAGATTTTCATTCCGCTCGACCGATTTTAAACGTTTCAGCAGGATAGCATTAAATAATGATGTTGAATTGAGAGCTTGGTTGGATGACATCTTTGAATCAAAATCGGGATTTTTTTATTGCCAAGTCATCGACCATCTTATTGAAAAATGCGAAAATGCCGTAAACAAAAATGGGGAGTATATATATTTTTTTTATTAATTTACTATAGTTTTTGATGTTTCAAGAAAATGTGAAAAAACGCATACATATAAACGTGACTAGTTTATTGAGAATGATATACAGAATTACAGAATTACTTGAACATTACTTTTAAAAAACAGCATTATAGTTCTTACAGTCCTACACTTTTCATTATGCTCCATCATTCAAGAGAAACAGAATTAAAACTTTTAAATTAGTCTATATAAATTAACGGCCCTCTTCACTTAACGTCGCCGGAAGCCCGAGCCAATGTTATTCTATGGCGAAATTTTCTTTACAAATAACTTATTAACTAATACATATTTTTAAATTCTGTTTTCCCATTCAGAAAATTCCCAACTGTTAAATTGACGGAACTTTTTTAAAAATGTATTTTTTTAATTTTTAATATTTTATTTTGAAATTGCAAAATGGAAAAAAAAATCACATATTGAAAATACGTATTTTGCAGCTTCAAAATAAAATATAAAAATTAAAAAAATACTTTTTTTTAAAAGGTCCGTCAGTTTAACAGCAGGGAATTTTCAGAACGTGAAAACAGAATTTAAAAATATGTATTAGTTAATAAGTTATTTGTAAAGAAAAAATTCCCATAGAATAACATTAGTTTCTTTTTCCGGCGGCGGTGAGTGAAGCGGGCCCTTAACTAATTTATTATCTGGTAATCTCCCTATTTAATAATACTTTTATAAATGTATTTAAAGAGTAAGCGAGAGAGTTTTATGTTTTTGTTTTAAAAATTTTAACGCATCATATACTTTTTTTGTTTCAGACATTTTCGATTAAATTATATATGACCATCCAATTATATACTTATATATAATACATACATTATATACTTTTTTGTTTTAGATATTTTTGATTAAATAATATGACCATTCAAATTATCTACAGCAGAAAAAAAAAAAAAAAAAGAAAAAAAAAAAAAAAACAGTAAAAAAGAATATTTCACCATCTATCAAGAATATGACTAAACATAAAACACTGTTAGAACCCACAAATTATTTATTGATACAACAAAGTGTGTTATTTTAACTTTCTTAAAGTCTGAAACAAATTACAGAACATATTTGATATAAAGTTTATTATATGGTATAACACTACTTTTCCATAAATGACCAGACACAGTCGATTTTCGACATTTTGTCTGTCAAAAAGTACTGCACGAATCATCTTGTGTGTGTGTGAAATTTGGGGAGTGCAAAGCACATGTTATACATTATATAGCTCAATAAGAATTTTGTATCGAAAAGAAAAGGAGAAAACCAGTAAAAAATTAAAGAAAAATGAAAATGTTTGGCATTACCCTGTAAAATAATGCTCGAAATGCATTCTAATTGTAGCATGTCATTGCGAAGCTTCTTGTTATTTTCTTTATAACTTTTTATGAGGATACCACATATATTTATGGATATATAAATGCTTTTTTTTTTTAAATATTGTAAAAAAAAAATAAATAAATAAAAAATCATTTCTTAACTATAATACGTAGGGTATTAAATCAAATGCAAAGCCATTTTTAGGAAACTTGACATTATATTACTCACAAGATACTACAATCAGGATACAAAAATATTAAATATCTTATGAAATATGCGCAGTTTTACTAAATAATCTTTACTACACATGCGCAAATTTTAACGAAATTTCATTTACAAACTATCACAGCCAATAGCATTGAGCGACGTATATGGAAACCCTAAAAGAGCACCGTGTAAATTCAAAAAGTTGTACGCAATAGAATAAACTGAATTTCAATTCTCAAAAATAAGAGAAATGATAAAGGTTTTTTCCCAGCAATATTTATTTACAATCAACAAATACTGTATTACCATTGATTGAATTAAAATAAAAATGTGAATAATACTCCTTACAGTTTAGCTTTTTTCTCGAGAGGAGCTGAATATCAGTTTATTGTATCGCGTACAACTTTTTGAATTTCTACAATAGAAGTTCAATAGCTTTGTCTATGAAATTAAAAATACGTTCTATTTTAATATCATTTGAATAAACATTTTTTTTTTTTTTTTTTTTTTTTTTTTTTTTTTTTTAACTTAAATGCATGAATAAATAACGGATCGGTAAATAAAATAAATTCTGCTTAGTGTTATAGTTACTTATCATTACTGAAATAGAATTAACACAATGATTGAACCACGAATGTTGGATTTGTGACATCCTTTAATGGAATACGTGAGTTCAATTTTTGCAGTTTTACTGTGTCGTACAAAGTTCACCATCCTCGTCTGGCTGTCGCCCCTTTTTTTTCTTATTTTTGACCAGGGTCGAAATGGACTATAATTGCCAACGATTTCGACAATTTTACTAAGGTATCGGCAAGATTGGTATTTCTCCAGACGGAAGTCACTTATTTTATATTCAGGAAGATCAGGAGACTCTCGATTTTATGGAGGATTCGTTGTTGGTCTTGTTTTATGTGACCATTTAGCTTTTTTTTTTTTTTTTTTTTTTTTAAAGTGGGTTTTTTTAGGGTTTGTTGGTAGTATTGAATGAAAACTCTCACCATCGTCATGGCAGGGTTCTGAGGAGAAGAACATTTCATCTTGGAAAGGTTCTACAGCCTTTGAACTATTATTAAAGAAAGTGAAGTTATGCTATAGCTATGCCACAGCTGTAATAAAGAAAGCTTAGAAATATGTATTTTTTCTCTTTTTTTATTTATTTATTTAATTAATTTTGTAATATGTATAATAATCAAAAGGATCGCACATTTATAACTAACAATCTTTTATTTCTTATATCACAGATAGCATTTGACTAAAATTCACGATGCTTTTTATTACTCCTAAGAGAAAAAGGCGTATGCACATTTTGGTTGCAACGGCTTTGTGTAATATATATATATATATATATATATATCTTTTTTAATAACTTACATTTTAAATTGATATATTTATTAACACCATTTACTATTTTTTTACAGTAAATCATTGATTGTTATATATTTTATTAGGATGTGTACCAACTTTTGATTAGCATTCAAAACATTTAAAATATATATATATATATATATATATATATATATATATATATATATATATATATATATATATATATATATATATATATATTTAGGTACAGAATAATGAGCAAAAAATATGGCAATACTATTTACGCTTCAATAATCTAAAGTAATGAATCCAAGGTACATAATTAATTTGTTATTTTTAGCTTATGATAACAAAAAAAAAAAAAAAAAAAAAAATATTTTTCCTTACAAATGATTAATTATAAAAAATCAATCTTTTTAAAAACTTTATAATATATATTCATTCGGTTTTCTTGGAATCAGATGATTAAAATCTATGTTTAACTGAAATAAATAAGAATATAGAATCGAACTACATAAATATAAATTTAAATTTCAGGTTTTTAGAGGTTTTCTTTAATAGTAATGTTGAATTCATTATTTTAAATTAGTTTGTTTTTTAAGTCTATTCTACGAGGGTAAGTCATTAAGTAAGTCACAAATGCATATGGCATGATTTAAAGTAGTAACAGATATCTCCAAAGAATGGTGATAGATGGCAGCACCATACAGCTTTATGATATTCAATTCATATTGAGTAGGTAGCATTCACACGGATGTGTAATGCAGTATCAAAAATGGCGATGGTGCTAAATAATTGTACGATAGAAGAGCAGCGTGCCGTGGTCCAGTTTTTGTGGGCGAAAGGACTTGAATAAAAAATAATTCATAAAGAAATGAAAAGTGCTACAGCATCCACCTTGCAGATCAAACTTAGCCTCAAGCAACTTTCATCTGTTTGGTCCACTGAAACAACATCTTGGAGGCAAACCATTTGCAGACGACGACGTTCAACGTAAAGTCTTACTGTGGATGAGATATCAACCCAAAGAATTTTATGCAGCTAGAATTGGGGCTCTAATAAAACGATGGGATAAGTGAATTAACGTTGCTGGTGATTATGTGGAAAAATAAAAATTATTTTCAAGTGATTATCATGGTAAATTATTTTTTTATTATCTTTTGTGACTTACTTAATGACTTTCCCTCGTATTAAGTTATGCATCATTAAGCATTTTTTGCAACATAAAACCGAATATGTTACAAAATTTCCTATAAACAAGACGTAGAGATTTTTCTTTTTTGCCTTGTTTAAGCAATGACATAAAAATAATCAGTTTTAGATATTTAGTTTAATAGATTCGTACAGCCTTGCACAAAAGTCTTTACAAGGTAATCGAAAATACAATGATACTGAATTTTTTAAAGTGAGAAAAAAATATATATCTTTAATGAATTACTAAAAAAAATTTTATATAACATAAAATCGAAAGCAAACAAATTTAATAAGATAATTATAATGATTTTACATAATTCTGTAATGTAGTATTTCTATAGCCCACATTGTCCCTTACATGTTCAGAAAAAAAAATCTTAGATAGTTAACTACTGTCATAAATATACATTTTAAATAACATTTGAAAATAAATGTACAGTGCCAGAAAAAAATTATAGGCCAAATGAAAAACTGAATTATTCTTAAACCAACTATAAAACGACATTATTTTTTTGCCATTTATTTTCATAGAATCATAATATGCAATTTTGCATATTTAAATTTTATGTAAATTTTTACATAATGCGACAAATGTCAGTTGCAATTACTATCTATTAAAATGTTACAAAATTTAAACAATTTTGTATTTGAAATTCTATTTGTCTTTCACAAAAGTATAAAGCTGGAAAAAATATTAAGGCTACGTAAGATATGTAACAAACTACGAATATTCCCAAAACTTCCTCTTTGTTTCAATTAATTTAGTCATTCTAAAGATCATAAAATTTGAAAATATTTTTAAAAAATTGTCTTTTGAAATAATTTCCAGTTGTTTTCAATGATCATTTTAAGCTAATCTTTAGAGTTGTAAGTTATATCATTTCCTTAGACGTCAGGCACCAGAATGTCCTAGAAAAAATTGTAGTTTTAGGTCAGGACTCCTTGAGTGCCACTCAAGCAGTTAACATCAGAGCCTGATTAAGGGGGAAGCACACATTATTTATATTTACACCGTTATTTTTTAACAAATACTTTCCTCCTATAATAAACAGAAAATTCTCATTAAAAAATATTTTTAAAGAATTCTGGTGTCTAATAACGGTGAGTAAATTGGATTGTTTTACACCGTTCATTTTTTATAAAAAATATTTCCTCGTCAAAGCGTGGAATTTCTATGACATGAAGTAAAAAATAATTGTAAAAATATTCCGGTGAGAGCGGAGATAATGTGTGCTTCCCCCTTAATCAGGCTCTGGTTAACATGACAAGCTTGGATCAGGATTTTGTGGAGCTTCAATTGTGAATGGACGCTTTGTCCAGCTAAAATATGAACTCGCTAGATGTTATCAGAGGTGCCAATTGCAGTAAATTTTCGTCAAGCATACCTTGATAAGTTTCTGAATTTATCTTTTTTTGAGGTATGCAATTGGTGTTCTTCCGATAGCAACGAAGATCAGTTAAATAAGTTTTATTCAAGAAATTTTAAATAACCCACAAAACTAATCTAATATGACACAATACCCCGTAAAATTATTGCTTTATCCGTTATATATAATTCCTTGTGTAAAAGTAATTTGTCTGACATGTGGATTATTTGCAGAAAAATACAGTATGTTACACAATTATGAAATTGTAAATCTCGTACATTGTACCGATAATATAAGATATTTAAAAATTATATACGCAAATAATACTTTTCTTCTCTTAATAAGTGGTGTATATATGCGACTGAGAGAAATTTTTGACATCCTTGTGAAAATTATTCTGTTACCTAAGACGCTTTTTTTTTGTTAGAATGAAAATATTTCTCGAGATTTCACTTACAGTGAAGTGCGCAGAAATATATCGCATTTCCATTCCATTACTATTCGACATCTTCTTCTCATTTTGTATTCAGATTGTGTTCTAGAGAACTAAAAAATAGAATGATCTATAAAGAAATACCAGATTTTTCTGAAATTTGGCGTATATTCTGATGCTTTCGCTTTCAAGACTTTAAAGCTCTATGTTGTCTTATACGTTTTCTAAATCATAAAAAATCGTTTCTCAACATAAATTTAGAAATCGAAATTCCACTTATGAAATGTTTCTATCGTTTTTTGTTCTTGAATTATGTGATTGCATTTGATTCGTGAAAAACGAATGACATCAAGAGAATTTTTGCTATATTTGAAAAAACAAATCTATAATTTTAAAAAATTGCGTTTATTCGTTTTATTTTATTTTCGTTTTTATTTTCGTTTTCAATTTTCATTTATTAATATATTAATTTGATTGAGAAATTATTGTTAAATCCGTAAATATTTTTTTTCAAAGAAATGGATAGACCAAGAACATGAGATTTACAAAAAGAAAATTCAAGCCATCACATTATTTCATTTAAATTCATAATTGTAACAATCTTAGTATGTCAGTTTTTATGTCAATTGTGTAACTGAATTCACATTAAAGTACAGTAAATGTAGATTCAAAATAAAGTTATTCAAACATTGCACCGACTATAATTTTTAATTGTTTACTTACCAGATTAGGATTTACATAGAAAATCCATTTCAAATATTTTTTTCTGTTTACCTAAAAGCAAACTTAAATATATGAGCAAAGAACTTTCTGATTGCTACATTATTATAGTAATTAATGACAAGTAAATAAGATGATACTTTCAAGTACCTTCGGTACACAAAGGTTAAAAATAGGTCAGGGCATAATTTTTCTTTTAAATCTAATGTAAAAAAAAAAATATTTTTCTCAATTTGTCTGAAATTGATAATATTGATAATAGCTTTTTTTTTTTTTTTTTCATTTCAACAAAAAGTAATAATACACATAGTACGTTTAGAATGTGGTTTTCTTTGAATGCCTTTTTTGGAGCAAAATTCGTTCTGACATCGAGAACTAACAAATGTTGGCTATTCATATTTTCCGTTTTGGAGGCGAACTCTACTTAACAGGTAAAAGTTCTTTCCCTTCTTATTAATTTCAACCTACGGCGAGCCATTTTGTCAATTATCAACAGGTTTTACTCGCCCTCTTTTCTTAGATTCTGGTCTAGAGAATGTGATCGAACTCTGAATTACCCTCATTTTATATTCCAATACAAATACTAGCTCAATTATCTGTTTATGCGCAACATAAGAGTTTTCCATCCTCATCAGTGGAGGATAAAAAATGTGTGGACATGTCTCTGAACCTGTCCTACGGGTGAATCCCAAACTGCATTGCTAAGTAATTCAACATTGAACTTTCCCAAACTTAACCTTAAACATTCCCGAATTCCAAGCCGCTCTTTGCCAATTCTTTAGTTGTGTTCCTGAAAAAAGGATTTTCGCTTCAAATTTCCGCAAATTTTGAAATTTGAAACTTGTGTTGACACTTTGAACAACTTTTTGACGTAAATTACACCTGATGCGAAAATTTTACAAATTATTATTAAAAATTAGAAAATTAGAAAATTTTTTAATTTCTTGAAAAAAAAAAGTGGATAATCAAGTCTGGAATGTTTCTGGTTTTCTGCCTCTTAAAAATGACGTATCGAATTTTAGAATAAAAATTCGATTAAATAATGACGTAAATATAAAAAAAACTTAAGAGTCAACAATTTGTGAAACGTAAGAATTTTTTTTTTTTTTTTTTTCTTTTATTTTATGCCCTGTCTTGGATCAAAAGTGCGATTCCATGTCTCCGCACCACCCATAGGAGTGAATCCCGGAATGTTGGCAACTGCGCATCGCGTATTACGTACGCATCTATCTCTGGTGCGACGTTAAACCGGTTCATCTCAAACTTCTTTTCTTGGTCCTCTCTATTTTGGATAACGGTTGCAATGGAATGTCTCCGTACCATCACTAGAATTGGATCCTACACCGCCGCAAATGAACAATATCCAATTTTTTTAGGCTCCAGGGTAAATCATATCCAACATGTGATTTATCACTCTCCATTTCCATCTGAATTTTCTTACAGGATACAAACATTTCCCTATAATTTACAAAATTTCGTCATGTAGTACAAATATAAGTATTATAATGTTCCAGTTTTGTCACATGTAAGGGGTTTAATGACGTAACACGGATAAAGTGCATTGTCCAGTACATTGCTCTTGATTGACGTTAAACCCCCTCAACCTTCTTTTTTCTCGTTTCGCATGGAGATATTGTTTTGTTGATATTTCGTATTTCCCAACTATTAATATCGATGGTGATTACCGAAGCTGTAAAACTATCCTTTTCATGGAAGATCAAAGTTGTGATAGCATATCTCTTTGGATATACCCCTGCGGGTGAATTTCAGACTGTTGTCATTTAACAATTGTATAGTTCTAGTTGAAAATAAAATCCACTAATCCTCAACCTCATCGTAATTCCCAACGTCTAAAAAGTGGAATATGATCGTTTAGGATTCGCTCAAGAATTTTCGCGCATGCTCAAATACATTCATTTTAGTTTTAAAGAAAAAACATTATGTCTTAATGTATAGGATATAGGTTGCTTGCGACATATAGGATATAGGTTGCTGTGGTATTTTAAAATATTTTAATGCGCAGTAAGTTCAATCTCTAGGCGAGTCAATTTAGTACATCTAAACAAATTTTTCACTTTGAGACGGGGGAACCATGGACTTTGAAACCATAAAACTCCATCGTAAACAAAGTGAAAATAATTAGTTTTAAAATAGAAAAGTTGTGTCTTTGCAGTGGAGTATTTTTGTGCTATTTAAATTCTCTCTAAATATGTTTAGTCCCATGACGGTTAGTCAATCCTACATATGTACATCCATTTTTAAGAAGTGAAACCACACCAACACTAAAGTAAGCTTCAAAAGTAGTATTAAACATCGCATGATTGTGAGCATTCAGGTGCATTTAATTGTACACATAAGTTGTTAGCACTTCGAATAAGCAAAACAATTTATTAGTACACGTTATCTTGTTTATCTATTAGCATGGCACATAAGGAAGAATTTAAAGTCATTTTTTGTATGTGTATTATTTATTGTATTCATATTTAACACGTTTAAAATAAAGGAAACAGTTTAAATATTCTTAGCTATTTTAAACTGAAGATAATATTATAAACCATGTATTGATGAGAGAACATTTTGTCAAAAGACAAATAAAAGAAAACTAAAAGAAAGAAAAAAATCTTGCATTGAACCGATGGAAATTCTTACATCATATTCTAATTCTTCAATATGTATTATTTAGAGTTATTGAAAGTGGTTCAAAAGTGAAGCATTCTTTATTTTTATCATCTTTAGTTCACAGATATTTTTAGTTTTAAATTGTCTCTTAAGAGAAAATAAAATTCCTAGATTAAAACCAATATCGTGAAGTTTTATCGTGACCACTTTATCGTGAAGTTTTTTGAAAGAAATGTTTGAGTATAATAAAAACAAAACATGTATTTCTTTGAATTGGATATATCAGAGAACTATATTCGACGTTTACTTAAAGCTCAAACAAAAGTACTTTTGACACTTGGGGTTTCTTTAATATTATTTTTATTCACAGCTTTCTGATCTAATATAAAATGCATTTTTCTGTACTAACAATATTCATGATATTATATTTTACCTTTAGTTTATAAATGGAAGGTATTTCTTATACATATGAGAAAATTTATGTTGATGGTCGCAATAAATTTTATATGAAATTATATTTTATTAAAAAAATACACTTTATTCATTCAAAACTTTTTTTTTTTTAAATTCCAAACATATTAACGTAATTTTAGCTATATTACTGTAATTTTTTACCGTAATTTAAATCTATTAAATAAATTAGTCTATTTAAGGAAAAAAACCAATGTATACAGAATATAGTACTTCAGTTTATTAGAAAACAATAAAAAAATGTATATAAAGAAAATTTCAGACAGAGAAAAAAAGAAATGCTCTATTTATTTTTATTTTATTTTATTTTGTTTATTATTATTATTATTATTATTATTATTATTATATTTTTACAAATTATTGATGAAATAAAACAGGTAAGAAATTATTTAAGCATTCTTTTCGAATAGTGTTTACGTGCGGTGTGTCAGATGAAAAAAAAAAGTTTAATTTCTTTTTTTAATTATTATTAAACTGACATTATAGAAAAATATGTATATATATATATATATATATATATATATATCTGTAAACAATTATTAGCTCCAAACAGTTCTTTTTCTCAGCTTCGGTATGATTATATACCTAGCATTGATGACATTGCGCCAGACTTGTATTTTAAATTCATGACTGCATTCTCAATTTAACTGATCAGCTTTTAGTGTCTCTTTCGAAAAATAAAAGTGGAATACTAATCCATGAATTTCTAGTTGATAAAAACAGTACAAAATAATTACGATGTACAAAATAAAAATATGACTTATAACCAACAACTCTTATAATAATTGTTCCGAACTGAACATTACGTCACGGATGACCTGCCAATTAGTTTCTATCCACATTATTATGTGGATGTTATAGAAAGTGTTGATTGGATGTAACCGACCAATCTACAGTGACGTAAAACTCAGTTCAGAAGCATTATTATAGGCAATGTTGTTATAACTGCCAAATATCACAACTGAAATTTTCTGATCGGTTATTAAAACTAGGGCTTTATAATAATATTATTTTCAAGTTCTGATTATCTACAACTCATAGTACCCTTGCGTACATTGACAATAAGAGTTTAACAAACTGTAAGGAAAGAAAAATCTTTTATTACGAAATGGATATCTAGATTTAAATTTCCGAAAATTGATCTAGACAAACTCTAAGATTCTAAGTCGGAAAGTGGTCGCTCACCACTATGCAGCAGTTTTGAGCTATTTCAATCTTTAAAGAGGGGCTCTGATGGCACTGTGGAGATTCAAAAGAGCCTGTGTCTAAAGATTAAACCTCCTCCGTTGTTTATTGCATAAACAGAAAAAAAAAATAATAACAGCGTGTACGGTTATACATATCATCAAAAATTTATTACTTTTCTATCTTTTAAACTCAAGGATTCAAGTTGTAGTGCCAATTGCAGATGACATGAAAATAAATATACTGTCTAAGAATATGTCAGATGCTGTTCTAGAATTATTTTCTTTAATAACTCACTGTACTTTTTGTTCATTTTAATTACATTACATATGCACTATATACCAATAAGTATTTGGGCACATTAGAATTTAGACACTATATGAAATATCTCGAAAAATTCTATAAGAATTATATTCAAACTTTAGAAATATAACGAACATATTATACCGCATATATTTCAGCAAATGTTTTGTCCTGAAGAGGAAAAGAGGACCAGTAAAAAAATAAACAATCATCAAAATGTTTTCAATTACCCTGTAAAAATATTGCTTTAAATGTGCTTTGGTTGGAGCATGTGATTATGCAAATTCATCTAATAACCTGTATATTTTTTTATGAGACTACCACATATATTCGGGGAGATATAATGGTCTATTTAATAAATTGAAAAAAAATTCCACTTTTTAAATTATAACACGTAAGGTAATAGATCATGTACAAAGCCATTTTTAGGAAACTTGGCGTACTATATTAGACATAGCATAGTGCAATCAGAATGCAAAAATGTTGAAAATCGTACAAAATATGAGCATTTTTACTAAATAATTTTTAACTACGCATGAGTAAGCTTTTAAAAAACTTCATTTGCATAATTTAATAGCTAAACGTATTGAGCTACTCATATGAAAGCCCCAACCAAATATCGTGTAAATTCAAAGGGTTATAAGAGGTAGAATGAACAGAATTTCAGTTTTTCTCAAAATAAAAGCCAAACTATAAAGGGTTTTACTCACATTTTAATTTTGATTCAATGAATAACCAATGGTAATACACTCCTCGCTGACTGTAAATAAATATTGATAAAACCCCTTATCACTTTCCGTTTAATTTTTTTTCCCAAATAGTTAAATGTCATTTATATTTCCGTAACGACTGTATATCACGGTACTTGGTTATGGCTTTGATTTTCTGAAAATAGTATACAGCTTTAGTAAGAGAGACTCTTGGCGAAAGTAAAAAATTGGCACCGAAATAACTCGGGTATTTCTCGCCAAGGACATTATTTACGCAATTGCGGTAAACATTTCAATGTATCGCAATATGTACCGAAAATAATCTCCAATCGAAAAATATTTATTTATACATTTCATTTATTCAATAATAAATGAAATCATTTAAATATAGTGACCAGTGAAGCGGGCAAAGCTTACTAATATATATATATATATATATATATATATATATATATATATATATATATATTCATATGATGTGTGCAAACACATTTGGAACCTTTTAATGTATGTAGCTATTTTAATTATTTTAATTATTTTACTTTAATATTTTAATTGTTTTCTTTTATTATTTATTAACACTATTATTTTTCTTAAATAAACACTTTTAATGGTAATTTATATAACAGAAACTTTCATTTACAAACCAGTAAAATATTTACATTAGCAGCTTGTGCCTTATTAAAGAGTTTTTTTTTCTAGTAAAGATTTCTTACTACACTTCGAAAGCATCTTTCATTAAAGTTCTTATCACAAAATTATGCTTCGCTCGTCTCACAATTTTTTAAATTAATTATGAAGTTTATTCAAATTTTTGTGACATTGATTAATTAAATTATACTATTTTCTTTAGAAATTTGTCCAAAGATGATTTTAGTTTACATAATTTTAAAGTTTACATCCATCACCTTTGAAGATTACTTGACAGTGTATTGTAAATAAATTAATAAATAAATAAATGCTTAGTAGATTCATTTAAAATATTGCATTTGTAAACTTTGAAACAGTTTACATTTTTGGGGTAAAAGTAATATTTTCTGCTTTTAATGTAAAATAATTTATAATTTTAAAAGACTTTTTACCAATCTATTGAATTGATTACTAAATCCTGAAGTTGTAAGTAGAATATTTTTATGACGAAATATGATTTTCCAAATATGCACTTCATTAAAAATATATATATATATATTTTTTTCGGAAAATTATTATTACTTTTTTTTTTTCTTTTTCTTTCTTTCTTTCTTTTTTTTTTTTTTTTTTTTTTCTTTTTTTTTTAAGTCAAAAGTCAATAAAATTATTTAATATTATTGTCGTATTTAAATGTAATAAAATTCAAAGACATTTCTATTTCTGATATTATAAAAGAATTATCGTCAAACTACATCTAGTATCTTAAAATTGAAAAATAAATATTGAAAAATAAAATAATTGTGCAATATGATTTTTTTTATACATACATAGAGCTACCAGCATTCTGAATTTTTTAATTAGATTTATCATCGCTATTTTGCATAAAGAATGTGCAATCAACATTTTCTGCAATTCAAAAAATTAAAAATTATATTAGAAATTTTCTGGCATGAAGTCTCTCGGAAAAAAATGGCAGAGTTTACTAGTTATGTATCTGTTTCAATATCCATCAGTCTGAGAGTATATTAAAATATTATAAAATCTCAGAAGAAATTCGAACTTCGCGCTTTCTTATTATAGGAGAATTCTATAGTAAATGCAGTGGTAGTCACATACAGCGAAATTTTTACCTCCACCTCTATTTTGTAACAGTACAAAATAAAGAAATAAATACACAAAATAAATAAATAAATAAATAAATAACAGCTGCATAAATAAGATAAATATTTCAGTATGGTAGTAATGATAGATGATAAAAAAAACGGAAATCTCATCATTTTGGGAGACCAAAATTACCATGTGCCACGGAATTACCCTATTATGAACGTTATCAGACATGTAACAATATTTTAAAAATTGTTTACTATTAATACTAAGATATATTACTAATATTTAAAATAAATAATACAAAACCAATTATATATATATGTGTATATATATAATTTTTTTTATGTTCAGTCATTTTTTATCGTGATATATGGGAAAGAAATACCTATAAAGATCTATTTAAAAACTTACTGCTTATTTATTCTGATAAATGTAATATAATAGAATTAATTAAATTAAGTAATATAATAGAATAATAATTAATAAAATAGAATAAATTAAAAACATTTATTCTTAATAAAAAATATAAAAATATTTTTTATTTTGTTGTATTTTTTAATAATATTTATGCAGATGTTTTTATCAGATAAATCTTATCTGTTCTATGTATATATATATATATATATATATATATATATATATATATATATATGTGTATATATATTATAATAGCGTAAAGGTTTGTGTTGTTGGGTTAAACGCCGAACGTTTTGATAAATTACTTAAACCACATAATATTTATACTGCTTTCTGTTCGCTTTAACTATTAAAAAACATTCTTTTTAACTTTAAACTGAAAATTCCCTCTTTGGACCTAACTGGTGTAATAGATCTAATTCCACACTGTTAAAAATTTTTCTGTAAATTTACAGAGAATCTATTGGTAATTAATTATATTAAGTCTTACGTAAATTTACAGAGAATTAAAAAAAGAGATTCTGTCAAAATGCGGAGAAACTATTCTGTAAATCAATCATAGTCTCTGTAAATTTACATAGATCAAAATATTCAAGTCTCTGTAAATTTAAATCTGTGAAACATCATAGTCTCTGTAAATCTACATATGTAAAAATACACAAGTCTCCGTAAATTCGAGCATGTAAAAGCATATAAGACTCTGTAAATTTACCATTGTAAAATTAACCACGTCTCTGTGAGGTTACATAGGTAAAATCACCCAAATCTCTGTAAAATTACATATGGAAGAACATCAGTGTCTCTGTAAAATTACATACGTAAGAATATCCAAGTCTCTGTAAATTTCGTATATAATATTATGGAAATCTCAGTAAATTTATCCATGTAAAAATACCTAATATTTGAAGTCCACACTGAGAAGCTCTGCTCTCAACGCTTGAAGGCGGAAGGTGCATGGTTCGATCCCAGGTTGCGATTTTCAACCTACCCATTCGGAATTTTCCGTGGATTTCTCCAAAACTTGTATAAATATGGGATAAGACATTTTAGAAAGACCTACTTTTTCGGCAATCCCCACAGGTCTAGAAACCTAACACAGCCAATCGGATTTAACTAACGCCTATTAAATATTAGTATGTTTACAAGCGTATCGAAGACACTCTAAATTGGCATATGCTTAAAATAAATTCCATTATTATCAATTTACAAGTACAAAAATATCCAACAGTAAGTTTATCTTCATGAATATAGGTAAGAATCTAGTAAATACGTTACACAAGTACAGATTCTTATACAACTTAAGGAAAAGAAACTTAAAGTTGGATGTTTTTGCACTTGTAAATTCATAGCCTTGGGATTTATTTTAAATGCGCGTCAGTTTAGAGTGTCTTGAATAGGCTTCTAAATATACTAATATTATTGTGGTGGTAAAATCACATTGGTTACTCCAGAGTTCTAGGCCTGTATAGAATGCCTTATGTGTAGGTAATTCTAAGGTGTTTTATCCCTTATTTACAAAAGTTTTTAAAGAAAACCTTGGAAAATTTCGAATGGGTAGGCTGAAAATCTCAACCTGAGATCGAACTTTGCACCTCCCACCTTAAAACTTTGAGATAAGAACTCCTCGAAAATTGATGGGACAAGACCGGACTTTTGATAAAATATATATAGCATGTCTATATATATACTAAACTACATTAAAATTCAGAGGTATAAAGTTGGTTAAGCTTGTATTACCTTTGGTAGGATTTGTAAGGATGCGCTGTAACAGGTTTTTAACTACAATTTTTATTAATATTGTGGTACATTTTGCATACATTAAACTTTTAATATAAAATTTGAAAACGAAGCTGATTTATATTATGGTACTTCTAATAAAATGATCAGAAATAATTGCAAAATATGTCATATGTTTGCTTAATATTGCTCGGTTATATTTAGTCCATACCAAAATAAAAACTTAATTCCCTCATTTAATATGACTCAATAGTGAAAGATCTCACAGGTCTAAATCTAAAATTTTGATTTGATAATTATGGCTGATATTGATGGTTTTTGCTCGGCTGAAACCGAAACTAGATTTTACTCTATCACATACATATTTTTATCAATACAGGGGGCGCTATTTTTTTTTCATGACTCTTCCACCAATATAATTATACGATTACTTTTATAGTATGATTCCATGATTAATTACAATTAATCATGCAATCATACTAGAAACTACCGAAAGAGAAGGAATTGTGTCGGTAGACACCCTGTATTGGCAAAAGCTGTGTGTAACAGAGGAAAATTCGTTTCATTTTCGGCTTTAGCAGATTAAAAATATAGGTATCAACTAAAATAAATAAATTAAATTTTGCCAACATTGTATTTGTAGATCTGTATTAATAACCTCAGTTTCTTTCACTCAAAAAATACATCCACTTTGTAAATACACTTAAAAAAATTATTTTGACAAATATATGTATATATATATATATTACATTTTGATTAGATATTAACTTAAAACAATTAAGAATGTAATTAAAACACTAATCGTTTAAAATGCATTTTGCTATTAAAAAGGTGTAAACTTTCTAAATGGAAAAAAAAAAAAAAAAAGAAAAGAAAAGAAAGACATACTAAAAATTTGTTAGGTACACTACCTTTCCATAATGACCGTACACTTTCGATTTCAGACATTTTTTAAAGTATTTCAAAAAATGTTAAACAAATCATTTTGAAACTTCAGGGGTGTGAAAGAAGAACCGGTAAAAAAAAAAAAAAAAATTAAAGTAAAATGAAAGTATTGGCTTCACCCTGTAATAATTAATGCTTGAAATACAATCTGGCAGTAGCATGTGATTATAGGACTCTTTCTCATTAACTCTTTTAAGTTTATATGTCTCTACCGCATATAAGCAGGGAGATAAAGGTTTCTCAAAAAAAAATTCACTTTTTTTAGCTATAACACGCAAAGTATGAAAAGACAGTGCAAACTAATTTTCAGGAAACTCGACATACAATAATAAACACTGCATACTGCAATCAGAATGAAAAAAATATTAAATATCTAATGAAATATGATTATTTTTACTAAATAATTTCTAACTGCGCATGCGTAAATGTTCAGTGAAATTTCATTTTCAAAATTTAACAGTCAAATTTATTGAGCCACTTATGTAAAAACCCCAAACAAAAATCGTGTGTAAACTCAAAAAGTTCTACGTCATAGAATAAACTGAATTTCAGCTGTTCCCAAAAAAAGAAATTGTTAATAGGGTTTTCCCAATATTTATTTACAATCACAAAAAATTGCATTACCGTTCATTGAATTTAAAATAAAAATGTGAGTAAAACTCCTTATACTTTAGCGTTTCTTCGAGAGACACTGAAGACCAGCTCATTCTTTGCGTAGAACTTTTTGAGTTTATACAATACTTGTTTGGGGTTTTTATATAAGTAGTTTAATGCATTTGGCTATAAATCATACAAATGAAATTTAGCTAAAACTTAGTCATGCACAGTTAAAAATTATTTAGTAAAAATGCTCACATTTCATTAGATATTTAATATTTTTTTCATTCTGATTGCAGTATATTGTGTCTAATGTTGTATATTGAGTTTCCCGAGTATAGCTTTGTACTGAATTTAATACCTTGCGTGTTATAGCAAAAAAAAAAAAAAAATAATAATAATAATTGTTCGGCAATTTTTTTAAAGAATTCTTTATATCTCCCTGATTACATGCGGTAGAGACTTAAAACTTTATACAGAAAATGAGCCCCATAACCATATACTACAGGCAGATTGTATTTCGAGCATTACTTTATACTGAGTGATGCCAAATACTCTCATTTTTCTTTAATTTTTTACTGGTCCCATTTTCACTTTTGACACAAACAAATAACTGAACTACGTGAGGTATAACATGTTTATTATACACTCCTGAAGTTTCAAGATGATTTGTTAAGTACTTTTTGAGTCATTTTAAAACACATCTGAAATCGAAAGTGTCCGGTCATTTATGGAAAGGTAGTGTATTAAATGAATTTGAATTTTTAAATACTCACATTGATTTTTGTATTAGCTAAAGAAAAAAAAATACTAATTCATTTCCATATAAAGGTCTCTCTTAAAAACTATGCATACAACTTTGGTAGTTTATTAAAAAAGTAAATTTGTGCAACATATTAATTCAATGCATAACTTGTCACTTAAACCAAGACTAACAAATTTGATGCAAATTTTATTATAAACTGTAACAAATTTTGAACATTTTTCAATATTCTGTTTCTAATAAAATTGGTTTTTAAAAGTTATTTTATTTGAAAATAAAAATTCTCATTTCAGATCAGATTTCTAATACGTAATCGAAGAAGTATAGGAACATATTAAAGGTTTGATACCTAAATATTTTTTTTTTTTTTTTTACAATTAATTCATTGCAGTGTGTAGAATAATTTCCATAATTATTGCAGTTTATGGGATATAAATATTTTTAAATAGACGGCAAGTGGAGAGAAAATGTTCGAACGTATTAAATAGTATATAAAGAAATATAGAGCTTTTAATATTTTTAAATATTAATTTAAGGTTCAATGCAGATGAAAATCGGGTAATTTTTGGTTTTCGTCACTAATTCCATAAAATCAAATCTTTAAAATATCTAACTTTTTGTTAAAGAAACCATTAGATTATTTTGAATTAAAAAAAATTCGACTTTTTTTTTTTCTTTACAAAAAAAAAAAAAATTAAAACATTTTTTCTTCTACAAAATAGGATCTAAAGAAGAAACAAATTCTGCGCTTTTACACATGAAAGCAGCATCCCGGTAATTTACTAGAATCATTGCAAAAAGCTCACTAAGAAGAAAAACATCTTTGCTGCAAAGAAAACATACAATTAAAAATAATTAAAAAATAAAACATACTGAATTAGATTTAAAATAAACTTTATTTTACTAACATAACACTTAACGTATCTTTTTTTTTTCTAAATGAGATTAATATAAGATAAATGGTGAAAAAGTCTTTAACAGGATAAATATTTGATATTTGTAAATGTCTCTGATGAGGGTATTTTATGGCATTTTCTATTTTCATATTTCTTAGACAACTTGCTTCTTTTCTTATATCAGGATCAATTTCCATTATAACTACAAAAAAGAAAAATGATGAAAAATTACTATTGTAGGTAAACACTTCAACTATAAATTTTTAAAACAAAATCTACATCCTATGACATTTTAAGCAAAAAATGAAAAGAAAGGATTCTAATTTCATGGCACTAAAAAGAAAATTAAGTATACATAAGCGAATTTTAAAGTGTATCTTATATACGCCATCTAAATAGAATCTAATGAAAAATCATCTAAAGAAAATAAAAGTAGATATACATGGTATTTTAAATCATTAATACAGGAAAAAATCACTTATATAATGAAATCATAAGATATTTAAGCACCATTTTATGAACGCCAGTGTAACAGGAATATTTTTGAAGTATTTTATATTTAAAACAAGTATGAATTGAATTGGATTAGATTGGATTTCGGAATAGGGCCGATTGACAGCTGTAGGTCCTAGCCCTACTTTGAAAAGACTTTATCCCCGAGCTTTTAAAAGACTTTTCCCCCCTTCCTATATGAAATTTTAAAGTTTGCCCCTGTGTTTCCTAGCCCCCCCCCCTTTTTTTTTCTTTTAACAAATGCCTTAATGTTTTCAGAAATTCCGAGACATTCCCAAGGTACAATGAATAGAGTGCGACTTTGATAACTATATATTACGACATTTTCAAAAATTATTGAAAATAATTTAGGCATTTTTATGTAAGCCTCAATTTATTACCGAAAAACCCAACGTGGGCTTACTTTTAAGGGGGTATTAGTCCATATTTACATGAATTTCAGAGAAAACCTTGGAAAACACCGAACGACTAGGACAGCATGCGCGACTACATATCGAATTTATCACTTCCTGTCTACCAGCTTCAAGAACAGATACTCCTGTCCCCTAGACCCACTTTTGTCTATTGGATCATTATAGTAATATGAATTAATACATAGTTCTGCCGCAGATTCTTTTTTACACAATTGAATTATGAACTATTTCCGGTTTATTAAATATATTTAAAAATTATTTTCTAAATATTATTTGGTCTTTAATAATTACATAAACTAATATAAATACAAATTAGAGTATTTTTTTGCGGTCTTACGCTACAGGTAAATTCTTTAATTAATATCCTTCTTTATTTCCATTATTAATTGTATGATAATTACTTAAATATTCTGTCTCCAAAAATTTAAATATTTAATGAAAACACTTTCCGGTTTTCGGTGGTGAAACATTAACTCCACCCCTCTCCCCAAACCCCTCAAAAGAAAGAAAAGAAAATTAAAAGTTAAAAATAAAATAAAAATAAAATAAAATTGAATCACTTGATAAATAAGAATTCTCTAAATCTAAAATCTTTATTTTGTATTTCGGTTTTTAAATTTATAAAATTTTCAATATTTAAACTATTGTATATACAAGATGTAGGCGATTTATTTCAATTCTACTCAAATTCTTGCATTTTGATTTTGAAAATTCAGATAATGTTTCAGTCTTCACGTAGAATATATAACGGTAAGCATTTTTAATGGCATAGAGAGTTGCACAAAGAACATGAAAAAACTTGAAGAATATTAAAATAAAAATTGAAAACAACCGGTAGCAGATTATAAACGAATATCAGAGGTGAAAGTTTTCAGGGGCTATCTTTAATTCCAGATTCTCCCACCCCCTTTTCTAAATTTTTCCTTACAATGCCTTCAGAATTCTACAAATATAATTTATTATGGGTATAAATAAACATTTTAAGTAATAGTCACGTAATAATAACCTTAATCTATTCTTCCACGATTAACTTTGAAAACAAATAGCAGTTTTTAGGGTTTGGGAATATTAGGTAGTTTTTCACCCTTTGAACATGGAAATAAAACAATTTATTGTCTCCTGAGAGAGTAAACTGCTAGTGAATCATCTCTAAACTATATGACTCCATGAGTGGCCGTGCCATTCTACGCTCAGAGCTGATAAACGGGCAGTGCTAGGTTCAATCCCAGGTCTAGCTCGTCGTCCTAGCTGTTCGAAGTTTTCGGTAGTTTTCTTCGAGACTCACATAAATCTGTGCTGGCCCCCTTAAAAAACATCCCCCTCAGAGGACACACTACCCCAGGTATAGGACTCTCGAGTCCTAGGCCTTTTGACTCGGCCTTAGTTCCAAGCACACTCTTAACTTTATAATACTCCGAATAAAAAACTGTCCAGTTATTAAAATCTTCCCCTTACAAAGAATGAAAATAAAAAAACATGTTTAACAAAAAATATTTCTGTCAATGCAAAAACTTGTTTGAAAGTTTTTTGACAATGCGTTATTAAGCAGAATCTATTAGCTATATTTCAGTGAAACTGTATTTTTAAATTGCAGTTGCTTCACAATCGTCTGAGTTCGTCTCCCTTCATAAACATGTAACCGCAGTCTTGGCATGCTTATGATTATGGTATATTCATCCAGGATAATTCGAAAATACAGTTGGATTTTGTACTTAAAAGTAACGTTTTATGTGGATCGGTTATTTTGAGATATAAATTAGTCCGCAACGTATAGCAACCTGGATAAAATTTCGTATTAATTAAAACATTTTCTCACTCAATTTAATATACACTCTGTACTTTGAATCCTTAAATATCAAACTGTATTCTGAAAAATCTTAACTTGTCAGAAAATTTAATTTGTCCCCCAACCCACCTCTCTATTACCATTGCTCGGCAACAGCAACAATAATTTTATTTTTCTTACATTGTGGTTTTTTAACTTGTGCATATATATATATATATATATATATATATACACTGCATAAAAAAAGTAGACGGACACTTCATTACAATTTTTTAAAACCCCGTCTTTGTTTAATAGGAAATGTCAATTAAAATTATTTAACATGTTTATCTTATCAATCTTCATATTTTTGACAGACAAATAAAAATATTCAATTATTTATAATTTTAATGTAGGAAAATGCAGAAAAGAGAAAATATATACATTTGCACAATATATATATATATATTTTTTAAAGTAGACGGACACTGGTCAAAAACTACAATTATCTAAATGGGTGTTTCTTGCAGAATACCAGTTTTGCATGTACATGTACATTTGGCATTTTGCCAATTCCTAACGTGCTAGACAAAATGGTTTTACGTAGTTAAATTTCTCGGAGATAAATGCGCCATGCCACAAGGAATTCCTCTAACTGATTACCAGAAAGGACAGATTATAGCGCTGAAAAATGTTAATAAAGGAGTCAGAGAAATTAGTAGACTACTTCTAATAAACAAAAGTAGCATCAGCGATTTTCTACGTGCTCTTGAAGACCATGGCGTAAAGAAAAAGAATGGCCTGCCAAAGAAACTTTCGCTTAGAGACCAAAGAAAATTTTTTACTGAGCTGAAAAAAACTGGAGCATCAATTCCCAGAGTTCGAATAAGCACAGGAATTACTAACGTAACTTCTCAGACAATTTATAACTACAATAAGCCCTCAAAACTCTTTCAATATAAGAAGTGAAAACATCTTCCATGCTGGAAGGATCATCACGTGACAGAACGCCTACAGTGGGCTCTAAACTATATGTCTTGGACTACAGAATGGATATCTGTAGTTTTTTCATATGAGAAAAACTTTAATTTAGACGGCCCAGATGGATATCAATATTATTGGCACAGTTTGGAGAAAGAAGACGAAGTGTACTCTACTCGGCAAGTTGGTGGTGGTGGCGTTATGGTGTGGCTAGCTGTTGGCAATAGTGGAAGGACAAATTTAGTGTTCCTAAGTAAGAAGCAGACTCACAAAAATTATATTGAAACACTAAGCAGTGAGCTTTTGCCATTTGCGTGTGACGTTGGAGGAGAAAACTGGATTTTCCAACAATATGGAGCGCCAATACACACCGCTAACAACGTTAAAAATGGTTTCATGAGAACAACATCAATGTTTTACCCTGGCCAACCAAGAGTCCGGATATGAATCCTATAGAAAACATTTGGGCTATACTTGTTCATAAAATTTATGAGGGTGGACGCCAGTATGAATTAATTCACCAGCTCAAAGAAGCTCTTACAAACATTTGGGAAAATTTCTGTCAAAAAAATAATCAGAATCTCATTGATTCGATGCCTAACAGAGTATACGAACTTATTAAAGCAAATGGGAGACGAACCCCTTACTAAAAATGTTTTATTTTAGAGATACAAGATGTGTCCGTCTACTTTTTTGAAGAAAAATTACAGTGCAAATATGCCCCATTTTTGTTTTCTGAATTTTTCCACTACATAATTCAAAAGGATTGGATCTATATAAAAAAAATAATAATATATGATGTCTCAAGAATATAATTATATTAGAGAAATGAACCTCTTATCTCTAATTAAAGAAATAAACGGCTTTAAAGTATTACAAGTAAGTGTCCGTCTACTTTTTTTGTATGCAGTGTATATGTATACATATACACATGCAAGCAGATTTTAAAAAATTTCAGAAAGCAAAATTAAAAACATTAGGGGAAAAAAAAAAAAACATTTAAAAAAATTGTCGAATAAAACTCCCATCTATAAAATCTTTATTTTGTATTTCTATTTTTAAATTTACTTATTTTTTATTATTTAAACTATTAATTATATAATGTGGAAATGACTTACTTTTTCCTCAATTCCTACTATTTTGATTTAAGGTAATCTAGATTATTTTTCAGTCTTTCAGCAAATGCCAGCAAACACTTTTAATGACAGGAAGAGGCTGTAAAACGAATATATAAGAAAATATATAGAAGTTTCAGACGATATTAAACTAAAAACTAGTATGATGTGGCCACCACATGACTTTCTTCTATATAATTTTACACAAAACTTATTCAATACAAATTACTTATTAAATTATCAAATTCTTTTCAATTATAAATGCAGACGATTTTTATCCGATAGAATTATCACTAAATGCCGAAAGATGCCAGTTTTTTTTTCCAAATAAAAAAAAAATGATTTTTTTCAGAGTTTTTTTTTTTTTTTTTTTTTCGTTAAAAGTAAAAAAAAAAAAAAAAAAAAAAAAAAATGGATAACTTTGTTTTAAATTATCACAGATCTATAGTTCAACCATTCGTTTTAAAGGTATTGACGAGATCTTTCGAAAGATACCCATATTGAAAATTTACTCCCCCAGGGGGGAAAGCGGTGAGCGATGCCCCCACATGCAATTTTTTTTTACTAGTTAACTACTACTATTATCAATAATTCATATTAATTTTACAATCACACGATTAAAATAACTCTCATTATGTACATTTATACGAAATTTTGTCCTATACTGTCATATTAAAAATTTAGAAAAATTCTATCATAGCACCACCTGCTTAGCCATTGTTCCATAAATCTAATCAGCACCAGTTCATGTCAATGTCCAACTAAATACCAAGTTTGGTTAAATTTCGTTCATTGGTTCGTGAGATACAGCGTCCAGAAAATTTGTGATACACACACTCAGACATTTTTAAAAAACAGTCAAATCGTATTCAGGGCATCCCAAAACGTGTAAATCCATCGAAAACTGGAGTTCAAAAATTTTCACGAATCCAGTACTTTCTCTATATATACATGGAGAAGAAAGTAATAAAAATCACAGGTAACAGATTAAAATATTTAGAAAAATTACCGCCTGTAAGTAAACACACTTTCAAAAGCATCTCTAAACTGTCTAATCCTCAGAACAAAATTTTCTTGTTCTTTAAAATCCCCCCCCCCCTACACATACACACACCTCACAAAGAAAAGAAAAAAAAATATGCTTAACATGAATTTATTTATTTATTTTTATTTTTGCGTATATAAAAAATTATCTGCTTATTTTCTGGCCCAGTTTTGATAGGATAGTATCAATTAGATCCGTTTTAGTGAAAAAGTATAGTTTTAAATTACAGCCAATTGTCATTTCGGCTATCTCTGTCTTACAAAATAAATTTGTGGACGAAATATTGTCATGACTGTAGTTACGGCACAAAAGTACAAAATACATATGTGCATTAGTTGTACTTTTGAAAGTTGTAGTTTTGAATTGGTTCGAAAAATGTAACCTTGATAAAATTTCGCATTCATTTAAACATTTCTTCGCACAACTTAATGTTATATTTTCAATCTTTATATTGCAGTTTGTACACAGAAAATTAACAAGTTTGAAAGTGTAATTTAACTTCTTCCCCACTTCCCCCATTCATTCCCGCTGCGGGTAAAGAAACAATTTTATTAGTTTTTCTATGTTGCTTGTTTCTGTTTTGTTATATCAAATATATAAATATTGTACACACAAACAGATTTTCAAACATTTAAGAAAACAAAACTGAAAATATTGTGTTGGTATCCATACAAATCATTCCCATCAGCCCCCCTTCTCCCCCCCCCCCACACACACTAAAAAATGTTTAGTATCAAAGATCTATATAATTTTCAATAATATTTCTGGTCTTTAAGGTTCTGATTAAAAATTATCTTTATTCTTATCGGAGAAAAACATTGCTCATTTAATAAACTTTTCTGGCCATTAGACATCTGTTCTTCTCAAAAAGTAAAGAAAGAAAGAAAAGAAACGCTTAAAAAATAATGTTTTAATTCATACAAAAATCTTGTCGGAAAGTGTTCGGACTTTGTGTTGATAAGACAGTGTAAGTTTGACTTATTTCATCAAAAAAGTAAATTTTTAATTGCAGTTAACCTGTGATCAACGTCAATTCGATAATCCAGTTGTTTTTATACTTCAAAATAATTCCGTATTAAATTGAACTTTTTAAAACTTCGATTTGAATTTATTCACAGAATGTAGCCTGTGTAAAATTTAGTATAAAACATTTCTCTACTCAGCTTGATTCATAAACTATACATTTAATCTTTAAACATCAATTTGTGAGCAGATTGTGCTAATAGTTTGAAAATTTAATCTAATCTCCCTCCCCCCCCCCCCACCCAGTATTGTCGCTGTGTAAAAAAAAATAATTTTATCGTTTTTCTTGCATTGTTTCTTAATTTATATATTAAATGTTGACATTCGCAAAAAAAAAAAAAAAAAAAAAAAAAAAAAAAAACATTGCTGAGTTGATGTACAACTCCCCTCCCCCCGAAAAAATAATGTTTAACATGAAATACTTATATATAATTCGTAATAAAGTTTCTCTGTTTTTATGGATGTGCTAAACTGTGTTTAACCCCCCCCCTCACACACACACACACACACACACTTTTTTCATCCTTTACAATAACTGCTTTCTAACAAATTAACATATCTATGTTTATTTTGTAAATCTTCTGCTAAAGGCAATTTTCTTCCAAACTCTAGAAGAAAAGGCGGCTCAAATTATAAGAAAGTCCCCCTCCCCCGGCTAACATGTCGAAAATTCGTCCTTTTCCATTAAAAACACCGGTATGAATGCATGTTGTCGAGAACATCTAAATTAAGTTTCTTTTAATCCATGAAAAAATTTTAGACCAATTTATTTGTTTTTTCTTAGGTTTCTCTGCAAGCTGAATGTAGGCTTTTTTATGTCAGGTGTTATAAGCGTTTACTCCCGTAGTTTTACATCTCTAATGATTTCTTTGCTTTTGCTATTCTTATTACTCATACGGACTTCTAATTTATTTTGTTATTATTTGCTACCGTGCAAAATGTCAAACGTCTATGTCGTTTCAAAACAATTTTCCTCCCCTGTTGATTTTGTGTACCTTGCATAGTCCGATAAGACTATCAGATAAGACTATCTATCCCGAACCGCTGCATTGATATAACTATGACATTCTCATAATTTTGCTCCATTGTAAATTAAAGAAGATACGCATGTAAAAATAAAGTTAAAGATACATATGCAATATTTGTAAACTATTAATATAAAATTAGCAGCAGTATCATACATTTAACTTCGACAAAAAACTTGTGTATTTACATATAAAATTTAATTGATTTCTGCTGCATTTGTATAATTTCGCCCTCCGCAGTAAATACATAAAGAATTATGTAACCGAAATAAGTAGCTAGATACTACATACTAGATTCTAGGTATCTTTAAATCGAATAACTCTGTTTATAAGTTTCAGGATTTAAATATAAAAAAATAACCACTAATATAACTAACATAAACAGTCATTGTTTGTGTTGATTATTAAAATAGGATAAAAGATTATATAAAATTTAATTTACCTAATTATGAATTCCAAATGAAAACACGAATTGCTTTAAGTTCTTCAATACAGTCAACAACAACAAACTTTTAATGGTAGATACGAAGATAAACATTCCGCAGAAACAATCTAATTTTCCCTAACGTTCCCTTTTCCCCCTTTTTACGTAATAGTACACTGCAATGAAACAAACTATTCAGCATATTCCTACCTACAAAACTTCTAGTTAAATATATATATATATATATATATATATATATATATATATATATATATAAGTATTTACTTGAATATAAAAATAATTTAATGTTATGCATTTATATAGTTTTTTATTTAATGTATCTATCAAAATCCCTACAAGGAAAACGTTGTTTTGAAAAGGGAAATATCTGTAAATTAAGAACTGAGTTTCTTGGTTCAATGCTTTTAACATAGAACTCATGTAAATTTACGGAGAGTCTCAATACTTTTTCTGTACTTTTACAGAAATTTTTGACAGTGAACCGAGTTTCTTGATTCACTGCTTTTAACAGTGAACTCATGTACATTTACGGAGATTCTCAATACTTTTTCTGTCTTTTTACAGAAATTTTTAACAGTGCATGCAAAGATTATAAATATGTTTATGCGGGTAAAACTGGCCGTACAACCAGAATTAGATTACAGGAGCACAGACGATCATACAAAAATTGTAACCAACATCCTAAAATTGTAATCCATTGAATAGAAACAGATCATATCCCCGATTTCGATAATATAAATGTTTTATACTATGGTTATAATTATAATAAGTCTCGTATTTGCCTCGAGGATTGGCATACAGCCAGCCATCTCCCCACTATCAATGAAGCATGCACACTGGCACCTCAATATTCTATACTACTATACATTCTTTGAGTGTGTATGTATTTGTTTGCAAAATGTGTTATTTTAATACTGATGAGGAAACTCGGACAGATTTAGAAACGTCTATATTTTAATTGTTTTCAAATGTATGTATATATATATATATATATATATATATATATATATTTAATTTTAATATCTTTACTTTGCACAAATAATTTAATGAAATTGAAATATGTTACTCATATGCACAAAAGACTGCTTTCTATAGAATATAGTATGATTAGTATTAGATTTACAGGGCTAAACAAGAATATTCAGTTACATTAAGAAATATTAATAAATATTTGTTTGATTTGTACTTTCGTTTACATTAAGCATTTTTAGCACTTTCTAACATTTTTAAATGTGAATATGATTTCAATTTTTGTATTTGTCTGTCCGTACGCGCTTTAACCCCCGGAAACATGTATAGGATATCTTGAAACTGATATGCGTCATTATGAATAATTTGTAAGTCAAATTGATAAAATGTTCACTATAATAGACGAACTATATTTTACCTGTATATTGTCAATACTGTTTTTAATAACGATAGAATCAAAAGCGCTATTTTTAGTAACGCTTGTCGTGTACTTGTATCATTCTTTATCACAATGTCTCTGGCATATCATCCTATAAGATGATCTTGTTCTGTTCATCTTTAAAAAAAAAAAAAAAAAAAAAAAGGTTCGCTTCTGTGTTTGGGTGCTTACTTTCAATGGAATATTTTACCAAATCCAAGTTATGTATTAAATCAATATGTTCGCTGTTTAGATTTTAATGTATAAATATAGTATTCCGTAAATATTTTTAAAAATCAATAACAGAAGATCGTTTTGAACTATCGGAATTTTCAAAGTCATTTAGCTTGAAAAGATCTTTATTCATCTATGATTTCAATTGATTATTTTCTATTTCAGTTAGTTTTAACTTTTGGTGACATAAATTTAGAGATTCTTTAAAAGATTTACTTACACATTTTTCTTAAATGGTCTTCCAAATTTTCATGAATTATTGAAACTCATTACTTTATGACTTTTATTTATTTATTTTTAGAAAACATTACTGGGGGGAGAAATCTACAATTTTTTTGTGTTTTGTGAAAATTTAAAAATATTTTCGTATCTTTGTAATGTTGTATCTCAAAACTTAGAAAGTAAGAACGAACTTTTTTTACCCCAATATTGCACATTTTGTAGCAAACTTTTTTGTAAATCTTAAAAGTAATAAGTTATTCAGCAGAAACCGAAGAAAAAGTCTTTTTCTTTTCTTTTTGGGTCTCCTAGCTATAGCCAAGGGTCTTGTATATATAAGCTATATATAAGCTATATATAGCTTAAGTATATATAAGCTATAGCCAAGGGTCGAAAACTTCAGTTTTTATCTAGTGTCTAGATACATACCACAAGAGAAGTTTTTTTTTTAGACCGGTTTGGGAGTAACCCCCCTCCCCTCCTTCCTCTCCCTTACAACTCGCATTCTTTTAATACACTACTATTTCCGAAAAATAATATGTTACTGCAGTTAGAGTGCAGATGTATAACCATTTAAAATTATCGAAAAGTTGTTTTATGTTACATTTTTAATACAAACATGCTGGAGGCATAATTTTTCTTTTTTCTTTAAATACATTTTACTTTACACGGATCCAATTACATTCACTGTTACACAATTCTTTATCCAAAGTTAAATTCAACTTATGTTTCATAATAGTTTCACATATATTATTGTGCAGATTAACTGAGGAAAGTTATAATATATATATTTTTTTATAGAAACTAAAAATTTAAATTGTTCTTCCACTAAATTTGCACAAAAATATGGTTTTGTATCATTGAGGATTTTTTATTTTAGAGCATGGATATTTCTTTTCTCTCTCCCTCTCTCTCTCTTTTTGTATTTTTAGATGCATTGCATGATGAAAAGCATTATTTTATTAACCTTATTTGAACTTTAAGGGTATTCACCCTTTCGAAAATTCTGAAATTTGACCAAAATATTCATTTTCCTAACAGCAGAAAATGTTTTAGAAGCGTAACAATCATATAACATCGAAACATTGTAATTATTGTAGAAATGTTTCGAAAAATTCAGTTTGTTTCACATTAATTTCGAAAACTTAGAAATGTCCGTGATCGTGACAAAAACTACGTAACAGCAAAGTTCCAATAGTTTGATTGATAGAACAGTGAAAAGTGTGACCATTTCTGAAAAATACTATATAGCATACAAAATGTACTACGATGGTAAAAAATTGTATTTTTTTTCTTCAACGTAACTGAAATATTCTGTTTCATTTATGTTCAGTTTGAGATTTAATTTAAAACCATCGTTATATTTTTAGGTGCAATTTCTAATTCTCGGAAATATATTGGAATTGGAACGTCTGCTAGAGTTATTTTAACAAAGTTATTAGTCTTCAATTTTGCCCTTTAAATAAAGTCTTTAAGTTTACTTTCATCTCAGTTCATGCTTTTTCATATATATATATATATATTATGTCTTCAAAATACTAAAACTGTGCTTGAATTTGCTAGCAAGTTTTTTAATCAACATTATATTAGTGCGACTATAATACTATCACGGTTTTACAATTTCACCAACTTTTACAGCTAAATTTATTTCATATTAATTATTTTACTAAAAAGAGTATTTTATTTTCTCTTTTATATTTAGCATTACTTAATAGGTGTTTTTGATATATCTGTTAGCTTTGATGGTTACAATGAACAAAGTTTTGAAGTAAAATTATTTTTTTCTAAAGAATGAAAAGCAAAATACTTTCCATTTAAAAGTAATCATGAGATGTCAGTAAAAACTTGAATCAAATTTATGACTTTCCTTACATTCTGACTATTACTTCTGAAATTCGAGGTGAAATATATTCCTATTTCATGCACTTATTTATATATTTATTTCCGCAATTGAATAATGTATGGCAATAGGATATATTGGCTTAAATCATTCTGCTACCAATCAAAAAGCAAGAGGGGTGTTTTTAATGGAAAAAAAGCTTCTCTTTCTCTGTGGTCAAGCTGACAATCGGCATCTATTCATTAATAATGAAGACAAATGATCAACGATGAAACTTTCTGAAGAATCATATGTAGAATTTCTGGCTTCGAATAGTAAGAGTCAATATTCACAAAAGTAAAATAAATCGATTTATTTATTTTGTATTTATTTATTTATTTTTTACTTTCTTGTGAAAAATTTCTTCAAACAGTAACGTAAAAAAAAAATAAATAAATAAATTAAATTAAAATAAAATAAATTAAAATAACTTTTGATCAATATATATATATATATATATATGGAGATTTCTTTGAGTGTATAAATATAAATTCATTCCAAAGAATTTATATTAAAAAAAAAATTTACACATAAATTTCTCAATATTGGTTTTTCTAAAAAAAATACATACGTATTTTTAAAAAAGTAATAAATGAAGCATGAATATTACAGTTTTTCTTAAATCATGCATATTTTTAAAAGGTAAAATTCTATGTAGTTAATTTGCTACTTGTTTTATAGATATTGTATTTCTCTTCTTCTTCTTCTTCTTTTTTTTTTTTTTTTTTTTCGTCCAGAGCACTGAAAAAAAAACTGTTTTATAATATTTTCCAATATATATATATATATATATATATATTTGAATGAAATAATACGAATTATTGAACAGTTCATGTTCCAGTTTTAAAGCAGCAAAAATAAATAAATAAAAATTGATTAATAACAGTGGTTGGCATCAAAATTGATTCTGTAAAGTTAGAGATTATTTGCGTCTACCTAGCAAACACAGAATATTCAGTGGGCTTTATAGATATGCTTTTGCAATATGTTTTTTTCAGAATGTAATTAATTTCCAGAGTACTAAATAACGTAAGCACGCTACTCGCATTGAGATATATTTACATGCTATCGAATTAAGACACATTTCATAAGTAATTTAATTTACGAAAACGTTAACGTCAAGAATTCTTCTGAGTTATGCTTAAGCAAAAGTTAATAAATCGTTGTGAATGTCGCCTTTCCTCTTTCTTTGAAGCTTAAATAAATGAGTTTTATATCATTCTATTTCTGCATATTTGAGTTCTAGACATTTTTACAGGTAGTTATGGAGCAATTAATTAGACTGCTTTAACCCAGCTGTTACATTGACGCCCAATCATTTGCGATACCCCCCCTCCCCCCTGCCCGAGTTAATTTTACTTGGCCATCCCAGCAAAACCTGATATGATGACCAACAGAAGAACAAGTGGTGGCTGCCAACAGCAGCCATTTCTTTTCCGCGGATAGCAAAAGTTAACGGTGCCGAAAGAAGTCTGCTACGCAGGCCAGTAGTAGGCCATAATCAAAGGTCCACTGCTGGCAGCCAGCAGAAAAATTAAAATATGTTTTGTGGGTGAGTGATGAGACGGCAGCTACATACATATATTTTTATATTACTGCTGGCTGCCTTTATTTGCCCTTTATTTTTTGCCATCAGTGGGCCAGTAGTGGTTTATTTAAGGCATTTGTGTGTGTGTGTGTGTGTGTTTGCTTTCTTAATTGTACCACTTATACTTGTTATGTGTCCATTAATTCATTTGATTTCGTATTTATTTATTTTTCAATTATTATTTTAGAGATTTTTGATCAGAGACTATGATTATATGTAAAATTTCAATTATATGCATATTTATGCATCTATTCTTATAAAATGAATTTCTGCTTACTATTACATATTTGTTCTTTAAACGTACTTTCATCTCGACCAGACAGAATAAAGCTACAGTAAAAAAAAAAAATAAATAAATAAATAAAAAAAAATCAAAGTTTAAAAAGTTTCAGGGATTGTTGGAAACGTGGTTCATTTGCAGCTTGACTTCCATATAAAAAATATTATTTATATAAGGAAGAAAAAAGAACACTTTTTCATCCTATTATATATATATATATTTATATATTCCGTATAGGAAAAAATATGATTAATATACTTAAATATTAAAATATTTCAGACATTATCGTCAGAGAAATTAAATGCTAATCTACATATAGCAGAAGCGAATTTTACTTTTAGATTTTTCGATAAAAATATTTTAGATGCAAAAGCAAATTCAAATGCATCATTTTACTGAAAAAAAAAAGAGCGAGCGATAATCTTTCATACTTATATATATATATATATATATATGCTCTTTGAATCACTCATTTTAAAGTACTGGAGTGAGAAAACATACATTTAAAATGTATTTTATTTCTTATACAGTTTTTTAAAGGAAGATTTAGTTTTACAAAATGTTCATGCGCGGCTTCTGAAAATAATATTATCAATAGAATTAAAATGATTATCTATTGAATGCTTTTAAAATATCACTATCTTAAAAGCTCAGGTCACATGAGATTTGACCATCTAAACGATTTATTTATACAGAAAAATAAAATGTTACATGTGAATGAAAAAGTTAATTGCTTAATTTTCATTTATTTCAGTTATATTTCTGTTTCGGAGTCATTACATTTCTTACTACATAACTGTGTTTGGTAATTTCTGAAATGGCTTTATATATATTTATGCAGAATTTTATTTTAAGGAAAACAAATGTATCTTTTTGAAAAAAGAAATATTTCA
The DNA here is from genome assembly GCA_963930645.1 of Salticus scenicus. Classification (NCBI taxonomy): domain Eukaryota; kingdom Metazoa; phylum Arthropoda; class Arachnida; order Araneae; family Salticidae; genus Salticus; species Salticus scenicus. The sequence continues at coordinate 253,813,793 of OZ005651.1, read as the reverse complement.
TATAACATTTTACTAATAAATTTTGCATTTTTATGGCATTGCAAAAATTTGCATCAATTAATTAAGATATTGTCTTAATATTTAAAGTTTCCTGTTTAAATAAAAAGTAATATTGATTGATTTGAAAAAATAAAAATCATTTACTATGAAGAGGATAATGTCCTAAATAGGCTACCACTTTTGCCACCGATGTATATGCTCACATAACATAGATAATTATGATGTTAATTATTATGGTGATATTAGCATTCATAATGCAAGTAATTAGGTTTATATTTCCAAAAATGTATGATAGAAATTTAGGCAAAATCTTTATAGTTAAAGGGGCTCTCCAAGTATGGGGTACTTGTAGACAAAAAGTGGTTTATTTTGTAATATATATATATATATATATATATATATATATAATGCCAAATTTTGTTAACAAAATTCATCGTTGTGTTGAAATTATATAATAATAATAATAATAATTTATTACTATTATTTTTTATTCGGATGCAGAATTCACAGACGTTGTACCCAACATATTTCATTCCAGCCTATTCCAAAAGTGTCCGACCTCAATATTTAATGCCTTGAATCCATATTTATCCCTATAATATCTGAAAAGATTCTATTGCAGAAAATATATTGTGCATTGTCGTTAACAGTTTTATCGCCCCAGCGAAACTGCCAGCTGGACATTGTCACTATCGTCATTGGTGCGAAGTTCTGTATGGTCTTCTTCCGAGTGTGACTTCAGTCTCTGAAATTTTATCCTGGCCAATTTGGGTTTTCAGAGCGATTTTGAAAACTTTCTCTTTACTCGTCATTTTATTCTCTGTCCAAAATCATTCGACTGTTTTTCTAGATTTTAGAATGTTTCACACACTTCATTTCTTATGCGTAAGGACATCCAGTTACGATGCATGTCTTGACACTATTGGGAATCAGTTACATGTTTCTTTGAATATATCGAAGATATATGGTTTCTATATGATACATCTTTTATTTGTAAATCCGTTTGGATCTTTAAGCTTTCGGAATTAGTCTTTGATCTAGGGTGCTGAAACAATGATCTTTACTTTTCGTAGACCGCTTCCATTCCACCAACTTTGTCATGTTTATGGTCACTGCAGCCATTACAAAACGACACACGAAAGCAGATGTCCTACATTCTCTGGTCATCTGTTTTCCGATTATGTAAAAGTTACTTACTCCGCTGAATAACTAAGAAGGGGAGAAATTAAATTTCACATACATTTAAATGTTTTATGGTTCTCAAAAGTAAGTTTTCCGATCGATCTGTTAATGGCAACCCACTTGCGTGAAAAACACATAGTCATATGATCACTATTCTTCCCCCCCCCCTTTCTTGCTGGCTTATTCGATGTCACACTCGCGACGCGCACAATGTGCTTCTTTCACCTTTAAAGGAAGTATCTATATTTAGACCCAGCGACGTTTACGGAATTTCTACATATATTTATATTATGTTTAATGAAAATAGGGAAATGCATGACTTTCAGATATTATTGTATTTAATAGAGTATATAAAAATAAGCTATTTGGTACCATTTCGTAAATTTATTTATTTATTATTAAATTAAAAATCGAAGATTTCATTTTTGGCAGAAAAACGCTACATCACATGGTAAAAAGCAGTCGTGTCGTCCCTAGTCATGTAAACAATCTTGCGTTGCATGTCTTTCTCTGTGTTTAAAAGTCCGTTCCTGCTTTGCATATTTTATTTATTTTATTTTATTAGATATTTTTCACTCTATGCTTAAAAAGTGTATAACCAAAAAGCTATAAGTACTGTACAGTACCATGCTGTAAATTTCGACGATAAATACACCCGCAAAGTTTTTTTTCATGCTCAAATGGATCCTATTAAGGGCTCTCTTCACTCACCGGAGTCGGAAGCCAAATCTAATGTTATTCTATGGGAATTTTTTCTTTACAAATAACTTATTAACTAATACATATTTTTAAATTCTGTTTTCACATTCGGAAAAATCCCAACTTTTAAATTGACGGATCTTTTTTAAAATATATATATTTTTAATATTTTATATTTTATTTTGAAGCTGCAAAATACGAATTTCCAATATGTGAAATTATTTCACTTTGCAATTTCAAAATAAAATATTAATAATTAAAAATATACATTTTTAAAAAAGGTCCGTCAATTTAACAGTTCGGAATTTTCTGAATGTGAAAACAGAATTTAAAAATATGTATTAGTTAATAAGTTATTTGTAAAGAAAATTTCCCTATTGAATAAAATTGGCTCGATCTTCCGGCGACGGTAAGTGAAGCGTTAAAAGGAAAACATGGATCAACGCCACGAAGCGAGATGAGAGATTAAATAAGAAACTGACATCGACGTTACCTCATTGGTGCTGCAAAGATAACTTTTCAGTAAATAAAGATATTTTAACTCATGTGTATAATTACTGTAAAAAAATGTAGGAAAAATTAAGTTTTCTGTTCTTAAAAAATAAATATATAATGTATACTTATTCATACTTATTAATACCTTATAAACTTGTCCTATTTATTCACAATGCATTTCGGGTGCACTTCGCGCCCATCTTCAGGTGATCTGTGACTTCTCATCGCTTGTGTTTTCATCGGCTTCCCCTCGGCTTCCCCTCGGCTTCCTTTCTTCACTTCATTTCGTCTGTTTCGGATTCTATCGATTACTTGGTTCCAGTCTTTTGGGATATTCGCGTGCTCGCGTTCATTAACTGCTGTGGGGTTAGTCAGAATCTCGATGGCTTCTCTTTTAAAGGCGTAGCTATGGTTATTATATGGAGCGATTTTATTAGTTTTTATGGTGTTAATATTAATAGGGTTAGAGTAGTGGGTAGAGGCAAGTGCTGTAGATTGGCGGTTGTGTTTTAAATCGGCTTTGTGTTCTTTTTCTCTTTCGTGAATTTTTCTTTTAGTTACTCCGATGTAACAGGCGCGAGAATTATCTGTATAATTAAAGTCAATTTTATAGATTCCGGCGGTTGATTGGTTATCTATTAAGTCTTTTTCATTTCTAATGTGTTGAAAAATGTTGCGGTTTGGTTTGATCGGAATATTGATGTTGTGTTTTTTGGCTTCGTTTTGAATTTTGATACTGGCGCCGTTACAGAAGGGGATGGAAGTTGTAAATTTTTCTTTTTCTTTCTGGGCGTTATCTATTTTACTTAGGGATTTGATGCGTTTTTTATATAGTTTGTTTACAAGATTTTTTGGATAGTTGGCCTTAATTGCTATGTTTTTGATGTATTTGAGTTCTTCATTTAAGAGTTTTTTAGTGGAACAGATTAGGATTGCCCGATTGATGTAGGAGCGTATGGCGGCGTATTTATATGGGAGTGGGGTATAGCAGTGTTTATTAATAATTTCGGTATTGGCAGTTGGCTTTCTATAAATGGTTGTGTCAATGGTATTGTTTGGGTTTTTAATAATTTTTATATCAAGATAGTTTATTATGTTATTTTCTTCTTTCTCCGTTGTGAATTTTATATTTTTATCTAGGTCGTTAAGATTATTTAGTATTTTATTGATGTCAGTATTATTTGGAAAGATGGCAAACACATCATCGACATACCGTGTCCAGATTTTACTTTCTTTAATTATTTTGGTGGCTGAATTTTCTATTAATCTCATTTTAAGTTCGGCTAGAGTTCCTGAGATAGGCGACCCCATAGGAACGCCTTGTTTTTGTCGATAAATACTATTGTTAAATTGAAAGTAGGATTCGTTGAGGAGTAAATTACTGGTTCGAATTAAAGTTTCGCTAATTTTGTTTTTCCCATAGGTTTCTGTTATTCTTTCGTTAATTAAGTTACTGATTTCTGTAATATCGATGGATGGGTATAATTCTTTTACATCAAAGCTTGTCATTATATCGTCAGAGTTGATTTTTATGTCTTTAAGTTTTTGCATGAAGAGTTCATTAGAGTTTATTGAGATGTTAGAGGGGGGGAGAAGGGTTTGGTCAATATTTTTCATGTATTTTTCGAGGAAATATGTCGGGCCTTCAGATTTATTAACTATTGGACGAAGTGAGGGAGGATTTTTGTGGTCTTTGTATTTGGCGAATAGTCGGGGGATTATAGGGGCAAAGTTATTATTATGTGGGGGTATGTTGTTGGGCCAGCATCCGGTTTTTAGAAGGTCTTTAATTTTTTCGTTAAGTTTATTTAATGGTGAATTTTTAAGTTTTTCGGCGTTTAGTTTATTAATTGTATCGTACATAAGCTCATTATAGTTTTCGCGGTTTAGAATTGTAATAAGGTTTGTTTTGTCTGATTTTAAGATGGCGAGTTCGCGTTTATTTTTTAAACTTTTAAGGCATTTGATATCGGCTGAATTAGTAAATTGTTTGTTGGTTTCGGATATGGATTTTATTGCAGCATTCCTAATATTTTGTTGTGATTCGGGGGGAGTTTTTTCGATGGCGGTTTCTATATGTGCGATAGTGTCTTTTATGTTGTTAACTTCATTTATAATATACTTGGATCCTAGCCTTAAGAGTGCGTCTTCATGGACATTGGGTTGATAGTTGGAGAGATTTAGGTATGGGTATGAATTGGGGGTGGATTTGTTTAGGATTTTACTTTTTTTGTTTTTTAACCAAAATTGGAGTTTTTTGTTATGTTGCTTGGTTATTATTTCTTCATCAATTTCGGTGTATCGTTTGATTTTTTCTTTCATCTGGTTAAAGTCTTCTTTTGTAGTAATGGCTTGTAGATCGTTTTCTAATTTTCGATAATTTTGTTTAGTTCTATAGATATCAATCGACATGCGTTTTACTATTTTCTTAATGATGGTTGTTTCAAGTTGTTTGGCTAAGTGCCGATAGTTTTTGTTAATGTATTGATTTTTTATTTTTAAGAATTTGGGTGTGATATTATAGTGGAGGCAGTCTTTTAAGAAGGATTGGTGGTTTGTGTCACGTGTTAATTTTTTGGCCGTTTTTCGAAGTTGACTGAAAAGTTTTTGTTGAGTCATTATCTACCTAAAGGGATGAATTGTTTATGAAGAGTTAATCCGGAAGCCCTCTCAGGGAAAACAGCCGGTGTTTATAGTAAGTAGCCGCGAGGTATTGATTTAGGGTGTGGAGCAATCCGACAACAAACCTGAGTTCGCAACCAAAGAAAACTTTAAAATAAATTATCAATTACAATTATATAACCAAAAGATTAAAATACGGTTTGCCACAGTAACACTACCGAAGGCCGCGAAGGGTAAGGTATTTATAAGGTATTAATAAGTATGAATAAGTATATTAACGTCCTAATAATAAGTTTTTTAAAAATTATATAATGTATTTTGATAATTATATTTCTTTAGTTACAAAAACGCGAAATAAATGTTAAAAACTACTGGTCTCATTAATATAGTCATTAATAATTTAACTGTTCTTTAAAAAAATATTTTTTCTTTAATTACTAGGGGGCTCTGCCCCCTGCTTGCTCCGCTCACCAACCCTCGAGGAAGGCTTCGCCTCCCCCCGACTCACTTTACTTATTAACACATGCATAGCTCTGCCCGCCTATTCGCTGCTTTCTTTCACTGAAAAGGAATATTAATAGTGCATATTACAAGACAAAAGCAGAAAAATATTTTGGAAATCCTCATATTCAATGTCAGATTGAAATATATATATATATATATTAATAGAAAGAAATCCATAATATCTACACGATTTTGCATTACAGCTTTAGTATATGATCCTTTCATTTCTTCTTTGGAACCTTAGATTCGAACAGCGCTATCCCAGTTGGTAGAGCGCTGAGCTCGTAATTGCAAGATTGGGGATTCGGTTCTCCAACGGCCAAAGACCGCCGTGTACACTAATGGTGGCTGGTGCACGTAAAATATGTCGTGGCCGCAATATCCTCCATGTTCCCATCAAATTTATTTCTCTGGGGGTCCACCGAAGCGGGGGAGCCATCCCCTTCGTGTAGGACCAAAACTGTGGTGGCATGTCTCCGGAACATCCGTAGGGATGCGTCCAAGACCGTCGCCAATTATCCATAGTGCAGTAATGGTGCGACGTCAAACACAACTTACCTAATTATCCATCTGCTTACAACCAGGGATCATATTTTAATTTTCCCGTGTAACAAAATTAATTTTCTAAAAGTAGAGAAAAAAAGTTGATATTTATTAGCTGTCTTTTTAATCAGTGGTTTCGGACCGCGGTATCCTAGTGGGTAAAGCACCGAACACGAAATTGGAAGGATGCCGATTCGATACTTGAGCCGGCCAAAGACCGTCATGTACACTAATGGTGGCTGGTGCACATAAAATCTTTCGCGGCCGCAAAGTCCTCCATGTTCCCATCCACACTATACCTGTGGGGATCACCAAAGCTGGGGGATCATACGCTCCGTGAAGGATCAAAATTGTGATGACATGTCTCTGGAACATCTCTAGGGGTGCTTCCCAGACCGTCGCCAATTACCCATAGCGCAGTACTGGTGCGACGTTAAATCCAACCTACCTATCTACCTACATACAACCATGGAACATATTTTAATTTTCCCGTGTAAAATAGGCTGACCAGATCAAAGTACCTTTATAGTAGAGAAGCATTACAAATTGCTACAATTATCAAATTATGGATGTATTTATTCATTCCTAATAAATAAGGACTAAAAATAAAGTGTTATTCATTAATAATTTAGTTTCTACAATTTTTTTAAAGCTTAGAAAAATGCCTTAAAAAAAAGGGCGTCTGCATTTGTCCCCAGAAAATGGGGACGTTTGGTCAGTATAGTGTAAAATAACTTCATGATAGAAGAACGACGTCACCGGGAGAAAATTTTTTCAAAATGGAAAATAGAGTACCTTCATAAACTTGTCGTTTTTAGTTGATAACGTCTTTAATTAAAATGATAGAAATTTCTAAGCAGCTGAAATGTCTTTCTTAGAGTATTCGGAACAAATTGATACCTCTCATGACACGAAGGACCCTGCCCTCCGCAAGAAGATGCTGTCACAGACAAAAGAAATTGACACCAGTGACAGTAAATTTTTCTAATATATAGAGAAAATGTTAAGAGATTTTGGTTAAATTTTCCAAAATTAATATAAGTAAATCAGTATATTATCTCTTCGCACAATAAACTTTTAGTAATATTTTAACTAATTTATATATATATATATATATATTAAATTACAAATTCTTAAGTGTACACATTATCAAAAAAGAAAAGTTTTCACATACATTTTCACATACATGCTTCTAAAAATTAGAGAAATTTAGAAAAACACTAATGTTTTGTTACTACAATAAAAAAAAAAATCTATTATAAAAACGCTTATATTTTTCGAAGTATAAATCAGTAAAGAAAAAAGAAATTCCAATTAGTTTTAGCTCCTCTTATTTCTGTGCCAGTGAAATCCCAAAAATGAGAACATGGAAAGAACATCTATTATGGGCAGATTATCCGATTGTCCTGTTACAGATCCGGCCTAGATCGCACTATTTCAAGAAAAACATAAGGAAAAGTAGAAAAAACGATATGATGTAGTTAAGGAAGTTATGAGATATCCCTTACAAAGTATATAAACATTAAAATACATTATAAAATATAGATTAAAATAGACAACAATTATAAAAAATCAATGGGTAAGAGCAGGTACGCAAAATATAAACGATCTCACTTTGTAAGCTGTGACGTCAAGGAAGTCACGAAACGTTTTCAGATCACGGGATTTTTTTTAAAATGGTTTTCAGCTATTTTAAAACGTTAGTTAAAAATTAATTGGAATTAATTTTACGATTCTAACTGAATTTTTGAGTTTCGCAATATTGAATTTATTAAGTACAATTGAAAGAAAGTGTTTTCCTCCGCATGCAACTTCCCCATTATATAATAAATTTATTAAATATTAAAGGAACTCTATAATAATTTTATGAAATATGTTATTGAAATTTAAAATTTTTTTAGAATAATATTCAGTAGAAAAGTTAATTCAAAGTATTTCGTTAATTTAAAGTATTACGTTGAAAATAACGTCCAATTTGTAATATGATGCAAAATACCAATTTAATTGTATGTATAAAGAAATACATTAACAGAATGCAAAAAATAATAATTTCTTTAACTGATATCATGCTTTGAAGGATTTGAATAAGATCTCTGCAAAAAGACCTTATTCTTACATGGAGTTTTTCTTTTTTCTTTCTTTTTATTTCTTTTTCCCTTTTTTTTATGATTACAGGGAAATGCAATTTGAATGGAAATTTATTCAAAGGTTATAAATAAAATTGAAGAAATCATGTTTCGCTTCTTTTGAAATGTTGGTAAATCATTAAATCTGGAATTATTGGATATCAAAGAAGAAATTTTCTATTATATTTTCTTGTAATATTATTTATTTATTTTATTTATTTTTTTATTTATTTCATTTTATTTCATTTTATTTATTTATTTTTTGCATTTTGAGTGAATTTTATTGAATGTTCTTTAGTTAGTGCCATATGGGAAAAAAATTTGAAAGTGAAAGTTTTTTTTTATTTTTTATATACAGATTTATATGACACGTTTTTTCAACTTTTAGATTTATCTGTGACTAACTTTTACACTTTAAACTATTCCTTAACGCACACACACCTATTACAACACACTTTCAAAAATAAAAAATTATTTTTATGAAATTAATTCTGAAATTAGAAGCTACAATGGAAACGTTTCTTCCGAAATTAAACACTTCTTGGTTTATTGTTGTTTTTGTTATTTCATAATTTACAGCATATTAAATATTGCAAAAGCATAAAATTTTAAAAATTAAAAATTCAACGTTTTGAAACTACACAAATGTGAAGTTGAAGAATAAACCATGAGAAAAAATAATAATGTTTAAAACCAGCAAATTTCTTTTAACATGATTTTCAAGAACTCTAATCTCTTGGTATCTTTCATATTTGGCAAATTTCTTTATTCATTGTTTAAGTTGCATTGATGATAATACAAATATTGATACGGTGTAAAACGAAATCTCTAATATGCCTGTTTTCAATTTCAGGAATATAGTGATAAAATATTAATTCTTCATTTGAATATTTTTATTCCAGAACCCGTAGAATTTATAGTTTTTTATATAAACGTGTTCTTCTAACCTTTTTCTCATATGATTACTTCAATTTGCTCTTTACTATTTACAAATAAACCTAAAACTAACTACATATAATGCCCTAAATAAAAAAAATTAAACTTTTTTGTGTACATTGTTAAAATGTCTGTTCGTCTTTAATATATAAAAGAAGAAAGAAAAAGTGTTTAACCGAGGACAGCTTATACAGTTTCCAATAAAAATCCTTATTGACAAAACAGTATTTAAAAAAAAATAATAATAATAACTTGTAACAATAAACTAAAAATGAAATATATCTTTTCATTCTAATGAAATTCAGGATATATATATGTTTTTTTTTTTTTTTTTTTTTTTTTCGTGCTTCCAAAGAGAATCTTCTGTGGAAGCAATACATACAAATATTTTGTAGAAGCTGAAATTCAAAAAGTACTTTTATAGCTGAATTTTATCGAAAAGGTTTAGCTAATATCGTAAAATATCTAATATAATATGTATATTTTAAATTCACAAATTTTACAAAATAAATAAAATACTTCGAAAAAGGAAAACTTTAAAAAATTTGAAAACTGCATGACAAATGTGCAATTTTGAAAATTCAACAATTATTTTTTTACTCCTCAAAGGTTTTTATGCTAACTCGTAAATGTTATTTATTCACGTATCTTCGTTGAACTTGAAAAGATATTTTTTTTTTCTGTTTTCTGCAATAGAACACAGAACAAATTACGTAGAATAAAACCATTATTCAGTTTTTCAAGGACATTCTTTTATGTACACAAATAATTCTTTTATGTGATTTCGAATCAATATTTTTAAAAATATTTGACAGAGCATTAAAAATTAGAAACGAGAGTTTCGGACATGTTTTAAAGAATCTGAAATGTAAAAATTAAAATTAAATACGACATTCTTTAAATGCGTAATGTCAAAACTTGAACGACAAAATAATCTATAAAGATAACTTACATTTAAAATATATTTAAGATAAAGCACTTGTGAATATATATATATATAAAATTTATATCACTAATTTATTAGAAATTTTATATAATGATCATCTAAAATTATTAATTTTATCTAAATTTATTTAATTTTTTATGTCCTCTAAATTATTAATTTCATCTAAATTTCTTTATTTTTGAATAATCAAGCAATTGAGTTTAATTATTCAAAATTAATTAACCTTTATTAATTTCCAAGAATACTATCATCACTATTTTTCAATAATCATTCTTAACAAATTTATGACAAAAAAAAAGTATGCTTCTGCTAGGAAATGGTTATTATTAAAAAAAAAAGTATTGGCGTTTAAGAACAAAAATAACGAAGAACAAAACACAAACCACTACTTAAAAAAATAATTATCTTCTTAAATTTCCGGTGATTTTTTTTCGATTTTTTGTCCCCAAAATAATAGTTAACAAATAATAATGAGCTTGCTCCGACCTTAATCTGGTCCTGAAATTAAGGATGAGAATGGTGTTATTAATCTACATTTTTTAATAAACGTGTCCTTTTAACATGAACAACAATAGAAAAAAAAAGACCTTTTTACTTTCTCTTACCCATAAGGTAGAGAAAGTATTGTTTTATTTAATAAAATTTAAAGAGAGAAATTAGGAGAGGAATGCATTTAACTTAATAGCTTTTATTTAATTTTTTTTTTTTTTTATATATGATTTATCTTTTTTCAGTTCACTTAAAAGTTTTTTGCAATAATAATCTAAAGAATGTGTATATTTAATTAAAAAAAAAAAACTAAAAAAAAAAAAAAAACTAATGACTATTAAAATGATTTCTTATTACAAATTGTCAATGTATAAACTTGGATTTAATTATTTTATTTGTTCAAAAATTAATGTGAATACTTTTAAATGAGATGTAAAGCTTATTTAATTTAGATGTAATAATTTATTCATCCTTTTTTTGTGATATATACTGAGTTTATAATTAATTTTTCATAATTCTTTATGACATTAATTTTTTCTTATACATTTGAAAATTAAAACTGTTATACATTACAAACATACGAATGTTCCATAAAACTTATTTTTAATTTTTAATAATCAGTGATAAAGGTAGATTATATAGCTATAGTAAAAATTTTAAAGCCAGTTAAAGTATTGAAGATGCATAAGACAATATTCTCGATGAAAAATACTTTTGGACCTGTCTAAGAAATAATATATAAAAATTTTTACAGAAAATGCTATTTAATTGCATGTGGGGCATTGTTTATAATTAGTGAAAAAATGTCATTGTATATAAGGACTAAACTATTTATTTAGAAAATTCAAAATTCACTTCTTAGGATTTAGCTCAGTAAATAATTTCATCTCTTTATCTTCATACATTTATTTATTACACAGGCATGCGAATTCTAACATATTTGGTGCATTTCTAATTTATTCCGTAGCACTTTTAGGAACACTTTTTTTTTTTTTTAAGTGTAATTTTTTTCTTATTTAATCATAATTTCGTACTGGAGAAATTTTTTACAGAAAAATAAAATGTGGTGTGAAAAAATAACGGGTATCAGCATTATTACAGAACAAATGGAAACCATTGGCAGATCTACTTGTATGCACTGTAAACGTAAAATTCTTAAATTCAGTTAAAAAGTGTCTTAAATGGATGGTCACTTTTTAAGCAAAAAAAAAAAAAAAAAAGTCTTAATTTTTAAGATACCTTTTTGCAACTGAAATTAAGACATTGCAAGTGTCTTAAAACGTCGCCATGTTTTAGGCTTAAAAACACCGCCATGTTAGGCTTAAAAGCACTACCGTTTTTAAGGCTTTTTAATAAATAAATAAATATGGCGTGCGATTATGTTTTTCTGTTAAAAATGGATTTTAGAATTGTTTAGAGCATTAATGAAATATTTATATATAAAAAAAGTCCCGTTCCATCATCCGAACTCACACTGTCCAAGGAAATCGAAACTTCAAGCCAAGCATTGTCTTAGTCAAGCATTTACCAATCACGCCACTGTCGAATACAGCCAAACCTCTTTTTATGATAAAATACACTGCAGTATTCGCGAAACAAATCGCAGTGTTACATTTTATTTATAATTTTTTGCCATAAAACTATTGGTATTATGGTATCTTAAACTTAATAAATATTATTATCTTAAATTACATACCTGGAGGTCTGGAATTTTTTAATAATGCATAACAAGTATGCAAAGGTTGCATCGCTCGATGATAATGATTTTTTTTCTTAAAGTGATATTTAAATAAAAACAAACTATAATCATGAATAGAGGAAAATTTATTGATTTACATTTAGATATAGGTAAATATGTGAATGAAAAAAGTTTTTAAATGAAGAATAATAATAAGAAAGAAAGAAAAAAGTTATTCACAAATTATTCATGACTGTACATTTATAAATTCGCTTTTTTTCTCTACAAATTACTTGCTACGTCCATCTTCACACTTTTTCTTTTAATATAAGAAAGCTTTAAAGAAAATGATTTTTTTTTTTTTTTTTTTAACGAAATAGATTTTGTTTCTAAATATGTTAATATGTCTAAATATAGATAATAGCATGCAAATATCATTCACATCCCTATTATTACATAAAAATTTAATTTCATAAAGCTACCTTAGTTTATGTAGCTTAATTGCTTACTATATAAAATAATAATGTATTTATTGAATGCGAAAAGAAGAAGGATAAGCATATTTCCTTAAAGTAGATTCCATATGAAAAATTTTCTAAGTAATGTAAATGTCTGAATTTCTAAAGTGTCTGAAAATTCAAACGCGTTTGCTGTCTGAAAATTTGCGTATAACATCAGTCGCGTATAACATCGCGTATAACATCAGTGTATAACACCGTGTATAACATCAGTGTTTCAGACATTTTTGTGTCTAAATTGGTATTTCAGACATATTTCTGCCTTAAATTAAGATATCTATAACGTATAATCTATATTTTAAAACATTTACGTGTCTTAAATGTCATTTCAATTGTTATGTCTTACTTTAAGACCCTTTTATTTGCAATGTGCCTTAGTTGAAAATCTTCAAACTGGAAAAGATGGCACAAAATAAATAACAACAGGAAGAATTGAAAAAAAAAAAAGTTTACTACAGAAAATTAGAGATTTCTAATATTATAGAGCTTTACTATAAAATTACATCTCACTCTCTCAAAAGATACATTTTTTCTGTAATTAGATAAAATCGTTAAGCATTGATACAGATTTTATCTGATGAATACACCTTTTTCCTGTTTTACGGGAAACTTCGGTACCAAAGCGGAAGTGGGAAGTTCTAAATTCTCGTCAATATCATCTCAACCACCGTGGTCTTCTATAATAGATGATGCCTCTTCATAGTAAGTGCATGATTCTAAAATTATTTTCTTAGAAAAGAGATAGTCCAGTTGCTAATGGATCGTTACAGTATAGAGAATATGCACCTCGTTAACAGGACAGCTAATAACAGCCGCTAGGGAACTGCGTGGTTTCCGGTTTCCCAACAGAAGCATCTATTCTCATACCATGTTCATACGCCTTCATAATTGATAGAACAGATCTAGACATTTCGAAACATGAATTAATGATACTGGTGTTGGCATAATCATACGTACTCGTATCCTGAAAGAAGCCGTGCTATCAGAAGTCGAAAGCCAAATGCGAGTACGCGAAGTATTTCAGCACGTTTATGTGCGTGTCAATACAACGTTTGGCTATATCACAAAAGGACAATTTGCATTCGTACTGCATGAAATGTATGGAGACTCTGTCCGTCAGTGAATACAAGCAGCGTGCGAATTTGACACGCTGTTTGTTCAGAAGACTGTAGCGGTCTTCAACTTTGTAGCTGACATGTGCGAGGAGTGTATTAAATAGGCAGGCCGCAAGATCTAAATCTTGATTTGTGTAAACTCGACATCCTGTAATAAATTATCATTAATTGTGACCTGTCTCGCACCTTTCACTCTCTCTCGACATGTAGCGCGTTTGGATTGAGTTTGACACCATATATTCCTATATCATAGCTGATAACATTTCTATTTTTTAAATATGATATATCACCAGTTTTCTTATAAAGGCACCTTTCACATATAGTTTCAACAAATAAATAAAACTGAAGAAACTGAAAACATTTATAAAACCTTTCCGGTATGAAGTCTTCGTTGGAAAAACAGGAAATTGCTCCCTATGCTACATGTTTCTTGCTTGTTATCTTGATCCTTACCTACATCTAGATATTTGAGGAATAATTCTGAATCAACCGGTATGTTTAAAACATAGAAACGTAGAAATGATAATGTAGGAAGAAATATTAAGTTTACTTTATACAAAGTTCATTTAGGTGAAAAATACAAAAGGGATTCTGCACGTTTACTTATTTTTTTCTAATTATGAAATTAAGATTATCAAAAGCATTTAATAACTAATATTTAAAAGTGTATTAACAATTTATATTTATTTAGTATTTTACGTTATTTTAAGTTTTAGCATAAACCAGAAAAGTTTAATTTGAATGTTATGGAATATAATTTTTATATTAAAATATTTTAAGAAACAATCTTCTTCTTTTTAATACGCTTTTATTAGCTTCACCTGTATGTATGTTTGTAACCGCTCTGGAAGCAAACAAAAAATCTATACTGTAAAAAAAAAGACTTTCCCTACGTGAACGCTGTGGCTGTGAGGTAAAGCTCCCAGCTACAAAGCTAAAGGTCTAATGTTCGAGCCCAGTCTGGGAGATTTTTTAAAAATGGTTTTTGTTTAATTCTAAATTATTTTTTTATTAAAGGTATGACTGTTATGGTGTGTTATTGACACGATTTTTTCTTACGCTGCATTTTAATACTATAAAGATAGATATTTTGGGCCTTTTAGTTCACATTTCAATAAAAGCGTGTTCTTTATTTTTTTAAAAGTATAATTTTATTATTATTAATTATAAAGATTAGAGTCAGTTGTAACATTCAGCGTTTAATGATTTACAATAAACTAAATGATATTTAAATTCTGTGTAAATGATTTTTAATATTTTTTTCATAATAACCATTGTTCTTAAGACCTTTACTCATACTTAAAAAATTTACTCAACGAAATATATTTTTCTTAAAAGCGTATTAAATTAGTTAATGTCTTTTTACATCCTTTCTTATAATTAAAAATCCTTGGAAATGTCCTACAAACTTCGTAAGATTTTTTTACGGTCTTCAATTTGAGAATTTACTGCATTCACGGGAATGTAAATTTTAGGTTTTAGGATAGTAAAACGTAATGAAGCACCTAATTCTAACGAAGGAGTATGTTAGGCATACATCTGGGGAAGGGATTTTTTTTTTTTTTTACTTAAGCTGCATATCCTGTAAATTAAAAATCTTAAAATAGGTTTGAAAAATATACGAGTACGAATAAAATCATTGATAAAAATAAATATGTTTATTTATACTTTTTAAGTTAGATTAAAAAATAGAATCATAATTTTTTTTTTAAACTATTCTTACCTTTTTGTTTTTTCAGAATTGCTTTTGTAAAAATTACAATAAAAACTCTGATATTTGTAATAAAAATTAGATTGGTAATTAATTATTATTTTATATAATTGTATTGAATTAAAAAGTGTAATATAAAGTACAATACAATAAAAATCTCTTTAATTCTGGAACAATTAATATTGCAATTTTCATAAAAGCAAAATTTTCAGCATTCAATAATAATAATAGTAATAATAATGAAATTCTGTCTATGACAGAATTTAATTTAGTACGACAGGACTAATTTATATATTACTATCTTGTAACTAAATATATATATATATATATATATATATATATAATAGCTGTATAGAAACCTTTACCGACTATTCAGAAGATACCACCATTAAGAAGATACAGACATCTATCCGGAAGCCATTATCGAAACATATCAAGAAGAAATAGCCAAGAAATATTTAGAAGCCGTAATCCATGCATATTCTAGAGGCATCGACAACAAATATTTAGAAACCTTTAATCCATGAATATCTTATAGGCATCGTCAACAAATATTCAGAAATCATAATTTATACATATCCTCAAGTTATCGCCAACAAATATTCAAAAGCTATAATCAATACATATTGAGGAAAATATCGCCAACACATAGTAAGAAGCCATTAACAATATATATTCAGAGGATATCGCCATCAAATATTCAGAAGCCATCTACAATATATATTCGGAAGATATTGCCAACAAATATGCAAAAATCATTCACAATATATCTACAGAAGATATCGCCAACAATATCCAGAAACCATTATCAATATATATTTTTAAGATATAGACAACAAAACAAATATTCAGAAGCAATCCAATGGACCTTACGTACGAGTGGTAACGGCTGCGGGTATTTATCTATCTCAGTGACTGGTACAGCAGTAAACAAATACAGCAGTAATACAGCAGTAAACAAAATATACAGCAGTAAACAAAAATTTCAAGCTCAGCGATAGGCGTTGAGACTTTTACATACCCGCAGTGACGTGTGATGCATAAAGTCCATTTATGAATATTGATGGTCTCCGATACCAAGATTAGCAATTGGTTTCTACATGTGATCGAGGCATAATCTCTAGCTTAAAAGTAGTCTTTTAAAATTGTAAAACTTTTTACAGATTTGACAAAATATTTTGAGATATTTTAAGTAGTTCGGAGTGTAAGGCTGATTTTTTGTACAAACTATGTAAAATATGCCTCTGACGGGACTCGAACCCGGACCCTCCGATTAATGTGGAGATGTTCTTCTACTGAGCCACCCTTGTTAAGAACCAGCTCCACATTTCTCTCATAATGACCTTTGGTAAGCCATCGTATCTGAAAACGCAGATGTAACGGTTATTATGAAAGAAATGTCGAGTTGGTTATGAGTCAGGATGGCACAGTAGAAGAGCATTTGCACCTTAAGCGGAAAGCCCGGTTTCAATTCCCAGCTCTCGCATTTTTAAAAAATATCGACCTTATACTCCAAACTACTTAAAATGAATTTTCACAGTTGATGAGTTCATCAATAAAATTTGTAAATATTTTAAGATAGTTTAAGAAACTAAATGGTAAAATTGGATACTGGCAGGCATACTGGAAGTAGAACACCATAAAATGGTAACAATGCAAAATCGCTGCCTGAAAGAAATAGTTCTATCAAACTTAAAAAAAAAAAAAAAAAAAAAAAATCACAATAATGCATAAAAGAAAAAAAAAAATCTCAGGAATAGTGATAATTTAACATGTAGTCGTCGAGTTATTTTAAAAAGTATGTCCCATCTTCTGGTGTTCCACTAAAACTTTATATTATTTAACAGAATTGTTTTATGCATTCGTGATGAAATTATTTAAATTTTATCTTTAGCATTCGATGCGGTATATGCCACTGGCATTTGCTCCATCAGCACGAACAGATACACGACAAAAGCAAATAAAGTGCTAATCGCGAAAGCATAATATATATATATTAAAATGTTGTTTTAGAGGAACAATAGAATGGTTTTTGCAATATTAAAAGCAGTGTCACTTCATATTTGTGTTTTATATTAATATAATAAAAAGAATAATCATTTAAAGAATTTCTTTTTTTTTTTTTTTTCAATAAATGTTATGATATCCAGAGCTTCAAGTATATTATATAACATTGTCCCCACTTAGTTCTTTATAAATACTTCTGGATACAGGTCACTTTGTTTATATTATGAAAAAAGACAGCTTTTAAAGTATTACTTCATTGTTTTGTGAACATATTGCTCATTAGGCCAACTCACACTGTAAAAAATATTCCAGTTATATAGCAGAAAATTTCTGTCAGCAAAATACGCAGAAAATATCCGTATGCTATGATAAAATAAACGTACGTTCAGAAGAATTTTCTGTAACAGAAATCCTTTTCCCCCCTCGCCAATAAAGAAAATTTCCGTACAGATATTTTTTTTTTTTTTTTTTTTTGGGGGGGGGGGGGAACTACAGAAAAACCTCGCATTAAATGAAATTCGTTAAATCGTCGAATCAGATTCAACCGCGCTGTTAGCGATGCTGTTATTTTTCAAACACACACAGACGCACAATTTGCGCTCTTACTTTGCATATCCCAATCCTGTTTTGATACCCAATTCTTTGTATGAAAGACAGAAAATTATGTGACCGCAAAATAAAATCTGAATCAATAATTAAAAATTTTCTAACGTTACAGAAAAAATGTTTCTTTTAACAGGTAGAGATGTAATTTCCCATTATTTTTTTCTATTTTTTAGCAAATTTCATTGCAACGCAGTTTGAAACAGTCTGGGATTTTTTTTTTTTCGTCGTATTTCCTTGCATGATATTAATGAATGAATTCAAAGAAGAAATTGCTGTTCTCTTTGTAAAGCAATTCTATGTCATGTTTAGCCATCTGAATAAAAGAAAAGGAATTTTTCAATAGTTCAAATATCGTTATTGAAAATGAAAATCATAGGTTGTAAACGACGAGAAAAAAAAAAGAAAAAATATATCAAATTCATAAAAAAAATTAAACTTAGTGTTAAATTTTAGTGTAAATACCGAATCTGGAAATTTGAATATATAAGGTATGCGTTTAGTTTGTCGCGTTAAAAATAAACTACATTGTAAGTAACGATGCTGGTTTTAGAGGATTAGGAATAAAATCATTGTAAACAAAAACACTAAATTGCAAAAAAAAAAAAAAAAAAAAAAAAATGCAACAACTTTTTCATATACATATAATTCAATAGGATATTTTATTAAAAAAAAAAAGCATTAGTTCGTTATTAGCGACAGTAAAATTCATTATAATTATTTAGTGAATAAACATGTTGAATTTGCTAAATAAATCTACTTTTCATATGAACCTTCACTGAAAAAATTAGTACTTAATTTCAGCTACTAAAAATGTATGGCTATTTTAAGCAAATTATTGTTAATTTTCAAAATTTATTTTTATTTTTTCATATTTGGAGTAATATTAGAAGTAATGTAAAAGAAATCAGTTAATTAATAAGAAATTAAATGACTGAAAAGAATAAAAATATATATTTTAAAAAAATAAATAAATAAATAAATAGACAGAAAAAAGTAAACAATTTTTTTAGAAAAGAATTTTCAATATACAAGTTAAAACCAAAATATGGAAACTAAAACTAAAAAAAAAAAAAAAAAAAAAGCCAATTAATTTTAAACGTACTTCTTCTTTTTTCTGTATGTGTGTATTCTTCTAGTCTAAGACTTTGAGATCTTTTTAAATTTTTATGCGAATGCATGAAAAAAAAAATGTAAATCGATGAAAAGCAATATTTGAATTTTACTTTTAGGTAGATTCCTTATAGGAGATCTACCTATTGCAATAGTTCTCATGACACGACTTCTGGAAAATTTCTTCATATCTTCACCGATCATGACCCCTAGAACCCAAAACCATCCCCCGTTCAAAAGTTTATATATATATATATATATATATATATATATATATATATATATAACGCTTTTTCCCATGTTAAGTTGTGAACACGATAACTGGAGTAATTTTTATTTAAATTTAACCATCTTGGAATATGTTGTCAGGACAGTAAAAATCTCGGTCGGGTTCGTAGATGAGGCATCCAGCTCAAAGGGGGTTTAAATGGTGGGGGGTGGAAATGTTCATTTGCCCATAATTTCTATAATATTGAAAATAGGAAAATACTTCAAATCAGGCGAATTACCCTAAAGAAGAACTTTTGTATTAAAACGTTTTCGATAACTTCAATTGCTTAAAAGTTACAAGTGATTTTTCGACAATTGTAATGAAGCCGACTTTTCCTTTAGCTTTAATTGCTTAGATTTATAATACGGTGCTTACATCACGTGCAAACAATAATAAAAAAGATAGCTGAAAATATAAAAACCATGGTAACAGCTTTAATTAATAATATAAAAATATAAAACTAAAATAATACGTTAGTTTTGGTAAAAATATCGTTTGTGGTTTAGAACACCGGTTTACGCAAGAATTTAAATTTACGATTGAAATTGAGAGTAATACGTTACAGCTTCCTTTGACTTTTTACCTTGTGGAAACAAGACATTGTTCTGTGAAGAGATATGGGGTTTTTTTGTGGGAAGAAAATATAATGACGCCAAAGCTGCCATTTTTCATTGCCAAGCTCGCCAAATTTTGTCATCAAATAACTAATTTCGTAGCCAAGTCAAAAATTTCGTCGTCAACTATGAAATTTTTCCCCCAAATCACAAATTTCATTGCTAAGTCGCAGGTTTTGTCATCAAATTGTATATATTTTTTTAACTTCAATGTTCCAAACATTTTAGGTTCCTTATAGGAAATCTACCTATTGCAATGGTCCTCATGACACGACTTCTGGAAAATTTCTTCATATCTTCACAGATCATGACCCCTAGAGCCCAAAACCACCCTCCGTTCAAAAATTTATATATATGTATAACGCTTTTACACATGTTAATTTGTAAGCGATAACTAGAGTAATTTTTATTTAAATTTATCCAGCTCGGAATACTTTGTCAGGACAGTAAATATCTTGATCGAGTTCGTAGATGGGGTATCTAGCTCAAAGGGGGTGGAAATGGTGGGGGATGGAAATTTTCATTTGTCCATAATTTCTGTAATATTGAAAATAGGAAAAAACTTCAAATCAGGCGAATTACCGCCTTACCCTAAAGAACATTTTTTGTACTTAAACGTTTTCGATAGCTTCAATTGCTGAAAAGTTACAAGATAAAAAGTGATTTTTCGTCAATTGTGATGAAGCCGACTTTTTTATAGCTTTAATTGCTTAAATTTATAATCTGATGCTTACGTCTTATATAAATTACGCTTCGGGCCCTCGCTGATTTCGGCAGAGGCTTTTTCACCGCAACGTATTGGTACTGGATAATTAAATTAAATTAAATTTATAGAGATGTCAATAATACACGAAAAACTGCATTAGTCATTTTCTTTTTGATAATAAACAGAACGGAAAACGCATAATATTTTACATGGAGATATTTTGCATAATTAGACCAATTTTAAAAAATGCTTTTCCTGTTTTTCCCCACTCGCATTGCAAAAATATTTAAAATAAAATTGAGAAAAATTGTGCAAAAACATCGAATCTGCTTGGACCTCTTGGCGGAATTTGAAATTTGACACTAAAGTAGCTCGGACGCTTCTCGCCAAAATGTTTACTTACGCATTTGCGATACTCATGTCAAATCATCGCCGAAATGACAACAAAATTATAAATAATTATAAGATAAAACAAACTTTTTATATACCATGTTTTTAAAATTTCTGTTGAATCTTATAGCTGTAGAACTACATTAGCGTTTTTTCAATGTGTAGAAAATTTTTAAAGTAATAATGAGTTTAATTTTAGTGAGATGCATAGTTTAATTTTTTAATGTTCACGTTTAATTAAATGTATTTATTTTATGTCGAAAAAAGGAACTCGTAATTTTTTTTTTTGGCAACAATTAAATTATAGCTAATATTTATTTTCATATTTTAATTAATTAATAGAAAACTTCGCATCGTAATAACTTGATGTATTTGTCTTCACAAAAAATGAGCAGTTTTTAGACCTTTTTTAAAAAATTCATCCTCTAGCATTCCACTAATTCATTAAATTAAGTTTTATTTCCTTATGACGAAAGGTTTATTAATTCTTACAATTTAAAAATGCCAAAATTGAAACGAAAAAGTGCTAAGCAGCAGCAGAATCTCCGAAGAGGTATTATGCGGAAAGTCAGAGATAAGAAAGGTGATGCACGACTTTTGTTAGATTCCATTCAAGAACAATCGCATTTGTCGAATAAAAGTGCTAATCTTCGTAGACAAAAAAAATTTCTAAAAAAAAAATAGAAAATATATTGCGTCACAATGAACGAAATAAATTGTTACAGAACAAGCGGCTGTCAGACCCGAAAAGGCAGGAAGAACACAAAGAAAGATTGAAAACTGTACAACGCAGGCGTCTATCAAGTCCTGATAAGCGAACATTGCATCGTGAAAAACTCAAGGAAGCACAGCGTATACGTTTATGTAATCCAAGTAAACGAAGCCTACATCTTGAAAAACTTAAGGAAGCACAGCGTATACGTTTATGTAATCCAAGTAAACGAAGCCTACATCTTGAAAAACTTAAGGAATCCCAGCGTGTATGTTTATCTAACCCAAAGAAACATGCTCTACATTGTAAACGTTTGCTCGAAGCAAAGAGTGCACGCTTATCTAGTCCGAATAAGCGCGTAATTCATCTCAAAAAGCTGCAAGAGGGACAACATAAGCGTTTGTCTAATCCGAATAAAAGAGCTGTGCATCTCAAAAGACTGCAAGAAGGACAACAAAAGCGATTGTCTAGTCTGAATAAAGAGCTGTGCATCTCAGAACACTGCAAGAAGAACAACAAAAACGTTTGTCTAGTCCGAATAAAAGAGCTGTGCATCTCAAAAGACTGCAAGAAGGACAACAAAAGCGTTTGTCTAGTCCGAATAAAAGAGCTGTGCATCTCAAAAGACTGCAAGATGGACAAAAGAAACGGCTACTTGATCCTGTCAAGCGACGCAAACACTGCCAACTTCTACTTAGCAATCAAAAGAGACGTTTACGTGACCCGGCTGGTTATATTATGCATATCTCTAGAGTCTTAGTTTCAAAATTACAACGAGAAGAAGAGAGAGAAAAGGTTAGGAAAAAGATATTTGATAATTTCATAAAAGAGAAGAAGGAAGGTCCATCTTTTATTTGCCATAGTTGCAATCGTTTGTGGTTTCGAACATCAGTAAAATGGGTTAATACCGGCAGTCTTAACGTTGAAACTTTGCTGGAAGCATGCGGTAATGTGAAGGGAAATCAAGTCTGCTTATGTAGTAATTGCCACAATTATATGAAACAAAAAAATGTACCAAAGTATTCTCTATCCAGAGAAGGACTTAAATTTCCAGACGTTCCGGAAGCTATAAAAAACTTGACAGATTTGGAAGAAAGATTCGTTTGCCCTAGAATTCCATTCATGACAATTAGAGCAGCCATTTCTGATCAACAATATTTAGTGAAAGGAAGAGCAATTAATGTTCCAACAAACGTCTGTACATCCGTAAATGTGTGGCCTCGCAATGCAGATGATACATTAGTACTTCCTGTGGTATTTCGAAGAAAGAAAAGTCATAAAACCAATGTTGCATTTGAGAATGTCCGCCCACATGTCATAAAAGCAGCCGCTGAATGCTTGCGTTATTCTCCTCTGTATCAGTACTTCAACATTGAATTGTCCTCTCAAGTAACTGTGGACAACGGAACATTTAAAACTTCTCAATGCCCTAAGATTGATGAAGCCTTGGATGAAAATTTTGTTCATGTTGACAATGATCTGACACAAGCTCCTGCTTATGACAATGAAGAAATAGAGGAGGAAGAAGAAATGGAGCCTGTCAATGCTGCTGATGCTATAACTATGCTAACCAATACCATTGTATTTGCACCTGGAGAGGGCAAAAAGCCAGAGTCACTGTTTGCAGAATACGTGGAAGCTCAAAGTTTTATAAAGATATACGTTGGAGAATTAATAAAGCAACCAGAAGGATTGTCTTACCAGGACTGGGTAAAATCAGAAATCATGCGAGACGACCGAAGGTGCGCGAATATTGCAAAACTCTTCTTTTCGGCACCGAAACTGAGAAAATCTAAAGTATCCAGCAGTATTTCTTTCTGTTTGCGAAAATCAAAGTCCAAAAAAAATTGAATGCCCAGGATGCTTTGAATGAAGAAAACTTAAAGGCACTTGAAATGCACGACAGTGGTTTTCGCGCCTTTGCAGCAGACAGAGGAGCTCCTGCTTTTTGAGAGCTGAAGAAGAAAGAGCTTTTTGCAATGCTTAGGCAAATTGGTCCCCCCACATTCTTTTTGACTCTGTCTCCAGCAGAAACGCGTTGGTTAAAGTTAATCGTAATTTTGAAAAAAGTAGTCGATGATGAAATTATTACTGAGGAGAAGGCTAATTCAGTATCTTACTCAGAGAGAGTAAGATTAGCAAAAACTGATCCAGTTACAGTGGCTCGTTACTTCGAATATCGTCTGCGACGGCTGTTTAATTTAATTAAACAGAAAAACAGCATTTTTAGAGAAAACGATCTGGTAGATTTTTACATTCGAACAGAATTCCAGCAGAGGGAAAGCCCCCATTTACATTGCTTGTTGTGGCTAAAAAATGTCCCTATATACAAAGAGGATAGTCAAAATGAAGATGTAAAAGAATTCATCGACTAATATGTATCTTGCTCAAAACTACTCCCAACAAGTCATCTTCAACTGCAGACCCACAAGCATAATTTTACGTGCCGCAAGAGGCAAAAGAAAAATAGTGGGCAAAAGTGTCGATTTGACATACCTTTATTTCCAGTTTTAGAAACAACTATATTGTCCCCTCTTTCGGAAGATATTCCAGAAAAAAAAATCAATGAAGAAGAAAAGAAATGAAATTCAGCAAAAACTCTTTTGGATCCACAAAAAACAAGAAATTGTAACCTTGGATCAGCTCTTGCAGGAATTCAATGTCACATATCACGAATATATAAATATAATTCGAAGTGGACTAAAGGGAGTAACTGTCTTTCTCAAGCGCTCTCCAAACGAGTGTATGATCAACTTTTATAATTCAGAGTTGCTCATGCTGCATGAAGCCAACATGGATTTGCAATTCATCACTGATATGTACGCGTGTGCGACATATGTACTTAATTATGTAAACAAATCAAATAGTGGTATGTCTAAAGTCTAAACTGTTAAGGGAAGCAGCTTCTGAGATACGTCAGGGAAATTGTTCGATTAAAAATCAGTTACGAATGTTGGGAAATACTCTTCTTAATGCAAGTGAGTTCAGTGCTCAAGAAGCAGTTTATTATATCTTGGCGTTACCTCTTTCAAATTGCTCCCGGCAATGTACCTTTATCAATTCAAACGCCCCATTGAAACGTGTCGCTGTGATGAAGAGTAAAAAGGAATTGGAAAAGTTGCCTCCAAAGTCAACAGACATTTACACGAAGAATGTAATCGATGACTATTACCCTATGCGTCCTACAGTTCTAGAAAACGTATGTTTGGCTGATTTTGTGGCGTGGTATGAGTTTACTAAAACTTTAAAAAGTTCTGAATCTATAAAGGAAGACCCGAATGAAGGCGTCGCTGTTATTTCTGACAATGAAAATGATGATTCTGAACGAAATTATCTCGATTTTAATGACAAGTCCGGTTATGTTAGGAAAAGAGGTTGTGCAAAAATCATAAGATTTGTCAATTATAATGAGCACCATGAAGAGTATGTAAGAGAAAATGTCATACTATTTTTGCCTTGGCGTGACGAAGTTCTCATGATGGTGTCAGCTGAACGTGCATTTAAAGAAAACTTGGATCTGCTGAAAGAGAATCGCTTAAAATACGTCTTCAACGAAGAAATTTTAAATGCTTTGAATGACGCAGAAAAAAAGAAATGAGTGTGACCACGGCTGAAGAAAACCTTACAGCTGAAAATCTAAGGGTATTTCATGCACTGGATTCACAAATTGTTGCTGGATGTGATGCAGATATAGATATGTTGGTTCCTAAGGAAGACGATCCCAACCGTCAAGGCGACATTGTTTTACCAATACCGAGAGTGATCAGTAGCGATGAGTATTCTGTAATGATCAGCACCATGAACTTGAAGCAACATGAGTTCTTACTACATGTTCTTCCCTGCTTCAAAGAACATAAGCTACCCATCTATCATTGCGTACTTGGTGGTGCAGGGGTCAGAAAATCAAGGTTGATTACTGCTATCACTCAAACAATTCTACGCCACCTGAATTTGGGAATAGCTCAACTTGATTCTCCTAAAGTATTACTTTGTGCTCCGACAGGAAAAACAGCTTACGGAATCAAAGGAACAACTTTACATTCTGCATTTGTTCTTCCTGTTAATCAATGCTCTTCTGACTTAAAGCCCCTCAGCAACGCCACGAGAAATACTCTGTGGTCGAAGATGCGAGATACTCGTCTTATTATTATAGATGAGATATCAATGGTGGGTTCGAGAATGATCCAACAAGTGGATATGCGTCTGAAGCAAATTTTTCAGACCTCAGAGCCGTTTGCAGGCATATCCGTCATCGTTTTTGGTGACTTTAACCAATTACCGCCAGTGGGAGATCGGTATATATTCCAGCCGAACATAAATAACGTCTATGCCGATTTTTGTGGAAATCCCCTGTGGGAATTGTTCAGCAGCTATGTTATAACAGAAATAATGAGACAAAAAAACGACCAGAAATTCGCAATGGCCCTCAACAATTTGGCCAAGGGGGTTCTGAATAAAGTAGAAATCAATCTCTTTAAAGATCGTCAAGTCGAAGCATCAGCCATACCAAGAACAGCAATCCGTCTTTTTAGGAATAATGCCAAAGTTGATGCTTTCAATAATGAAATTATATAGCTAGACAACCAAAAGATTACAGCACAAGCCATTGACAAAGTAACAGGGCAACCAAATGAAAATTTAAGGAACCGTCTCTTGAAAGTTTCCCGAGATGCCTCTCCACAGGAATGTCAAGGATTAACGTACAACATAAATCTTAGTTTAAATATAAAATATATGATCACTGTTAATATCAACGTGGAAGACGGCCTTGTCAATGGTGCTGTCGGAATTTTGAAATTCGTGGAAAAAACTGAATCTGGTGTCGAAAGAATATGGATGCTTTTCCCAGAAGAGGATGTTGGGAAAGAATGAAGAAGGGAAGTACGCCACAAAGAGAACCCGAGTTGGACAGCAATCGAACAAGTTGTTCGGACAATTAGACCTTTGAAGAGCCCATATTCGGTTGTAAGAAAACAATTTCCTGTAGTTCTAGCCGAAGCAATAACAATATATAAAAGCCAAGGAGGAACTTACGAGGAAATTGCAGTTGAGCTATCTCCAGGACTTAAGCGAACAGAACTTTACGTTGCCCTCAGTAGATGTACAAAATTGAGTGGATTGTATTTAACTGGTAAGTTTGTTCCACCTAAAGCACCGAATTCCACGGACAAGATCGAAATTGAAATGAAGCGTTTATCAGAAAAATCAGTGATTTTCTCCTGCGTCTTTCCATCAATATTCTCAAACGTTACAAGCATTATTTATCATAATGTGCAGAGCATTATGAATAGTTCACATTGGGCTGTCCTTCGGAACTTCCCGCATTTATATCACCCTTCTTTTTTCATTGCTGCTGAGACATGGACGCTTCAAAAAGATGATATTGATATTGAGGGCTACAGAACAGTTCTTCGCATGGACTGTGAGAAACGACGACACGCTTTTGGTTTGGCCATCTTCGCTTCAGAATGGGCTGAGTAACATATACTTACTGCAATGAAAAGGACGGCCATTCGTGTTGCTTAACAACAGTGTTGTGCGATGAGATTGCTGTTTGCAGTGGGTATAAGCCTCCATCAACACCTTATCTACAGTTCGAATACTATTTTGAACAAGCAATAAACGCTGCTTTGTGTGCAAGCAAGAAAGTCATCGTCCTGGGTGACTTCAACCTGGATGTTCACTTCAAGCTTACACATCGATTTTATAAATATCTTCTTCAACGCGAGTTTAAAAACCAACTGTGAGAAAACAAGTCAACAACAACCGCAAACACAGGCATTGATTGCGTATTTTCAAATTTCGATCACTTTGCCGATGTTATGGAGACAATTTATAGTCATCACAAAGCATTGCTTGTTGTTCCAGCCCAAAATAATAGACCCAAAAAGTCAACTCAAGATGATGGAAGGACAGAGATGGAAATTAAGTGGCATCAGTCTGTGAAAAAAACGTTATCAGACATGAATTCTCAATAAAGATTAGAATCTATTGCAAAAGTAGGAAAAATATTGTATCACCGTTTGGCTAGTTCAAGACACCTAAGAAGGAAAGACCTGACTTATTTAAAAAGATTTGCCACCTTTGTACGACAAAGTAGGTATCGAGGAAAGAGGACTAGCACGGTACTCCCACAATCTCTTGCATTGAAATTCAAAGACATCCGTACGATAGGAGATAAAAATTGTTTTTACAATGCCATTTCCGTATTAGTAAGCGCCACAAAAAAACTTATGCTGGGCTTGAGGGCCTTATTGGCTTACCACATAGATGCCAATGAAGAATTTATTGGTCAAGTATCTGAGACGTTTGGTAGCATTGAAGCGACAAAAGAAAACGTTTTGCAAGTTGGCAGATTTGCTGAATTTGAAGAAGTTTTGTTCATGTCATACATTTTAAGAAGACCGATAAACATCTATACAGGCGATGACAACTCAATGCGATTCGCACCTTGCATAAGCCCAAACGAACTGCATCTATACATAGATCTGCAAGCTCATCATTTTTCTGCTCTAGTGCCTCTTCAAGAACAATCAACGTCATTGCCTCGAACTGTCCAATTCCTTCCCGATATAAGTACATTCATTAGTCTTTAAAATAGAAGAAAAATATTATCAATCCTTTCTATTGGTACTTTTGCGTGTGTTATATATTTTAGTTTATTCATTTAGATAATGCGAATTACTGTGCGTTTATCTTTTCCTTTTAAGGAAAGAATTTAATGACGATTATAAATGTAATTTTTAAATTATCGAAATGAGACCATTCTACAAATGTTTATATGATTCTTCACATAATTTTAACATATCACAAAGTATTGTCCACACAGAGATGTTGATGATTGAGACGCTTTGAGGTATGCGTTTTTCACCTTTTGCCTTATGCATTTAGTGAAGATATAATATGGAATTAATCTAAAAGATTATAATCCATTCTGTAATATGGAAATAATCTAAAACAGCCCAGTCTAGAAGTGTTTAAATGTTTAATGTCACATGATTTTAGCATATGACAAAGTAATGTCCATAGAATTATATCGGAGATTGAAATATCCATTCTAATAGAGATTAAATCTTTAATGTCATATGGTTTTAGCGTATGACAAAGTCATGTCCACACAATTATATGAGTACCTAGATTAAATAAATGATATTTATACCTTATATCTAGAGTCTTCCTAATTTTATTTCAAAATTTTAAGTAGAATGAATAGTAGTAGTTGATAATGAAATTTCTTAAAAACAGAATAGCGGCGTAAATAATGCAATGTGAGGGAATGTTGTGTATATAATTCTACTTTTACTATACTGCACATTAACTACTCCTACTTCTACTACTACTTTGTTGTTCAATAAACAAACATAAAACAAATACGCAAGGTTTCCGTGTCTTCGATCTTTCAAATTATTACATCTCTATTATTATGTTAAACCAGTAAATATTTAACAATTTGGTGACGATAGGAAAATGAAATGGCCGAATTTACGCAGTTAACAGCAACTCTTCAAGAATTCGTCGATAAAATCAAAAGTACTCCAGAATCGAAACTTAGTACTAAAGATGCTCTTGCTACACAAAATTTATCTTTTGATCAGTTTGATGAATCATCTGAAATCTTTGACTGTTATGCACAGAGACTGGAAAATTATTTCAAATTAAAAGGATTATCGGCCGACGATGCCGAAACCGAAGAACTAAAAGTTATCGTGTTAATAAATTGTCTTGGATCAAGACAATATCAACTGCTTTCAAGTCTCACTGCTCCTGATCTACCTTCAACGAAAACATTCAACGAACTTCTGTCATTGCTCAAACAACATTTATCCCCAAAACCAAATGTTTTAACAGAACAACATAAATTTTTTTCAAGACTTCAGAATTCCGGTGAGTCAATATCAAATTTCATTTCTTCACAAGATCTCACAAAAAATTCTGAATTCGTATCTGCATGCCATTCAAATGATCATTCTAAATCGATGCTAAATTTATTATTACGTTCTCAGTTTATTCGAGGTTTATCCGATTCTGATATACGAGAAAAATTATTTGAAAAAACAATCGAAATCGCTTTGGCCATTGAAGCTGCAAAAATTGAGAACAAAGAAGTGTACAAAAGTGCTTTTTCAACTTCTGTTAATAAAATATCCAACATTAATAAAAATAAACGCCTTCCTGAAACCAGAAATGAAAATTCCAAAACCAAAAGTAGATCAAAATCACCCATGAAATCTAAAAGTGTTAATTTAAAAAAGCTTGGATTAGGAGGAATTTTTTACATTGTGGAAAATCCAATCATGAAACTCAAAAATGTTTTCTAACCAATGAATTACGTTGCAAATCTTGCAAAAAACAAGGTCATTTGGCTTCAGTTTGTATTTCAAGCTTAATAAAAAATAAAGTGAACAATCAAACTGTCAACAACATAATGCATGATTCAGATAATGTAATTGTAAATCAGATTTATGATGCGTTTTCTAATGATTATGCAAATGATGATTAGATGTGTGCTACAGTTAAATTAAATGGGGTTGAACAACGATTCGAATGTGATTCAGGAAGCAAAGTAAGCATAATAAATGCTGATGAATTCAAAAAATTAAAACTTAAAGTTCGAATTCAGAGAACAAATGTGTCTTTTCGCAGTTATGCAGGTAAAATTTTCAGTCCACTTGGTATTGTTAAATTAAATGTTTCATATCAATATGACATTGTTCTTGGGAAAGTATTTGACCCTACTATAACTCTTCAAGATGGAATCCTGTTCAGGGGAAATCGAGTGATCATTCCTAAATCCCTTCAACCTGATATGCTCAACCAATTACATTCAACACATGTAGGAATTGTCAAAATGAAAGCCCTTTCTAGAAATTATTGCTATTGGCAGAACATAGATTCCGATATTGAGAATACTATTAAAAGTTGCCGAGAATGTTGTAATATAAAAAAGAATCCAGACAAGGCACCTCTCCACATCTGGGAACCACCAGAAAAGAACTGGCAAAGAGTGCACATTGACTACGCCGGCCCATTCATGGAACACCATTTTTTAATTGTGGTGGATGCACTTTCGAAATGGCCGGAAATTTTTGCAACAAAGAAATCTCCAACTACTGCAAGCACAATTTTTTTCCTCGAAGAAATTTTCAGCGGACATGGACTACCTGAAATTTTAGTGCCTGACAATGCTTCATTATTTAAGTTCAAAGAGTTTCGAGATTATTGCAAAACTAACGGCATCCAGCAACGTCTTATTGCTCCAGGCTATCCTGCCACGAACGGAAAAGCAGAAAGGCATGTACGGATTCTGAAAACAAAATTAAAATGTATGAAATTCTATCCGGGCACAATTCACAGTAAGTTGTGTAAACTTCATTTTCGATTTCGAATAATACCTCTCAACAATGGACAAACTCCTTCTGAACTGTTATTTGAAAGAAATTTAAGATCAGAACTTGATCTAATCAAACCAACACCAAGACTCAAAAATAATGCTCCACAACCAGATTTTTACAAAAGTTACCAATTGGTAGAAAAAGTTCAATCTCGAAATTACACATCATCCAACAAATGGAAATATGGCACTGTTGTTGAGAAACTTGGACGACTTCATTATCTAACAGAATTAGATGATGGCTATGTAATCAAACGACACTTCAATCAGCTAAGACCCTGTCAAGTTGAAAAAGTATTACCCTCTTTAGATTTTTCCTGGCCGAGGAGAGTTTACTTCTCTATTCCCAGACATCAAGATAAGCTAGCCTTACGAAATCAGGATTCTGCGCATCAACCACCAATGAAAGTGACTTCTCAAAGTGCGACACATCAACCACCAATGATAGTGACTCCTCAAAGTGCAAACATTAGTGATTCTAATTCTTTATCTCAATCTCCATCAAGCTCAACAGAACCACAAAAGACTAAACTCCCAAAATTTTCTAGTTCCAGCAAAACAGATCAACTAGTTCCATTAAGAAGATCAACGCGTCAACGAAAACCAGTTATAAAATTAAATCTCTAAAAAAATATGGCACTGTCGTTGAGATACTTGGACGACTTCATTATCTAATAGAATTAGATGATGGCTATGTAATCAAACGACACTTCAATCAGCTAAGCTGTCAAGTTGAAAAAGTATTACCCTCTTTAGATTTTTCCTGGCCGAGGAGAGTTCACTTCTCAATTCCTAGACATCAAGATAAGCTAGCCTCACAAAATCAGGATTCTGCGCATCAACCACCAATGAAAGTGACTTCTCAAAGTGCGACACATCAACCACCAATGATAGTGACACCTCAAAGTGCAAACATTAGTGATTCTAATTCTTTACCTCAATCTCCTGCAAGCTCAACAGAACCACAAAAGACTAAACTCCCAAAATTTTCTAGTTCCAGCAAAACAGATCAACTAGTTCCATTAAGAAGATCAACTCGTCAACGGAAACCAGTTATGAAATTAAATCTCTAAAATAATAATAATAATAATAATAATCTTAAAACTATTCACAGAACATTAAAAGCTATTTTACATATTCATAGAACTTAAAAAAAACTATTCTACTTTAATTTCAAATTAATTCAATCTTTATTTCAAATTGTTTCACTAAATTGTATATATGTAAATATTTAATGTTTTAATTAAGTGTCAGAGAATTGTTCTGTATATACTTCTACTTTACTATACTGCATATTAACTACTCCTACTTCTACTACTACTATGTTGTTCAATAAACAAACATAAAACAAATACGCAGGGTTTCCGTGTCTTCGATATATCAAATTATTACATCTCTATTATTATGTTAAACCAGTAAATATTTAACAGGGAACAAAACCATTGGCTAAGTATGTGTTAATGCATATGTAATATTTCTTTACTTTTGTAACATTAACGTAACATGCCTTTAAGCTTGCCGAAAAGGGATTTTTTTTTTTTTAATTTGGCATGAATTTTTTAAGGAAATTGAAGGTTAACTGCATGATCGACTGTTTTTGTTCACTTTTGGAGACAACTGCTAAACCGTATCTAGGCCTTTTTAAAATGTAAAGTTTAAAATGAAGCATAAAAACTACAATTAAATTAATAAAATAATAATAATAATAATAATAATTTTTAGCGTCATATGGATTTTTGGTGGAGTACTTTCCCTGAGGGGGCCCCCTCCATCTTTAGCACCGATCCTCCGTGGTGCTCAGACGATGGCGATTCAGTAAAGAGACGATCTTGTTTACTTTACTTCTCTTCCTCTAGTAGTTTGCGCCAGAATGGGTCTAGGCCACTCCTCGATTCGTTGGAATTGCACGTGTTAAAAGTCTCAATTATATCTGCTATTTCACGGGTAAATTTGTGTCTTGGGTTATTGTAGTTGACTATTTTAGTGTTTTCATATAAATTAATTTTAATATTTTCATTTTGATGAGTTTTAATTAATTTTGGGGTAGTTTTGTCATATATTTTATATCGCTTATATGTCCTTTTATTTTTGAGTTTATTTTTCTTTTTGACATACCTATGTAGCTTCTTTTCATAATTATCTTGGTAAACGGGAATATGTAAATACCTGCTGTTTTAAGTAGTTGAACGTGATTTTTATCGTTATGCATTATTTGGTATATGTCGAGTATGGGTTTAATGGGTTAATTTATGTTAATTTTGCATTAACTTTACAGTTAAAATTAAGAACGCTGCCAGTATTTTTTTTAATCGCGTTTAATTATCAAGACAATACGAATAGAAGTTACATAGGTATGTAAAAAAGAAAAGCAAGCATAAGCATAAAAGAACATATAAGGGTTATAAAATATGACAAAACCACCCCAGCATAAACTTAAACTCATCAAAATGAAAATATGAAAATTAATTTCATTTAAACCTCTAAAATAGCCAACTATAATAACTCAAGCTATGTGTTTTTTGAGCTATGTGTTTTTTGGGTACATGAAGATGAGCAAAGTAAACAATGCCGCCACTTTATTGAATCGCCGTCATCTGAGCACCACGAGGATCGGTGCTGAAGATGAAGGAGGCCCCCTGAGGGAAAGTACTAAGTAAGGCGTTAAAAGTTTAAATATAATTTCGTATCTAGACCTTTAATGTATAAACAACATGATAGCTATCTTTTTTCATCTTATAGTTCAAAAAGCGGCCCTAGATATTTTGGTCTTTGCTGAAATGTATTCATATCTATATATCTTTTCATAATTCACCATATGACAAATATAATATCTTTAAGTGTCCATATTGCCGTGAATGATTCACTTTGCAGGACACTAATACAGTACAGTCGGGGAAAAAAAAATGCAACACCCGCTGTAATTTCGTTATTAATTGACGCAGGAACATCTAATAGACATCATTCAACAGGAAATTAAAAGCGCTTTCTGAATATGTCATCAAAATTTGAATTAGGGGCCATCAACATATTGAAATGAGCGCCAACTTTGATTTTTTCAAGAGCAATACCCAATTTTGACTTCATTTTCGAATTTCTGAGAGTCTGGCAGTGCGGAAAAGTATACTGTTTATATACTTTATCTTTAGTATTTATAGAGTTATAATCAAAAATGTGTTAGGGGGTTATCTATAAATGTAGAAAAATAAAATTAAGATCCTATAAGAAGGAGAGAAAATGTTAATGTTTCACACCGGAAATCAGGAAAAAAATATATATCTAGAAATTAATAAAACGCTGCCTATTTTCCAGTTCCTTCATTATACAGAATTCATTTTTGTAGATTTGTATATACTTCAGTACTTTTTTAGATAATTTTAGGTCTATTTAAATACGTTACACTTGCGATTAGTCCATGCAGTACTCTTTGAAAAAAGTGCAATATTTTTCAAGTAAAACTATCTATTATGGCTGTATTGATCATCAATAAAGCTTAAATTTTCTTTCGTAGGTGTAACAGAATATACGAAATGAAAGAATATATATATATACAACAACGCATAAACTAAATCTTTTCGGATAAATTATTGTATGGGTTCATGAAGTAAATATTAAACAATTTTAATCGCACTTACCAGTTTTGGGTCAGTTGAACTCTTTTTAACTGTACGATTCGTTTTATAATTTCTATGGAAATATAATTTCTTAATTAACCCTTTCGCGACTGCGTACGTAGATTCAAGCCATTTGAAAATCTGTAACTCTGTCAGTGGGCGTTTCTTTCGTAATTTGTGTGTTACATATTTCTTAAGTGTGTTCCCAGTATTCATATTTTTGCAATAAAATATACTATGGATAGAAATATATTGATTAGAAAGAATATAATTATAATGTATATCCAATTGTAATATAATTGTGAATACAGAAAATTTGTTCTGAAATATTTTATTTTGAGAGTATAACGCCCGTAGGCGGGTTTTACTGTCAAAAAGACAAAATCCTGCCGTCGCAAAAAGTGTTAAAATATATTTATAAAAGTTAAAGTATGTTTTTAAAAATGTATAAAGTTAAAATATATTAATAAAATTTTAAAGACTAAAGTGTCCTTAAAATAATAATCGTCCCCCTGCAAAATAAATAAATAAGTAAATAAATAAAATAAAGCAATATATGAAGGAAATGATTAAGCCTTTTTTAACTATGACGGTAGTTAAGAAACGATTTTACAAGTCTGTCTTGCATTCCAATTCCATTCGTTTTTTATATTTGACAATTTCACATTAAATATATTTTTCTGTTTAAAACAGTAAATCCCGCCTATTTAGTTATTTTTTTTTTCTTCTCGTGTTTATTTAAAAGATTCAAAATTTATCACCAATTAATCGATGAAGTAAATACCACTTGTGCATATTTTTTTCAACATAAAATAAGGGGTTTAACACGAATACGCAATGTCACATTTACCCTTTTCTGTATTGTTTTATTTTGAAGAACGATGAAGGCGGGGCTTGTCTTCTTTAGAGAACAGGAATTCTTGATACTAAACTCTGATGTCTAAAAATCATCATTTTTGTTTCATTTCTTTGCGTTTGACGTTGTTGTTACATAATTTGACCCGTAAATAAAAAATAAAAATATTTTGTTCAATTTTCTTTGTTATTTTTAAGATTTGATTCGTTATCTCATGCAAAACTTTATAAGAGACGGCCCCCTAAACAACTATAAAAGAAAGATTTATTTATATCTCGAAAACTAATAACTGGAATGAGCTGCAAATTTGCAAACCCATATTTTTCAGCATTAGGATTCATTTTATGTAAAAATTAATATAAATCATAAATCATAATTTTTATGAATATGAATTTATTAATATTTTTCAGAATTAAAAATATTTTTCAGAATCAAAAGTAATGATGGATTATGTTTGGGTTTCTTCACTGTATCTCGTAAAAAAAAAATTATATCGATCAAGTTATTTTTTGTGAAGATATTAATAAAAGTTTGAAATATGAATTTAACATTAGCACCTTCAATCTTTGAACGCTTATAACTCTGTGAAAAAATAAGTAAAATATACAACCAATATACTTTTTCGGGTTGTCGAGATCCCAGAAATTCAAATATAAAATAAAAATAAGGTGTTACCATTGAAAAAATCAAAGTTGGTGCGTGTTTTAATATGTAGACGACCCCCAATTCAAAATTTCCGTTCATTTTCTTAAACTACTCACAATTCCCAGTCGAATGATACCTATTACATTTTTCTACATTGATTAGCAACGAAGTTACGTTGAGTGTTGCGTTTTTTTTTTCCCCCGACTGTACATCCAAAATACAATTATACAGCGTGATTTAATGTCCGTACAAATTTACACAGGTAGAATGTTTGAGATAGTATTCCACAGATGTAAATTATTTTAAATTTCAGAATAAGTTTAATTATAGTTTAATTGGCATAATAGCGATTTTCTACTACATAAATTTTAGATTTTCAATTAATTTATTACCCAGTTCCATATTATAAATTTTTATTTTCTAAACCCATACAAAATAACAATAATATATATATATATATATATATATATATATATATATATTTTTTTTTTTTTTTCGTAAGGCTTGATTTATTTATGTATACATGGAGCATATTTTCATTGAAATTTGTTTACTTAAGAATTTAATGGGTATTATAAAGAAAGTTGAAATAAGAAAAAAGACAAAAATATCAAATATATTTCTCTATTTTAAAATATGTTTTCATAACTAACTTTTTTTCAATAAACTATAAAAGCTTTAAATTGCATAGAATTTTAATTTTACTAAAGAGCAGTTTGTCAGCATTACTATTCAAAATAAAATTTCATTTTCTTTCATTAAATTGAATTCTGAGATGGATTTCTTAAATTCTATTCCGCCAAAATACGTTATAATAGAGAAAAACCTTCATTAAAGTTCTTTCATATATAAATTTTACAGCACAATCATTTAAACTACACCTCCATTTAGCTTTCTTTTGCAGAAATCTAGTAAACATTCTATGCGGCTGAATTAGCTTTGCTTTTCATTTGCTATTGCGTAAAATGAATCAGCTTCCGGGATTTATATCTAATTTCCTACATTTCAAATAAAAGATTTTGTTCGCTGGAAGAGAAAAACCTCTTATCAACAAAGTTTAGCATCACATAATGTTTTCTTAAATTATTTTGCAATTTCTTCTTTATATTTATTTTTTATTCAGACTTTTTTTGTTTTCTATGTATGTATGCATAAGATACAAAAATTAATAAATCACTTTTAGTTAGAAAGTGTTCATATTCTTTATAATTTGATATTAAAAATAAATATTTTCAATTTATGTTATTGAATAGCATTTTTTTTTGTGTATGGCACTTAAAATAATAAAACAAATTCAACTACATTAAAATTTGATTCACTAAGTTATTTAACGTTATGGCTTCTTCATATATATATATATATATATATATATATATATTTACACGATCTTCTTTTCATTCTGTTATACACTTGAAATATTAACTAAAAACATATTTTGTATTCTTATTCTTAGTATGCACATTCAATTAAAAAAAATTACTTTTTTTTTTTTTTTTTTTTTTTTTGGGGGGGGGGGGGGGCAGAATTAAATCTTATAAATGCATGCATTTAAAAAGAAGTCTTAGAATGAAGGTCTTGTGGTTTATTGAGAAAAAAGAGCGAGAAAAAAGTAGATAATTGACTACAGGTGATGATATTTAAATTTACTTTATAAGTATAGCATTTTGAACCTTAATTGGAATGAGGACTGCCACCAAATTTGGTATGTGGACAATTTTTAAGATTAGCTGAATGTAACAAAAAAGTTAAAATTTGTATACAAATGGCTCTTTAGATAAAAAAATTCAAGTTTCGGAAATACATAGTACTTTCTTTAAATAATTCCTTGGATACATTTAAAACAACTTTATTAGCAAATAATTATAAGATAAAAAAAAAAAAAAAAAAAAAAAAAAAAAAACTTTTTATATACCATGTTTTAAATCTTCTGATGAATCATAGAGCTCTTATCAATATGCATAAAATTTTTTAAAGTGATAATCACGTCAATTTTTGTGAGATGCATAATCTAACTTTTTAAATTTTTAAATGTTCACGTTTAATTAAATGCATTCATTTTTATGTCGAAAAAAAATTAACTCGTAATTTTTTTTTTGCAACAATTAAATTATAGCTATTATTTTAGTGGCTATTTTAACGCTATTAGGATGTTTTTATTGTTGTTGTTCTCGTATGCCACTCGAAAATCCAGAGTCCCGGAAGTGGAACTTTCCGTATTTAAGGCAAGAGGTGTACGCCTTCCGTTATTAGGAGCGCTGCATACGGAGGTGGAACGACTTTAGCTCCAGAAGCTGGTGAAAGACGGCAGCACCATCCAAACAATAGGAACTCGAATTTTCATCCGGATCGGGGCCGAGATAAACCCATGTTCCGGTACCCCCAGAGGTATAATTTTTGATGGGGACTTGGAGGACTTTGCGACCTCGACGGAATTTAACGTGCACCAGTCGCCATTAGCATACACAACGGCCGGCTCGAGGACCGAACCCGCAATCTTTCGATCACGAACTCGCTGCTGTTACCTACCAGGCTACCGCGGTGGATGTTATTAATTTCATGTTTTAATTAATTATAAGAAAACTAATCAAAAATTCAAAAATCGAACTTCTAAGTATTGTGTTGTCATCGGGTTCTGAGCTATTGTAAAAGATTCAAATGTATAGCTTGTAGGGAAGTTAGTTAAAATTCGATTGCAAGATTTGTAGCGGACAAACAAACAAAGAAGAATAGAAGTTAATAAAATCATGGTAAAATAAACAAATAATCATTAAAAATGTATTTTTTATCAACGTGTAAAATAAATAAAATAAAAGGTTATCTTACATTTATACATGATTTTCCATATTTTATTTTCAATTTATGAAATCCTTTCCTCCCAAATGGAACATATATTTAAAAC
The DNA here is from genome assembly GCA_963930645.1 of Salticus scenicus. Taxonomy (NCBI): domain Eukaryota; kingdom Metazoa; phylum Arthropoda; class Arachnida; order Araneae; family Salticidae; genus Salticus; species Salticus scenicus. The sequence goes on along the minus strand of OZ005651.1, from coordinate 253,774,411 downwards.
AATGCAGGCAATTACGGTAAAAAATTCAGTGATGAGGGACAGTAGCAATAATATGCTAAAAGTCAAAATGAATGTATTCATTATTCAATTAATGGTAAGATCCCAAGAAAAAAAAAATATTAAAACTGCGCATTGTGAGAATATGAGAAATAATAAGTACAAAACTTTGAAAAACACCATAAAATGCAATAAACTTGCAACAAACGTTTCGGGTCGAAAGAACACACGGCCCTTCGTCAGGCGAATGAAGTAGGAACGAGAGCTGCAATCAAAGCGGTAACTCACCCGAAACAATTGTTGCGAGTTTATTTCTTTTTATGGAGTTTATTCAAAGTTTTGTACTTATAACTTTAAAACACCAGTTCTGTTGTCCTTTCTTATTGTATGAGACGCTTTATTTTATTTGTGATGCAGTAACAAATAATATACATATATGTTTAAAATTACCTGCTTAACAAATCTAGTAAAAATTTGAAAAGATAATAGCAATACGGGAAGTTTAGTTATATTTTAATTTACCTCTATCGATCTGGCATGTAATTTGTTACAGAATACATATGATGTTATTACGATTTTTATAATATTAAAAAAATAAATAAATAAATATTATACAATAATGTGCATTGTATCGTAATTAATTATTATATATATAAGAAATTAGCATATAAATCTTTTGGTAATTAAAAATTCTATTTATGGCTAAAAATTACATTAAAAAAAAATCTTCATTACACAGCTAAGATCTTCAATTTATGAATTTCGATTTTTTTTCTAGTTTTCGCATAATTTATTAGATTTTTTAAAATATAAATTGTAATATGCAATTACCTGCTAAATTATTAAATTAAATGTTTATGTCGTGTGTAATCAAAAATTCTTTCATATATTTTCCGCTCTATATATTGATTCTGAATGTTTCTTTTGTTCTTTATAAAATTTACTGCTGGTTAGGTGAAACTATGGTGTTTAGAATACCTGTCATGAAAAAGCTCCTGAACATATACAGTTTATTTATTTTTCACTTATATAGTAATTCAGCAGCAAATCGATAATTCTTAAAAAATTTCCTCATTTGCCTATCTCCTCTCGAATTTATCTTGCGTATTCTTCTCCTTCTATTAGTATTTTTGTTGAACCAGTCGCTTTATATAATTTTAAATTATACAGCACAGACATTTTGCTTATATTAGGTTGTTTCGCTATTTACCTCTGACTCATTCACTGTTTATGTAGAAACATAATCTTATCTCTGACACCTACAGATATATCTCTTTGATTAACCATTTTTATGCTTTTAAAATAAAAATTTTATTTAAAGAAATATCAATCGCTTAAGCGATAGAATAGTTAAGCAAAGTTCTGAGTAGAGAACTTAGACAGAGCTCATTTTTTTTTTTTTTTCAAGGGTAGGTAGTTATTCAAGAAAAGAAATTGATTGGTCGAAAACTAAAGTAAAAAAAAAAAAAAAAAAAAGACGGGGTCTACAATTTTTCCTTCTGTCTTCATTTATGAAAATGTTAATACCTTGCTAGTTCAAGTTTATCTTCCTGACCTTTGATCATTATAACGATAAATTATTACATTTTCATATATATACCGGGTGTTCCATAGGTCTGTAGACATTTTAAAAATTCATAAAACCTGAAGAAATTGGTAGAATGAATGCAGTTTGCGAAAAAAAAAATTCTTATAAAGGTTTTTTTTTTTTTTTTTTTTTTTTTTGGTAAAGAAAAAAGTAATAGTTAAAATTTTCGTCGACAGAGGGCGCTGAACGACAGCAAATCACACATTTCCGTGAAAAACTATATTTACTTCCTTGCAAATATTTACAAGCACTTAAATCATATTCTATGTGTCCACTATCACCACAAATTATAGTTTGGAAACGAGTGTACAACACCTCTAACTATAGCTTTCGGCGGTTCTTGCCTGAAAGAAAACATCTTCTCAAATAATGCTTTATCCACCAAGTCAGCATTGCAATTAAAACTTCATGTATTTGCAAGTAGGACTTAAAATAAGGAATAAGCTTTGTTAATCGTAAAACTGTGCAATATATCGAATTTTGATTTGCATATTTCTTGTTACACATCCATACAGTGCCCTCTATCGGCGAAAAATTTAACTTTTTTTTCTTTACAAGAATAAAAAAAAAACCTTTACGAGAATAATTTTTTTGCAAACCGCGTTCAATTCTACCAATTCCTTTAATTTTTATAAATTTTTGAAATGTCTACAGACTTATGGAACATCCAGTATAAATATATATAGGTCTATGGATACAGATATATAGGTCTGTGGGATTGCACATACGTAGATAGATTGACAATATATGCTTAATTACAATTTTTAACAAACTTATATAATTTTCTTTCCACCATTCTTAAGTATTGCATGTATTTAAATGTAAACTGGAAAGATTTGAAAACATAAAGGAAACCTTGCAAAATTTTTTTCATTTAAGAAAAAAAAATGTCTATGTTTAATGAAGTCAGGGCAGGAAAATCTAATCCCTATCCTTCATTAATCATTTCTTTTTGTCTGGGGATAAAAATATGCAATTACTTTCTTTTCGAGATCTTCTTTTGAGTTTACTTCTAAAAAACCTGAAATGTTCACGAAAAGTTATTTTTTGCTAACGAGGTTTCTCTCGCCAACCAATAATCGATTTTGTAGGCTATTAATTAAATATTATTTTTAACTTTAATCTGTGCATCAACAACTTTGGTGAACTTTCTATAACTAAAATAAATAAATAAATGTAGATCATTATATATTACTATATAAAGATGTAACGTAAATGACATTTTTCTTTAGATTTAAGCAATAAAATATATAATGATTTAGGTTTTTTTTTTTTTTTTTTTTTAAAGAAATAATTCAGTATAATTAATAAGTTTTAGAAATAATTCAGATATTACAGCTCCTCCATTTTTTTTTTCTTTTACCATACTGCTATTTTAAGTACGTATCAATAAAAATACTTTATTTTTTAAAGTCGAAACAATACATGAATTAAAATGAATATTGTACTGTGTTTAGTTATTTTTTAAAGTGTACAGTTTTTAATTCAAAACTTATTGAGTAAATGAGCTAAATTTTCAGCATGCCTACTAAAAGTAATTTGAATAAAAAACGTTTGTAAAATTATTAAAATTAAAATTCCCTTTATCACAACAAGGAGTTTAAAACAAATAGTTTGTTTATAACAAATTTTAAAAAAGTTTGGATTGCAGATTATCTAATTTTATTTCAGATATTTCTATGTAGAAAATTAATATTGATCTTAATTTATCGCATGTTTTTGACAGTTTAATATTCGAATATTCCACCTGTTTATGACATACCGATCGAATTGGATTTTAATAAAATACTTACTATAAATTGCCTTTAATATTCATAAACAGTTTTATAAATGTGTTTAAAATGGGATATGCATTGTATCTTTATAATCTATGAAGTTCACTCTGTTTCCTTTTTATAAATAGTGGAATAAATCATCAATATTTTTTTCAACTACATAGTTTCAATTATACATAATTAGAATCTTAAAAATAATTACTGTTTCTTAGGAAAGTTTACATTTATGTTTAAATTATCTTTGAATATTAAGAAAACAAAAACAAAAACAAAAACAAAAAATACATGATTAAAGTATGATTGCTAAATAACATAAATAAATAACATAACATAAATAATCACTTGGCGGAAAAAAAAGCCGTAATACAGAGGCTGTTCGCACATTTTTTAGACGATTTTATTTCGCAGTAAGAAAAAATCGTTTGCATGGAGAATTTTATTTTTACAACAGCTATATTTTTGGAAGTTTTATTTATCTTCTGATATTTAGAATTTTTGTTTAGAGGCAAAAATGCGCTTTTAAAAAGGCAGTGGATAGAAGGATAGGTTTCCGCTCTTAGGTTTCCAAAGAGAGTTTTTAGTGAAATCCTTATGAAAAGAATTTATCAGGAGAAAAATGGAAAAATGTCGCAACAATAGATTAATCTTGGGTCTATTTAAGTGGTTGCAATGCAAAAATATCAATTTATTATCACAAAAGTGGTGAAAAAAATTTTTTGCTACATGGTTCAAAGCATCAAAAGAAAGTTTTTCTAAAGGATTTATGATTGCCACTGGTTTTTCATACAAGCGCAAGATAAAAGAAAAGAAAATGTGACAAAAATGTCAAAATCAGCTCTAAATACTATCAAGAACATATTTTAATTCCAATTTTTAAAAATGAAAATCCAAATTTTTATCCACAATGCTATCAGTCCGTTGAACTGTATCAAGACAAAACAAGCAGCCACACATCGCAATCCGCAATTGCTTTTCTAGAAAAAAATGGAACAAAAAACGGGAATTAAAACCATACCCTTCACGGATATTCCTGCTAAATCTCCTGATGTATCACTGTTGGATTTTTGTGTTTTCTGATTCTTAAAATCAACATTATCCAAACACCGACTACAACGCTTTGTGGACTTTGGAAAGCCGTTCAAGAGGAGTAGAAAAATATACCTCTTCCGATATTATTAAAAGCATTATTATCATAGAAATTACGATGTAGAACGATAGTTAAGAACAGAGGCTATCAAACTGAACAATTAAAACACGAAATATGAGTGAAATTGCTTCAGTACACTCCATCAAAATCGCCTAAAAAATATGCAAACAGCCTCTGTATCAGCCATTTCTGGCAGACAAAGGAAACGTCTTACTTTAAATACTTATATCCTCAAAAACATAAATTTACTTTTCTCAAATACAATAGTATTTCTTTGTTCTCTCTCTATTATTTACATGAGAAAAGAAAATATGTCTCAAGATGGGTTAGACATTTTCTTTTAGGCTGATTTCTTTAGGAATCGTCCTATTGCAATCAATTAGTTCGTTTATCGATTTCTCTCTCTCTCTGTTTGTATACATATATGTATATATATATATATACAGGGTGTAAGAAATCTTAATAGTTACAAACGCAAGGGGTGACTGAACTTGACAAATTAAACAGAAATCTTTCATCATGTGATGCGGGAACGGTAAGCAAAGAAAAAGCAGCGAGAGTGTCTGCTTGATGAAAATGGAGAATAAAGACGAATAAAAAAGAACAAAGAATCCTTACTATTGAAAACTTCTCAACAAATACTCACATGACCGGTTGCAGCTTAAATACAGGCTTCACATCCGTCACGGAGTGAGTTACATGCAGACATTTCCTGTCATTTCCCTAACTTTTGCAGCTGGAACGTTAATTCGGGCGTCAGGTTCTCTAATGATTTGGTGGGCGTCGTACATTACGTTTTTTACTGTCTCAAGAAGAAGAAAAAATAGAAAAGAAAAATAGGGAGATCTTGGAGTCTAAGGAATGGGACTACTCGGAAACGCAATATCCATGTAGTTTCCCTTTGTAGAAATATGAAGGCTCATCGTCGTGCTGGAATGACATAATTTTTCAAACATTTGCGTTTATAGCTTTAGTAAATCCATCAGTTCTGCTGAAAGGATATGACCTACTTCGGTCCGCATATGTGATCTGGTAAAATATAAGGCCCAATTAAGTTATTGTGTACAATCCCTGCCTAAACATTCACACAGACACATTACTGGCGAAAACACAAAATTGTAGCGGGTTCGTTGTTACCCACACATGCTTGTTGTGCATGTTAAATATGTTGTTACATGTGAACGTAGCCTCATCTGTAAATAAGACAGGTGCTGCAAACGTTCGTGGTAGTATGCTCTGTTACAGGATCGAATTAGCAAACGTTAAACGTTATGGAAAACTCGTTCATTTAAGGCCTGAAAGTGGTGTGTAACCCATCTTCACGCAACACACGCCATGCTTCCATATTGTGGACATCTTGATCACTATCTATCCCTCGTATGCTTCATTCAAGATGGTCATACACTGCCTCAAGTACTGTCAAGTAAATAAAAATTTTAAACAATTAAACATGTACGCAAATAAAAAATAAATAAATAAATAAAAAAAAAATTATACAGACACGACATCATTTCATTATTTAAAACATGAAAATCTGACATTGACAGATTTTAATTTAGTGCCAGAGGCCTACTGCTAAACTTGTTAATATCGACAAATTCTTCTTTAGTTAATTCGTGACGATCTAAATTCCATGATAAAGTTTTCATTAAATCAAACCAATGTGTTTCAGCTGCAGATACTGTAACAAATAACGTTGGAAGTCCAACCTGTCTTATAGCCGCAAAACAACGTTTTTTCTCTTTTTCCCAATGAGGGGGAGGTGTGCCTTGGGGGGATTCATGCCAAAGGTGTGCCTTGGGGGGGGACTCATGTCAAAGTTATACCTTGTGGGGGACTCATGTCAAAGGTGTGCCTTGGGGGGGACTCATGTCAAAGTTGGGCCTGGGGGGGACTCATGTCAAAGTTTACCTTGGGGGACTTCATTGAATAAATCCCCATTCAATAAACCGACTGAAATAGGCCCTTAGCACTATTAAGAGTGACGTATAAAAATTCGACAACGCTGTACCGACTGAAATAGGGGTACCTTGGGGGGGACTCATGTCAAAGTTGGGCCTGGGGGGGACTCATGTCAAAGTTGGGCCTTGGGGGGACTTCATTCAATAAATCCCCATTCAATAAACCGACTGAAATAGGCCCTTAGCACTATTAAGAGTGACGTATAAAAATTCGACAACGCTGTACCGACTGAAATAGGGGTACCTTGGGGGGGACTCATGTCAAAGTTGGGCCTGGGGGGGACTCATGTCAAAGTTGGGCCTGGGGGGGGACTCATGTCAAAGTTGGGTCTTGGGGGGACTTCATTCAATAAATCCCCATTCAATTAACCGACTGAAATAGGCCCTTAGCACTATTAAGAGTGAGTTATAAAAATTCGACAACGCTGTACCGACTGAAATAGGGGTACCTTGGAGGGGACTCAGGTCAAAGTTGTGCCTTGGGGGGACTTCATTCAACAAATCCCCATTCAATAAACCGACTGAAATAGGCCCTTAGCACTAATTAAGAGTGTATTATAAAAATTCGACAACTGTACCGACTGAAATAGGCCTCTAGCACTAAAAAAAAAAAAAAAAAAGAAAAAAAAAAGAAAAAGAAAAGATTTGATTTATGAAAAGTTTTAATTTTTTAAAATTTATTTCTGATCTAATTTCTTTTTTTTTTTTTGTGTGTGTGTGTGGTTTATTTCAGCACTAATATGAAGGCACACTTTTTAGGTAAAATGTAGGGATTTTAATTAACTGAAATTAACTGCATATTTTTCAGAAAGTGCATTTATTTATATCATCTACATGTATAAGAAGAAAGTGTAGGGCTAATGAAATATTTTGATATCTGGTTTTGGATGATTTTACACGTTTTGAGATTTCCTGAACACGATTCAGCCATTTCTTTTGTTAATCTGTCTGTAGTATAGCGTCAGCAAAACTGTACGAACACTGTATCTCATCAAACAGTAGACTCAGATTCACCAAACATGAAATTTGGCTGTGCATACAATTAAATTTGTATTCATTAGGGGTTATATCATCCAACAAGTAGCATTTCTACGCTGTGATATACATTCATTTCAGAAATCGCTGAGCATGCACAGTAAAGCAAAAATATTATAAGAGATATACAGGGTGATCCAAAAGTCAGGACCAACTTTAAAATTGAATAATTCGAAAACGAATCAAGATACAAAGATACGGTTTGCACCAAACGGATGGAAAAAAAGCCGGGTTTTGTGTGGCAAAGAAATAAAAAATAGTTCTGTTGGCGACCAACAGATGGCGCTGTCGTATTTCTGATGTAGGATTATGCAAAGCAACAAACGATATAAAAAGGAAAAACTATAGCAGGTAATGGTATTAGAAGCTTATATGCATCGAAATATCGCATTCTCAGTCGCTACTTTAATCACGCATGGCCTCTAAGATCTCCCGATCTGACACCCTGTGACTTTTGGCTGTGGAGATTCTTGGAAGTCAAAAGTGTACCGCGACCAACCGGCATCACTAGCAGCACTGAAAGATGCCATCCGCCAAAATGTGTCTGCCATAACGCAAGAAATGCTACTAAATGCTGTGAACGATGTGGTGAATCATCTCGCAGCTGTACTTCTGAATGATGGACATTGAACAGTTAATGTAGTAGTAATAATTAACTGTAATTAAGCTGACTTGTAAGCTGTCAGCATTTTTTTCCATTTGTAAATCATCTTTTGGTGAAATAAAACACTATAACGCCATCTGTTGGTCGCCAACGGAACTAATGTCTTTCCTTTGCCACACAAAACCCGGTTTCTTTTTCATCCGTTTGGTGCAAACCGTATCTTTGTATCTTGATTCGTTTTCGAATTATTCAATTTTAAAGTTGGTCCTGACTTTTGGATCACCCGGTATATTATATAAAACATTGCTGATTCAATATGGAATTATATCAGCCGACAGGTGGCACTGCTACATGGCAATTTAATTTCTTTTTGTAAAAAACTATATCTAAGATTCTATAATGCATAAATGTACAAAACGTAGCATGCGAGATGGATATTAGGTAAAACCATGCAGATTCACTTTGGATGCGTATCGGACGACAAATGCTGCTTTTCTGCAATTTATTTAGTTGACGCGAAATCTACGTCTCAGCTTCTATGTAATATAAATTCACAGCGATTAGTGCGTAAAATATTTATAAAAAAATTCTTATTAATTTTTTGCATATAAAGATAAAAATGTAGCGCTACTATTACATTCTGTGGTTTCGCAGGTGGCTATAACTCAGCATCTATTGATGAAAATTAAACCAAATTTCTTAGATAAAATATAATTGTGAAAGGATATATTGATTAAATTGTTGTTTGTGTTAACTGGTAGGGGGCACTTTTATGTAAAATTGTCTAAAAGTAAGTAGTGGATTCGAAAAATTTTATTTTCTGTTTTCAATGAATACATACTTTTTGAGGTGTACTAAACATGATTCGTCTATTATTAGAAAACGACCATGTGTACGTGTGTGTGAATGATGTGTTTTCAAAATTTTGTATCTCACGAATCAATCGACAAAATTTAAGTAAGGTTGATCTGTGGTAAGAATTTGACTTAAATTGGTGCTGATTAACTTCAGTAATATACACTCTAAGACAAAAAAAAAAAGACGCCCCAAGAAGGAGTTATCCGAATAGGACAAAAATTAGTAGATGCTATCTACATGTAGAGAAAAACAGATGATTACATTTAAAAAAAAAATTGAACGATTTAATCAAGAAAAATGTCCTTACAAAGTAAACAAGTCAATAACGCATTGGTCCACTTATGACCCTTATGTAAGCATTTATTCGGCTTGGTATTAATTGACAGAGTTTGTAAAAGTGATCCTGCGAGATATCATGCCAAATTCTGTCCAATTGGGACTTTTGATTGGCATAATCCCGAGCTGATTGTAGGTTACTTTTTAGGATGCTTCAAACGCCCTTATTGGGAGAGAGATCCGGCGATTTTACTGGCCAAAAACATGTTAGACAAGCAGTAAAACAAACACTAAAAACTATCTCTGTGCGTGGGCGAGCATTATCATGCTGAAATATACGATCAGGATTGCGTGATATGAAAGGAAATACAACGGAACGTAGAATGTCGTCGACGTACCGCTGTGTTGTAAAAATGCCACGGATGACAACCAAAGGGGTTCTTCTATGAAATGAAATGACATTCCAAACCTTCACTTCTGGCTATCGGGGCGTATAGCTGGCGAAATTATAGGTGCATTACCCCGTTTTTTTTGGGAATCTCGAGACGCGTCTTCGTCGGTCATCGGGGCTCAAATCGGAGTGGGACTCATCACTGAAGACAATTCTAGCTCATTCAGTGACATTCCAGTTCGAATGATCCTCATATCACTGCAAACGTGCTTGTCGTTATACAGAGTTCAACAGCAGTCTGCACAAAGAGCACCGTAAGCTCTACCCCATTTCTCTGAGCCGCCTGTTAATGGTCTTTGAAGTCATTAAAGTACCAGTTCCACATAGGATCGATGTTAAGGATGAATTGGAGCTTTATGTACAGCTCTGACTATTCATTGGTTCTCACGATCTCACCTCTCTGTAGGGAGGCCGCTTTCTCCCTGACGCTGTGTTCAGCCACGATTCTCCCATTCCTGTGGCTATCACCTAATAATGGCATCGTTCCTATCCAACTGTCAAACAATTCGAGGATTAGACCAACCGGCTTCTTTGAGTCCAACTACACACCTCTCTCAAAGGCAGACATCTTCGCATATTGTTTGCACACCTGTATGCGAGTCTTAGTTACTGTCTACCAAAGTAGACGGAATAAAATTTTTGAAGAATGTATGACCTGGAACCAAAATTTTTATTTTTAATATTCTGCCAATTGGCAGTTAAGATGCGCTGCAGAGTAGCATGCTCATTCGATGGTAGCCAAACTTTAAAATTTTGCATTTTCCATCAAAACCTGTATGCATGTGAATTTGTATCCAGTTTGCATTACTCCTTTTTGGTGCGACTTTTTTTTTTTTTTTGTTTTTAGAGTGTATCATGCAGTAGATGACGGTAATATACTGCGATTCTCTTCATTTACGTGAATGCTGAGTCTCAACTTCTGTAATGAACGTGCGGAACTGGATAAAAACTGCAAAAGTGTGTTGCTTAAATTTGGGTGCATATCGGCTGACAGGTAGTTCTGCTGTGTTACTATTTATTTCCTTTTATAGGAGGACAATATCTCATTTTTTGTGATACATAAAAACACCAAACTTAGTGTGCAAGATGTATTATGTGTAAATGTATTGATTTAATTTGGATGCATATCGAACGAAAGATGGTACTTCTATGCTGCAATTTAATTCTATTTAATGAAAGGCTGTATCGCATCTTCTGTGTTATATATATGCAACACATTCGTTATGTAAGATATATATTATGAAAATTTATTCAGATTCTATTTAGCTGTATATCGTCCGACATGTGGTTCTGTTATAACTTACTGCGATTTTCCAAATGGCTATATTGGAGAATCTATTGGTAAATCTTGCACCAAATTAGATATATGAATTCTTCATAATAAAGAAATTAAGAGCAGCACTACCTTTTGCCGATATGTACGCACACTCAATCAGCATTATTTGTAAAATGCTGAGAGATTATATATTTTTAGCTCTTATACGAAGTTTGGTGTATTATTATAACACATTCCTTTAAATATGAATAAATTTCGGCATAGCAGCTCCACCCCTCGGTAGATATGTACCTAAATTGAATCAACAGATTTTTACATAATATATTTCAAATATGCAATGTTTTGAGACATTTTTACACTATGAAAGTTAAAATACAGCCTTCTTTCAAATGAAGGAAATCGCAGAATAGAAGCGCCACATTTTGTGAAACATATCAGAAATCTAAAAAGCACCAATGTTGATAAATGCATTATCAAATATCAAATGTTCATAAAATTTTGTCCATTGCTCGCTAGATACAGCGTCCACAATATTTTGTTAACATGCACACAGAAAGACAGAAATTTTCTAAAAATAGCTGACTCTTGTTCAAAGGACACCTGAAAACATATAATTCATCGAAATTTTTTATGTATCCGTTTTTTTCTAACGTTCTCTTATTATTCGTCTTTTTTGAATTTCTATATTTATTATTTACTAGCAGGCTACGCCCGCTTCGCTGGTCACTATTTTTAAATGAGTCACAATAATTAATGAATTCTCAAAATTGCATTAATTTTTATCATGAGATAAAAAAAGAGAAAAAAAAATTCTGATCGGGAAAAATGTCGCACCGGGTCCCCATTGCCTTCGGCAGAGTAGACCCGTGAGCTGCGCGCACGTATTTCTTCACCATTCTTATGACTTCTCAAAATTCCATGTTATTACTCATAAACATTTATTCTTAAGAAAAGGAATTGAAAAGTAAATCATTTAGCATCGGGTAAAAACTCACACCGGGACCCCACTGCCTTCGGCAGCGCAGACCCATGCGCGCTGCGCGCGCAAGTGTGAGGATATATGTGCGCTGTACACGCATATTCCTTCTCAACTCAAACTTTTACCATTAGCAAAAAAAAAAAAAAAAAAAAAAAATCTTTTATCATCGGGTAAAAACTCTCACCGGGTCCCAAACCCATGCGCGCGCACGTGTTAAGATATACGTGCGGTGTGCGCACATATTCCTTCTGAAATCAAACTTTTATTCTTAAGAAAAGAAAATTTAAAAAATCATTTCTCATTAGTTAAAATGTCGGACCAGGTCCCCACTGCCTTCGGCAGCGCAGTCTCGTGCGCGCTGCGCGCGCCTATTCCTTCCCCATCCTTCCAGCCCCTCCTAAGTAACTTACATATACCAATTTTGAACGGTCTAACTCAATTAGCTGAGATGCAAAAGAAAACCTGATCAGGGCACCTTAAAATTGTAAATCAGGTGAAATCTCGAATTCCACCTTCGATAATATAAAAGAACTTTAAAATACCTTTCGAATGATGTATTAGAAATAATTTAATCATAATTAGAATTTGTAATATTGAAATTTAAAAATATTACAGCACCATCTGGCGGTAGAAATTTCTGTAATCTATTGTTCCATTCCAGATAAAAAAGGTTTCAAATGATGTATTACTTATGAAATTATTTTAATTAGTAGCTGAGATACAAAAGAAAACCTAATCAGGGCACCTCAAAACGTGTAAATCGGGTGAAATCTAGAATTCTACTTTCGATAATATAAAAGTACTTTAAAATATCTTTCTAATGATGTATTAAAGATAATTTAATCATAATTAGAATTTGAAATATTGGAATTTTAAAATATTACAGCGCCATCTGGCGGTAGAAATTTCTGTAATCTACTGTTCGATTCCAAATCAACAAAGCTTTCAAATGATGTATTACTTATGAAATTATTTTAATTAGTAGCTGAGATACAAAAGATAACCGATTCAGAACACCTCAAAACGTGTAAATCAGGTGAATTCTCGAATTCCACTTTCGATAATATAAAAGTACTTTAAATTTCTTTCGAATGATGTATCAAAAATAATTTATTCATAATTAGTATTTGAAATATTGCAATTTTAAAATATTACAGCGCCATCTGGCGGTAGAATTTTCTGTAATCTACTGTTCAATTCCAAATCAATAAAGATTTCAAATGATGCATTACTTATGAAATCATTTTAATTAGTAGCTGAGATACAAAAGATAACCGATTCAGGAGACCTCAGAATGTGTAAATTGGGTGAAATCTCGAATTTCTCTTTCGATAATATAAAAGTACTTTAAAATATCTTTCGAATGATGTATTCCAAATCAACAAAGCTTTCAAATGTTGTATTACTTATAAAATTAATTTAATTAGTAGCTGAGATACAAAAGAAACCCTAATCAGGGCATTCTAAAACATGTAAATCACGTGAAATCTCTAATTCCACTATCTACGGTTGTCGATTAATGGAAGTAAAAAGAAAAATAAATATTTTTTAGGCCCCCAAAACCTGTATATACCACGGTAGTCGGGTAATAGAAGTAAAAAGAAAAATAAAAAGTATTTTTTTAGTACCTTCAAATGTATTTCGTTGCTATGGAAACTCCTATCGTCTATTGAAAGATAGATTACGTGTTAGAATAAAATTTAATTTGCAATTAAAATGTAACTGCTTTGTTTATTAACGAAATTGATGAAAATTGAACTGCATGTTGGTTTTGTGCTGCATAGGTTGTATATTAAGTGTTATGTGCGAAAAAGAAAATTTGATGCATTTTGAAATTTGCAATTTTTAACCCCAGTCAAGATCATGTGACATTAATGAATTCAACATGTTTTGTTTCCGTTCGAGACAGCCGTTAAAATCGTCTGCTGATAGAATGCCTCTTTTTAAGCAATAAGCCGTGGATTTTTGGTCATTTTTCGATAGACATGGGTCAACGTTTAATTAATATCTCCGAAACTAATTAAATTTTTTAAATTCTGTTTCCAGAAGCCCCTCGAGAAGGCTCCTGAGCATCCGTATGTAAATTTTTGTACTTCTGCGTTCAATAGGGGCTGAACGTATAGAAGAACAGCCAGACAGCCAGACAGACAAACCTTTTCTTTTATTATTATAGACTACTGTAATAAAATGTTACTCAGAATTGGGGCATAAAACAAAAGGAATAAATTTATACGTCAAAATTTATTTTATCTCCTTCAACGTACTCTCCTCCGACTTAAATGCTCTTCTTCAAACTGTTTCTTTTTTCCAACCATCAAAATTCAAAACATACCCTGAATTCATCTTTCTGAATGCTCTTCAGAGTTCGAAGCGATTTTTTTAAATCGAATTAATGGACTGAAAACCACGACCATGAAGAGGCAATTTCAACTGTGGTAATTAGAAAGCGTCATACAGTGCCATATCAGGAGAATACGGTGCTTGTGGGGCCATAATTGTTGAATTGAATTTTGATTATGAAATGAATTTTGATCTTGTTGATTGAATTTTGTTCTTTTTCATCCATTTTGAGCCAATTATGGTTAAAAATGGACGAAACAGAACTGCAGTGTAAGAAGACGCATTATCATGGTGGAAAATCCATGATTTTTCTTACCACATTTCGTTTCGGAAGAATTGATTTCCGCAAACGGCGGCACATATCATTTAAATAATAATCTTTATTGGCTGTTGGTAATTCCTAATGCACAATACTGCGATAATGACTGTCAATATTACCTTGATTTCTGATAGATTTGTACGTGACCTTTTCGTTCTTGCTTCGTCCTTCAAGCGACATCCACTTGATAATTGAGCTTTTACTATGCCAATGCAAATATCAAAACTTCATTATCGGTAATAATGTGTTTTAAAAAGGAATTTCCTTGTGAAAGCATCTTTCTGGCCCCATAAACACTTTTTTTTTTTTTTTTTTGAATAAATTCAAATTTCTTCGAATAAATCGAGATGCAGCGTCTTGCAAACCTAAATATACTTCTAAAATTGATTGACAGGAACTTAATGATAGAGGAACTTGCTCAATAATGTCTTATATTGTCAAAAAACAGCCACCAAGTATCAATTCGCTCATCTTACGCATTTCTTGATTATTAATCGAAGTGGATCTTCACTCAGATTGGGAATCCTGTTCGACGGATTCCATACCGTCTTTGAATTTTTTATACGAATCAAATACTGTTGATTTTGATTAAGAGTCGTTTTTAAAACCTTTTGCAACATTTCAAATGTAAAAAAAAAAAAAAAGAAAAAGAAAGAAATACAAGAAATATATATATTTTTATCGTCGTGGATGTTTTTTATTCTCAAAAAAGGCGGTTTTCCTTCTAATTTAACATCTAAAAATTATTTATAAAAGTGTTTTTTCTATTAAAAAAAATATTTATATTTTATCATTGTAAATTGTAAATTTTAATTATGATATATATATATATATATGTGTGTGTGTGTGTGTGTGTGTTTCTAAACAGATAAATACCCAAAATACATACATTAGATTTCTTTCTGCAGAGCATTTTTTAAAAGTATTTTATTAAACAAAATAATATATCTGTTTGCATTTTCTATTAATTTTTATTGCTATTTTCTTCTCGTTGTAAAAAAAAAATAAAATAAAAAAAATAAAAAAAATACTAATATTGCTGGAATCGTTATATGCGTGCATGAATAAATATAGTCTTTATAATTTTTTTTTTTTCAAGTAGAATAATAGGTTTTTTTTTGTACATTGCAATTAAAT
This sequence comes from Salticus scenicus, assembly GCA_963930645.1. Lineage (NCBI taxonomy): Eukaryota > Metazoa > Arthropoda > Arachnida > Araneae > Salticidae > Salticus > Salticus scenicus. The sequence goes on along the minus strand of OZ005651.1, from coordinate 253,758,668 downwards.
TAAAACACTATCCTGAAATTAAAATATCAATTCTGACTGTCAAAAATAGTGACAGAATGTTACTTATGTATCTTTTTTAACCTTATTTATTGCTATCTTTAATAACTCTTACCTTCATTTAACGTTTCATTGGTCAATACGTGTAGAAAAAAACCATACTTACGATAATGCTGTCCTAACGAATGATATATTGGAAATGATTCCAGAAGCAAATAACCAGGATCAAGGCTGCTTAAAGACATGTCTTTGGAAAAAGTCTGTCATTTTTTTTAAGAGTCTGCAGCTTTTATTAAAGTCATTTTTTTCAATTTGTAACACATTTATTATACATCAGTTTTCTGTAAATGTTCGAAAGTTTATAAACGTCAATTATATTAAATAAATGAAAATTATTATAAGATCACATTTTATATTTTTCCTATAATTTTCGATAATTTTTAACAGCGCATAAATTTTACATTTTAAATACCTAAAACTTGAATTTACAAATAACATTAATGATTTTTCTCGTGTTACTAAGAACGTATTTTATAAAAACGGATTTTTTTTTTTTTTTTTTTTTTTTTTATGAATTATATTATTATTTCATGTGAAAAACTTTTGTTCAACTGCATATTAATAAATTATTAAGTATTTTTTAAAAGTTATTGAAAAAACATTTGTAACATTTTAATATGCAAAACACTTGAATATGTAATAGATATATCTTTATTTCATTGTTAGCTGTATCATGCCCATTTGAAATTGCACACTTTAAAAATAAAACTATGACCATTAAAATTAATACATCAGGAAGAAATGCAAAATGATATCTTTTGGACATATACATGATAGTAAGAAGAACAAGGGATTCAATTTTCAGGAAATTTGGTGGTCTACAGTAACTCAGAGAATAAAATCTGGCAGCAATTATAGCAGTTATCTGTCTCAAAATGGAGTCGAACAAAGATTTGTTGGCATGTACGGGTAGAACACTCTATCCAGTTTCAACACAATGCCACAGTTCATCGACTTTAGTAGCTGGAGAGTTGTGGCGTGCAAGGTACTCGGAATCCCTTGAATAGACGAAAAAATATCTGGAGAACGTGGTAACCAGAGCAGCATTTTAACACGTTCTGTATCAATGAAGGTTCGGAATACAGGGGCAGTATGCGGTCGTCCATTGTCCTGCTTAAACACTGTAAACGTAAATGTCTTAAATTCAGTTTAAAAAGTGTCTTAAATGGATGGTCATTTTTTAAGTGAAAAAAAAGTGTCTTACTTTTTAAGACACCTTTTTGCATCAGAAATTAAGATATTGCAAGTGTCTTAGAACGCCGCCATGTTTTAAGCTGAAAAACACCGCCATGTTAGGCTTAAAAATACTACCGTTTTTAAGGCTTTTTAATAAATATATAAATAAGTAAATATGGCGTGCTATTATGTTTTTCTGTTAAAAATATATTTTAGAATTGTTTAGAGCATTAATGCAATATTTATATAAAAAAAAGAAATAAATAAAAAAAAAGTCCCATTTTCCAGCGTTGGGATTCGAACTCAAACTTGTTAAGGAACCCGAAACCTCGAGCCAATCATCGTCGGAGTGAAGCATTTACCAATCACGCTGCCGTCGAATACAGCAAAACGTGTTTTTATGATATAACATACTGCAGTATTCGTGAAACTAATCGCAGTGTTATGTTTTATTTCGAATTTTTTGCCATAAAACTATTGATAGTATGGTATCTTAAACTTAATAAATATTATTATCTTAAATTTCATATTTAGAGGACCAGAATTTTTTAATAATTCATAACAAGTATGTGAAGGTTTTATCCCTCGATGATAACGATTTCTTTCCTTAAAGTGACATTTAAATAAAAACGAACTGTAATCATGAATACAGGAAAATTTGTAGTTTTACATTTAGATGTAGGTGAATTTGTGAAAGAAAAAAGTTTTTAAATGATTATGAAGAACTGATATATGAAATTGATATATGAATATTAATAAATATTTTTTAAATGATTATGAACATTAATAATAAGAAGAAGACAAAAAGAAAAAAAAAATATGTGCACAAATTATTCATGATTGTTCAATTATAATTTCAGTTTCCTCTCTACAATACAAATTACTTGCTACATCCGTTTCCACACTTTTTCTTTTAATATAAGAAAGCTTTAAAGACAAATATATATATATATATATATATATATATATATATATTTAACAAAATAAGCTTTGTGTCTAAATATGTTGTTTATGAATTGTGTTAAAGATAATAGCATGCAAATATAATTCACATCCCTAGAGTATTATTCCATAAAAATATAATTTCATAGAGCTACCATAATTTAAGTAGCTTAAGAGCTTATTACATAAAATAATAATTTATTTATTGAATGTGGAAAGAAGTAGGATAAGCATTTTTCTTAAAGTAGATTCCGTATGAAAAAATTTCTAAGTAATGCAAGTGTCTGAATTTCTAAAGTGTCTGAAAATTCAAACGCGTTTTGCTGTCTGAAAATTCGCGAATTCACGTGTTTCAGACATTTTTGTGTCTGAATTGATATTTCAGACATATTTCTGTCTTAAAATAAAATATCTATAACGTCTAAGGTACATTTTAAGACATTTACGTGTCTTAAATGCCGTTTCAGTTGTTTTTATGTCTTACTTTAAGACCCTTTTATTTGCAGTGAACGTAGCGCTACGAAGGCCTCGAAGGTAGGGCAGAGCCACGAGTCACATATAAAATAGTATGTAAGCCTGCTTTCAGAGTCCCGTAAATGCGAACAAGTTGTGATCGAGACGTGTATCCAATGGCACCATATTATCACTCCTGGAGATGGGCAGATTTGCAAGCTGGAAATGTGCGTTTCCCACGATGCCACGAAATACCGATGCGGTCATCTTGATGCTGTAAATAAAACTGTGATTCGTCTAAAAAAAACAGCACACCATTCCTGCGTCTAGGTTTTCATTGTTGATCGCAACATTGGAGGCGCTCTTGTTTGTAATGAAGCTTCTAGGTTAGCCGAACCATATAGATGTGCATACTGTCCCATTAGTTGGAGTGATAATATGAGGTACCATTGGATACGTGTCGGGATTACTTCTTATTAGTATTGTCAGCAATCTGAATATCGACCGCTAGGTTCTGATGTGTTAAGGCTCGTGGCTCTGCGCTATTTTCGAGGGTACCGAAACACTGCGTTTCAGCAGAAAAATTCACGACCGCATTTTGACTATTTTGTTTAGACTTTCCTTGATACAGAACGTGTTCGAATGCTAATCTGGACAGTACGTTCTCCTGATGTTTCACCAACTGAAATCGTCTGGTCAATGGTTTCTGAGCGACTAAAACGCCGCCACTTTACGGTTAATACAGTCGATGAACAGTTGCATCATCTCGTAGCTGCATGGAATGCTATACCCGTACATGAAAACCAATTTTTCTTCGACTCCATGCTTTGTTAATTGTATGTAAAAGCGTCGTTACTTCTATTAGAATTGGTTGATCTGCGTACTAATTTCTCAGGATCAATACCTCCAAATTTCTTCAAAATTTAATCACTTTTTCTTCCCACTATTATGTATGTATTCAATAAATGATATTCTGTTTTTTGCGTTCATTGCACTGTAGCAATTTTAACAGCTAGTAGTGTATTTTTTTTTCTCTTACCGTTTATTTGTGTGCAGAAATCACATAGTGTCATGCATCAAAAGCATCAATAACTGATGGTAATTATATTTCGTGTTTCAATTTTTTTTTTTTTTTTTTTTTTGTATGGAGTAAGTTATAATAAAAAATATATTCGTGTTATACAAAAAACTTGCAGGAAGAAATTTACTTATACAATTATATAGTTTAGATTAGATAATTTCCATTGAAACTAGCCTTGAAGAAGCACTCCTGAATGCCATATTAGAAAAGCTTTTTATTTAGTAGTCAAAAGACCTAAACAGCAGTATATACGACAGTATCAAGAAAGGTGTAGTGGCGTCATAGTCAAATTTAAAAGAAAACAGTACATTTTACATAGACTTACTTGAAGTTTGAAAATTTTTCGACTTCTACTTACCTATTAACACGTTGAGCGCCACGAAAATTCTTAAATTCTATTAAAATTCCATTATGATTCCTCCTGTAAAAAATAAAAATTAAGCAAATTTTTAATAAATTTTCAATCATTAAATGTAATATTTTTAGTTTTATATTCTATTTTATATCCACCACCGATGGTTGACGCGGCTTTATATCTTATTTGGCACTGTCAGCCACCGATGGCTGACAGGGCGCGCAACGTTTTAATTTTTTATTGATACTGCTTTTACTTTCGGGGTAAAAGCTTTCACTGAAATGCTTGAAGTATAACATGTTTTATTCACACTCCTAAAGTTTCAAGATGATTCCTTCAGTACTTAGAGATATCTAACAAAATGTCTATAATCTAGAATGGCTGACATGGCACTCAACGTGTTAAACGCTTCTCAGAATTAATTTTTAAATATATAATCTGAAAATAGATTTAGATGTAGTACCGAGTAATTCACTGCCAAAAATTATCGATTTTGATGAGTGCAGGATTTACAGGGACAAAAGAAAAAAAAAACTGTATTATTATAACCAATGAATTAAATTATTTTTAATACAATAGCGTATAAAAACCTTATCCAATTGGGCTATGGTGGGTAAATTAAAAGTTATCATCGCCAGAGATTGTATAGATTTTGGTGAGTACAGAACTTATGTTCTTCTACCGAGATACAAAGAAAAATTCTTCGTTATTACGGCCAATGAACTCAAAATATTTGAAGTTCAATAGAGTCTTAACTCTATATTCCACTAAGATATAAATCGGTAGACATGTTATAGGTTAGTATCACTGTAACCGCATAGATTTACAAGAGTGTAAGAATTAGAGGATTTTTTTTTTCTACCGGTATACAAAGTATGATTTTTATACATTGAGATTTATGTGCTCAAATTAATGTGCTCAAGTTCGATTTAAATACATCACGATTCATTAAACGAAGTACAACTTGAGGTAAAACACTCAAACACCCTCATAATATTTTTTCTTTTGATTTTTAATGATTTCTCATATCTCAATAAACAACCGCTACTTGCTAAATGTTCGGAAAGTCGAGTAGAGTAACTCCAGTTTCGTGCATTTTCTTTAGTTCACTTTCAGGGATGAGAAATTTTCGTTTTTTTATTTTTTTTTTTTTTCTACCACAATTTTTACACAATAATCGCTATTCTCTGTAACCGCGACAGATTATTGTAAAAATACTGTAAAGTTTCCAATATGACATAAGTGGTTAATAATAATAATAAGAATAATAATAATAATAATAAAGGAAATTTTTTTATCTTTAAAAGTTTACCGAGAAAATAGTATGATTCCTATGTAGGTACCCGAGTTGAATGTTTGATAATGAATAATTATGAATTTGTTTGTTTATGTCCCTAAAACATTTTTTTTTTTTTTTTTTTTTTTTGTGTATCACATACGACTAGAACATTTCTATTATTTCACCAGCTGTTGTTATGTTCTTAAAATTATTTGTAAAATATGTACTTTGAAACTCCTAAAACTTCCCCTTTATTTATCTTATTTAATGTAATAAAACTTTGCAACTGATCCTATGCTACTTCATTTATTTTTTTATTTTTATTTTTATTTATTTATTTATTTTTCTTTGTTAAGAAAGAATGCTCTTGTAATTGCTGCAGGATTTTTGCCATAATATCTCCACATGAAAATAAAACAAGGCAATAATAATACCCAAATTAATTTAGATAATTTATTGAATTAACTAATGCAATATTTTTCCTCATTAATATGGCGACTGATAGAACTATTTAAATAATTATATATATCATTGTTATTATTACTATTATTATTTGAAAACTTCACCACATAAAGTCACTAACGTCAGGAAAACACTTATTAATTCTCCCAGCTGTAGGATAAAACGGTCTTCTAATTTTACAGTACTAACAGTTTACTATAATATGTAGTAAAACCATTTTATTAAGGCCGTGGTTAGAGAGCCGGCAGCCGGGTAAGTATTATAGACGCGGCAGCCATCTGCATTTGCGTATTAGAACTTCCAGGTATGGCATACTTGACCTGTACCTGAAGTGCCGGGTGAAACAAGGGAGGATTTTTTTTCTCATTCCTAACAGATAAATAGATAAAAGTAAACAAAAAATAGTGTCATTCAACCATATAAGTCTGATGTGTATTTTAACAATTAACAAACACGCAAACCAATAAACTAGTGGTTTTTCAATCAGTCAACTTTGTAATCAATCCAGCTGGTGCTGCCATCTTTCGAAATGATTTGAAACCACAGATTTTCCTTGGACGAACAATGCAAATTTGAAAAATGAAATTTCTTATACTATACTGATTAAATTAAAATTTAGATTAATTTTTTGTATAATTTAGTTTTTAAAAATTAGTTTTTACAATCTACTTTGGAGAAACCATGCAAAGGTGAAAATTAAAATTCTTGTACAATACTAATTGATTTTTTTATTTTTTTATTTGTTTTTTAATTATTTTAGTATATTTACTTTTTTAAATTTCAAATATAATATTTTAGAATAATAATCGGAGAGATCATGCAAAGTTGAAAAAACAATTTTTTTTTTTTTTTTTTTACACTATACTGATAATTATTTTTTTTTCTTTAATATATCTAGTTTTTAAAAATCAAGACATAATAAAATAATAGAATAATCTTTCGAGAAATCATGTAAAGTTTAAAAATTAAATTCCTTGCACTATATTGATTAAGTTAAAGTTTTAAAAAAATACATTTAGTTATTAAAAAATCCAAATATAATAATAAATTTCTATAATCTATGAAAAAAACGTGCAAAGTTGAAAATTTATTTATTTATATAATTACTATACTGATTAAAATAAAGTTTAAAAAATATATTTAGTTATTAAAAATCAATATATAATAATATATTAAAATAATCTTTCAAGAAATCATGCAAAGTTTAAAAATTAAACTACTTGTACTATGTTTATTACATTAAAGATCTAAAAAATATATTTAGTTTTTAAAAATCCAAATACAATAATGAATTAGAATGATCTTTGGAGAAACCAAGAAAAACTGAAAAATTAAATTTTTTTGTACTATACTGATTAAATTGAATATTTTAAAAATATATTTAATTAAAAAAAATAAGAATATTGTAATACATTAGTGTAATCTTTCGAGAAATCATGCAAAGTTCAAAAATTAAATTCCTTTTGCTATATACAGTTTATTTAAAAAATTTAAAAATATATTTAGTTTTTAAAATCCAAATATAATAATACGTTAGTAATGTGATGGCTTTTGTGTAATGTAAAATCTCCCCCCCCCCACCCACCGCCAACCACATTTTATACACATATATTTCAATCATGCATTATAGGTTTTCTTAAATTTTGCTTTTTAATTTGCATTGTGATATCAAATATATCTGTAGCAATTTGAGAGATTTATTTAGCTTAATTATATGAACTTATTTAACGAAAAACAACGTAACAGATAAAGTAAGAAATATAAAGGAAAATAAAACTGAATAATGAAACAAATATTTAACTATATAAATCAAGAGAGAGGGTTAAAATATAAAACGTGGTCAATACAAATGAATACAAATTAAAGCGGCAATATGAATTATCAAAAGCACGTATTGATAAGAGTCTTTCACTGGAATAAATCCCTCGACATTCATACTGCGCAAGCATCAGAACTGCCGGGAATATAATAGACACCCGGCTGCCGGTTCTCTAACCACTGCGTTTTATTAAACATTTCGGTTTACTTTCAGCAGGAATTATATTAAATAAGCTCATATTACTGAACAGAGCTAAGTAACTAAATTACACAAACGGTACAGAAACTTCTCATAATTACGTCAATACCATAATTGCCTTGCAATACTTTTTGAATTATATTTTTTATTTCTTCTTCGAATATTGACACCACAGGCAATTGCTTGGACCTAATAGACCAGTTTACGCTGATTTTTTCTGTGAAAGTAGATCAGTCACTTATGCTATCATCTGGTTTGGACGATGCATTTCAGACAGGGTCGGAAAAAACCCAGGTTTTCTTGAGAAAAACCCTAGATCAGTAATTTTTTTATTGTGTTTTATCATTGTTTTGAGGGGGGGGAGGGAAGGGGTTACAATCAGGGGGTTCTTGGGGCTTTTTCTTGGTTTTAAGTGAAAAATATTTTTTTTTCTTCTTAAATATGAAATATATTAATAAAAGTATTTAAAAAATCAAATATATACATTATTCATTAAAATTAAAATTTTTAAAATTTAATTCAAAGATTTCTAGAATCTTTCTTTGTTTTTTAATATAAATTTATGCTTTAAGTACTCTAAAATTCTATTTATCTGTTCTTTATTAAAAAGAAAAAAAAAAAGTTATTGCTGCTTCATTAAATTTTTCGTATTCAATAGATTTTAATAAAACATTTTGAATTATGATTCTTCTATTACATATTAGCATTTCACTGTTAAAGTTTTCATATATATATATATATATATATATATATATATATATATATATAAATTACCAACTCCGTTTTTTATTGCTTTTATTTGTTTATAAAAAAAAATTCATTGTATTTTAATGAGATATAAATTATTTTTCATTGGGATTTTTTTCAAGATTTTACTCTATAGAGCAATTTTAACTTCTGCAATATTTCTGAGAATATTTTGTTCATATTAAAACAATGTGCATTATGTTTGTGTTACATTTATGAATTTTTTAGAAGTTAGATAAAAATGAAATTTTCAATAAAAATTTTGAAAACAACTACTTTGAAAACAACTATTTTTTTTTTCCTGGGGTTTTTCAAATGGGTTTTATTGAAAAAAACTAGCCGGGATTTTTCGGGTCGAGCAAAATCTAGCCAATCCTGATTCTAGGGCTAATACGGGTGATTCATAATTCTCTCCGTGGTTATCTTTCCATTCTAGAACTATTCAATTCTTCAATCAGAGCTTCAATCTCGTTAAAATTAAAATAACTTTAAGTTGACAAAAAATAATTTAGTTTTTCATACATCAAATTTACGTAAAATAGAATATTATTGGGTTGTTCGGAAAGTAATTTCGTTTTTTCCTTCGAATATGAAGGACGATTTTCTTATATTGTATAAATATTTTAATGAATTATATATTCTCTACTTTGATCGGTTTCTTAGCGATCTCACGAGTTGTTATTTGGCAGTTTTTCATAAATCAATACTTTATTTTGTCTTCATTAGCACAAACTGGTTTTCTAGAACGTTATGCATCTTCAACTCAAAATTGCCAGAACAAAATTTGGTAAACCAGTTTTGACAATAGGGTTCTTTAAATAAATTTTCTGTGCTCACATCGTATACTTTTTTCCTTGTTTGAATAGTATTTTCACATTTTTGATAGCAAAACAAAATATGCCGAAATTGTCGCTTCTGATTTTCTTTATTTGATAGGTCACCAATCAAAAACTATTGAGCAGAATAAAACGACCTTTTTCACAAGCAAGCCTTGCTATATCAGCTGTCACAATATGTAATGGCAATGCAACTTAAATGTGAAGAAGGTGTGAAAAAAATACAATTAAGTCCTCTGCTGAGAAAAACGAAATGACTTTCCGAACAACCCAATAGTTTTTTTTTTTTCATGTGTATTTTGCTTCATGCAATCGACAGCATGGTGGACACTATAAAACTTCATTTAAACTAAAATTCATTAATATTAACAGACATTAAAAAAGGGTGTTCGGCTCTATTTTTAGGTCTGCTTTGTCCCTAGCTTCCCTGTTGCCCAGTGCCCCAAAACTAGATTTTTAAGAGTAAAACAATGTCTAGATCTGGAGATTTTAACATATACGACGTTTTCTTTTATAAGAAATATAAAAAATATAGAAATTATACTAAGCAAATTATAGTTTGGTGCTCAAAAAGTGTAGTTTTTATTTCGTTATTTAAATGAAATTTAGAAATTTTTAATAAATAATTGAATTTGAATAAGTTTTTTAATAAACCTAAATTTATTGATATATATATATATATATATAATTATTATTATTATTATTATTTTCATTTATTTATTTTTTTTTTTATTATTATTTTTTTAATACAAAGAATGAATATTGCAATAGATAAATATTTAAATACATAAGTTATTATCAAGACATGTTTGACTGATTCTTTCGAAACAATTTAGCTGATGAAGAACATTAGATCATTAATAAAATTCTTTCTACCCAAGTTGCAAAATGTAATGCTTGAAAGAATAATTGAAACTGTCTCTGGTCTTTTCTTATATCTATTGTTGCGATAGTTGCAGTCATTTATTTTTTTTTTATCATTGAACAACTTTTAATCTATCAAATCGTGCATGAAAAAACTTATAAAGAATAGTTACAACAGTTTTACGCTTTTACTGATAAATATTGTGCAGATTGTTACAGTCATTCTTTTTTTTTTTTTTTTTTTTAATTAATGAACAACTTTTAATCTATCAAACTGTGCACAAAAAAAAAAAAAAAAAAAAAAAAATCATTTCAAATGTAGTCACTTGAAAATAAATAAAATTGTTAGGAATCACCAGGAAAATTCTTGCCTTTTTCCTTTTAAAAATCAAAGACTTAATAATGAATTTTCTGACGAAATATATAGTTTGAATTAATTTGAATATTCTAACCTTTTACGCCTCTATTTTGTCTAAATGTCGTATATTCATTTATTGTAATATTTAAAATTTATATATAACTGGTATGTCAAAAGTTTAAAATAGAATTTTGAAAAATTAAAAGAATTTGTAATAAATTTTGAAATTTAAGTTTTCATTTTTTGTTTAAACTCAAGTTTTCATAAATTACACCAACAAAAGTTTACATTTTTTTAAATACTAAAAATGCTTAAGTAAAAAACAGTCTTTAGCAGAACCTTTTTATTGTGGAGCCCTGAAAATCATAAAATAAAAATTTATTCTTGGAAAGACATTCCATAAATAAATGAAAGTTTCAACACCAAGAAAATTTTAGAGAAAAATATAGGTATTTAACTTTTGCAAGCGAGGAAATTTTTTTAAATATTCAAAATGTTTAAAAAAAGCAATCGTGACCAATAAACTTAGTCATTAGTTTCTACATAAGTATTTGTTAAACAATAAATTTCAAAGGTTTCGAAAGTTTTTTAAAATATTTTGAATATTTAAAAATTTTCATCACTTGCAAAAGTGAAATATCTATATTTTTCTTTAAAATTTTTTTAGTGTTGAAACTTCCATTTACTTATAGCATGTCTTTGCAAGAATATTTTTTTATTTTATGCTCTTCAGGGTTTCACAATTAAAAGCTTCTACTGTTAAAAAATGTTTCTTTACTTAAATTTTTTTTTCTGCTTTTTAGTTATAAAAAGCTTCTAAAAATACGAATAAAAAAATCTTAAGATGCTGTGTACACTTTGAAAAATTTTCTTTTATCAATTGACACATTTTCTATTAATTATCTACAAAAATTAACGCCTCGGCCCTTAGTGAATTGAACCCACTACAACACGCTCTAAACAAAAATCAAGCAACAATAAAGGGATGTCATAGAACATGCTAAAACATTTCAACAAATTCATATACAAAATAAATGTTCTAGATTGTTTTTTAAAATACTTTGAATATTTAAAAAATTTTATCTCTTGCAAAGTGAAATATTTATATTTTTCTTTAAATATTTATGTTTTTGTGTTTCAACAATTTTCTTACTGTTGAAACTTTTATTTATTTTTTTATTATAGCATGTCCCTGTGAGAATATATTTTTTAAATGCTTTTTAGGGCTACACAATAATAACTTCCAATTTTTTTATTATTTTTATTACATTTTTGTTCTTGTGCGTTTTCGTAACAAAAAGAAGCTTATTAAAAAAAATATCAAACATTTTTAGGATAGTGTCTAGACAACGAAGGATCTCTATTTTACCATTTTACATCTTTCCTATTAAATATATACAGTAAAGTAACTCATCGGTCTTCGAACCATCGCCTTTTCAATGCTTTATCCAACTGAGCTAACAAGTGATGAAAAAAAGTGATAACATTTATAATAAAGTGGAGGCGTTTTGTTTTTCAGTGGGACTCGAAAAACAATGACAAACTCCAATCTCAATATAAAGCATCTAAAAAAAAATATTTATTTATGTATTTTTTTCTTAAAACTTTTTATTTTGTGCTTTTTTAATATCTTAAAAAAAAAAAAAACCTTCTTAAAAAAACTTTTTAAAAATTTATAGGATACTGTGTAGGTAACGAAACCACTTATCAATTGACACCTTTTCTACTAATTAGCTACAGAAATTAACACGACGGACCTTCGGAAATCGAACACTCGCCCCCCGCTTTATTAACGTGACATTTTAACCAGCTAAACCAAAGAGAACAGCTTATACTTACTTTAAAATGGAGGCGCCACGCCACGACACGATGGACGACACGAAGACGCGATGACAATGTCAATTTCATATAAAAAGCTTCTAAAAATTGTTAAACAACAGGATATTAGTTAAAATACCAGAACGATATACGCATACTAAGCTGATAAAAACCTGCTTTAAAAAAATTTAAGTTTTAAAATATCTGCTTATAAACTGTTCTATAAAATGGATGGTTCTTAAAATGTATCAGATTTATTTCATTACCACCTTCGATAAAATAAAACCTTTATCTTCTCTTAAATACTAGATATCTTTTGCTGTGTTTTGGTTTTATTTTAATCGTCTAAGTAAATATTTTAAACAATTTAAAATTTTTATGTTATTATAGACTTTAGAAGAAATAAAGAATTCCACATGTCTTGGTATTTTGTTGAAAGCCTTATTTTAATAAATGTACTTCATGCATTTTATATTAATACAACTTTCCTTTAGTTGCAATCGCTTAAACCTTTCAAAAATACTTTCTTGCCATACATAAAAAAGTGAAACTTTTTTTATATTCCTGTCTCATACAGAGTGTCCCCAAAGGTTGCTACAAACTTTATATACTAGTTTGTGATTCCATGCCAAACAAGTTTTGCATAAGAAGATGTATCTGAAAATAAAACCGTGTGGTCCTACAGCAATTTCATTCACATGTTCGGAAGGAGAGTCGACAGCAGCGCTAATATAACTTTATTGACAAAAACAAAATTAACCATACAAATGAAAGAAATACACTAAAAGAAAAATAGTTGTACTTGGATATTTTCATTTTCCCTTTCATTAACCGCCAATTTCATCATTTGAAAAGGAAATTTTTAACATAATTTATTACATTATCATTTACGTAAAACCAAGTTTAATAAAAAAGGCGTTAGAAAGTTGAAAAGTATTTAGAAAATGGCAAGGATAAAGTAATTAACATTAACACATTAACACAAAAAATATTAATTTTTGAAGAAAAAAAAAAAAGCAAAAAAAAAATTTCAATGCACAAGAGAGCAAAATAAGTAAAGGTTAATGATGCTTTGGTGTGATAATTTTTAGCAAGATATGAATTTTTGGATTTTTAACCCGTTAAAGCCCGAATTAATTTTGTAAAGTATTACTAGCCGATTATTTCACTTCTCAATTAATATAGACAACTGACAGTAAAATATATTTACTTAAACAATTCTTCTGATAGTTTTAAATTTAAAGCCTATCCTCATTTATTGACGTTTAGTGTTTTAGCGAGAAAACTTCATTGGGATATGAAAACTTTGAGATAACAGATTAATTTCTTATTATATGTTTACAAAGATCTCGAAAGTAAAGTATTATAATATATATTATTATTCAACTTGATTTAAGTTAGTAATGCAAATATATGTATGACGAATGAAAAAACATAAAAGGACTATACAAATTATGAAATAATAATTAATAGTAGGCATATAAAACTTTCAGGGATCATTTAGAGTGATGCTATAAACTGTCACTAAAAAGTAGAAATCATTCCAAAAACCACAAAAATATACGTGCCATTTTATTAGCTGTCCTCAAATGAGGACACGGGGCGCTAACGGGTTAAACCGGAAATTTATTTCTGAGCGGCCACGTGGCATTTTTGAACGAGGTGGTCGCAAGTTAAAAAGACAATTTTTATATTATCGCTTTGCAATATGTTCTGAGTTTAAAAGAGATTTAAAAAAGAAATGTGTTTAGAAAAAAATATTCTTGTAAGACAGTGCACTGATGATTAAACGAAGCAGGTTTAAAAGCCAGAAGTTCTGCGAAAATGCCATTTATAAAGAAATAAGTTATTAACTTCAGTGGGTCAAAACATTTAAAAAATTCTCAGTAAATTATTGGGATTCAGTGATTTTCTGATGAGTGAATTTTAACTTATTTGAAGCTGACGGAAGCAAACTATATGGACGAGGAAAAAGGGAGTGACTTAACGTAGATTGCATTCTTAAAGAGATGAAACGTTCTCTATACATTATGATATGGAATGCATGACTTTTCAAGAAATTCGGCAAATTTAATGCTTAATGGATAATTTAACTCGAAAAACAAATACCCAACTATTATAAAAATGGGTGTCTATTCGACTATTTTGAAGTTATCTCAAATTTTTCTACAAACAATATTCCAAGATGTTAATGCCCCTTGCGTCTGTAATAAGTTTATTTGATTCAAATTATTAAAATTATATTTCTATCCTCAAAAACACTTTTTAATCTATAAGTAGTCATTATTTTTTAACTTTAGGTTAAATACTATAAAGAATACCTTAGAATTTTTCCTTTACCAGACCTACAAATAGTCCTAATCTCAAATCGATCGAAAATACTATAAAAGTACAAATATCGAAATTGCAGTCTAAAACTTTGCGATAACTTCCAAAAATTATTTTTGATATTTGGCGCAAAGAGATTTCTTAATCTTATGTTAAAAAACTGTATAAAACGATTCCGTTACGGATTAATGAAGTAATTGCATAAAAAATTGAATAATCCTCTACTAAATAATTTTGGTTATTCAGTATTGGTTAAGACCTGATAAATAAATAGATTTATTTCTTATATAAATCTAACATATTTATTTTATGTAACAAGTCTAATTAATCATAATAGTTTGCAAAGTATATGTGTATTATATTATATTTAAAAAGAAAATTTTTTGTAGATTTTTATTCAGTACCTCGTAGAAAGTAATAAAGAGAATTACTAAATTGCAGACGTACACAAGTATCGTTTTATTTCTTTGATATTATGCAAGCATGACGATTTTATTTCTTTTAATTATTACTTTTCAAGTTATTACAAATAAAAAAGGTAATTGTAATTTTTTCTGCAGAGTGGTTTTTGTTTGTTCCTTAAAGTAATCAGGTGTTCAGACAATGTTAAAAGTTCCTTCTATACATCCCCGGATCACCCTTAAGGTAGATCCCCAGACCGTTGTCATAGCACTACAGTATACTGACCAAACGTCCACATTTTCTGGGGACAAACAGGGACAAATGGGGACTTCCTTTTTTTAAGGTATTTTTCTAAGTTTTAAAAAATTGTAGAAAGTAAATTATTAATCAGGAATACTTTATTTTTAGTCCTTATTTATTAGGAATGAATAAAATGCCTCCATAATTGGATAATTGTAGCAGTTTTTAACGCTTCTCTCTTATAAAGGTACTTTGATCTGGTCAGCCTACACTACTGCGACATAAAACTCACTCAACCCAACCCAACCCTTCTATGTACTGCAATGCAGGCTTCACAACGTCGACTCGGTGATTCTCGGATTCGTTCAAATTGTGCAGTTATGTCATGGAAAGGTGCTGTTGCTTCTGCGATCCTGGTGACTAACTCGATGTCAGATGTTACAGGCGTCTCATGTACCAGGGACTTCATGTTTTTCCATAGGAGAGATCCACGGGCTATGAGGTCAGGGGATCGAGGTGTCGATGTGACTGCTCCAGCTCTGCCAATCTAGTAATCAGGTATGTCCCTTGATGCCCTTTGACGCAGTTTTAATAGAACAGCGCCGCATCATCTTGAAAGCAGATGTGTCCACGTAAACAGCTGGAATGTCATCCATCCAATTTGGTAATACCTCTTATAAAGTCATTCGGTAATTATGTCCGCCTCAGCATTGAGATAGTATGTAAAGACCAATTAAAAATTAGTCTATAATAATAAACTTGTTTGTAATTAAACGCAGTTGAATTGCATGGGTACGTTTACTCCTGGAGTTGTCATTCGCGACACATACAAGTTCTGCAATTTCAGAATAAAGTCATGTGAAAATGTCGCTCCATTGGTAAACAGAATCCACGACAGGAATTATGGTTGCACGATACGTATAAACAAATATCAACGTGCAATTGCAACACGTTTGGGATAATATTGGCTTTGATCCATACCTATACTCTTTGGATGTGGTAAGGTGTAGCTTTTCTTCGTGCAGAGTGTATGTAATGACGGAGCGTAATACACTAAAGTCATGTCCGATTGTTCTGGTACATCTTCTCGTTCTTCTTTCTCTCTCTTTTTTTTTTTTTTTAAATTTTCCTTAGCATAGCTTTCTTTACGGCAAATATACGCGTAGAAGATTACCACATCTTCTACGTTGCCCGTTAATGTAACTGTTTAATCGGAATGTTCAGCCTCAGTTACTCTTCGGTGAAATTGCGAAAATAATGAATCTCTTGGCAGAAGTCTGTTTGGGAACTGCTCCTGGTACAAACATCTCACTTCTATCCACAGCGCCATACAGTGATTCATATAGGGCAAGTCCTCGTTATTGTTGCATCCTTTTCCTGCAACGCTCTTGCCTAAAATATTCCTGTTTCTGCTCTACAGTATGTCTGCGAACATCGTCCTCTAGCGGTGGCAACTCACGTTTTCGGACACAACTTCATGTATTTCAAATTATTTGTCATAAACTCGATTCGTAATATCTCTTTTGGCGTTTGGATGTTACTTTCCTTTGTAAAAGGATTGTATTGTATTTAATATTGTTAATTCTATCTATGTATATTTTTAAATTTAATAAATCTTTTTTTCTAGTATAGTATATCCTTTATGTTTATATAATAACTCGTTTGGCAATGTTGGTCAATTTTTGCGAAAAACCTTTACCATCCTAGAAATAATGTTATTTTTATCGTCCTACATTCATAAATAGCCCTGATAACGTTACAACAGTTATTATTTTATGGTTTTTCATATTTTTATCATCTTTTATCTAAAATATACCTTTTTCAAACATTTATCTTTTAATTGAATTGGATGTATTCTATATTCTTTATAATTTATATCATAGATGGTTTTCTGGTATTTCGCATTATAGTGATAAAATATGACATATATATATATATAGAGAGAGAGATAGCGATAGATAGATAGATAGATAAAGAGATAGGGAGAGATACATACATATATGTCGGCTCTTTTTCTTTCAAAAAATAAGTAATTTTTATAATTTTATTTTCTTCAAATATATTAACCATGTAACATACAGATAATTAACAAAAGGAAATATAATGCAATATTAAACTAAGATATTCATTACCTTCATCATTATCGTTATATCTACTCAATGCAAAATTTTATTATTTAAAGGGACTTGGCACAACTAAAGACTTCATTAGAGTATATCTCCATGTAGTATTTAGAAATTGAAACATATAATTTTTTCTTCCAATAAAATATCTACTCGGGCAAAAATTCTTATTTATTTATTTATTTATTTTTATTTTTTTTGATATATTTATTTATTTATGTATTATTTTTATTTTTATTTATTTATTTATTTATTTTTTATAGATTTGAAATCCTTAAATTGAGTTTTTACAGTTTACATTTTTTCATGAATCCATGATCTTCAAAATGCTAAAACTTCTACAGATATTTAAGAAAAGACTTAATATTTTCTTTTTGGATGTTTAAAAGAACCTACTTAAAGGAATTCGAAATGGATTTGGAAATTTATTCATTAGTTTTTGGGAAAAATGTTAAAAGACATGTCTGTGTAAAAGATTGAAAAAAAAAAGGATATGCGTTATAATTTTATTTTTAATATTTTTTCGTTCAAATATATCACAAAGTCCATTCCTAATACTTTTAACATGTTCTATTAAATATTATATATAGATATAAAAAATGTTTTTCATAAATATCTATAGAAGTTTTAGCATTTTGAAGATTATGAATCCATGAAAAAATACAAACTGAGAAAACGCAATTTAAGGATTTCAAATCAGTAAAAATATATAAAACAAACATAATATTTGTTGCCTGAATTTATAATTTATTAAACACACCTTTCAAGTTATAAATTTTAAATGGAAATATAAACTTTTATATGAAATTTTTATTGGTGCCAAATCAAAGTTTTCCAAGTTCCCATAAAGGAAGTGTACATCCGAAAAAATATTTATTAAAATTAATTCAGTATTTCGGGCGAAAAACTGTTGATAATTTCAGGGAAGGGGGGGGGGGTATTTATATACCTTATATACATTATATAATACCTTTACAAATGTATATTAATATATATATATTGTACTTAAAAGTGTTTTGAAACTATAAATTTTATCACAGAAAATTTGTTTCGTGGAACTTTTAAAATTAAAAGCTAGAGATGAATAACATCATATAAAAAGTAGAAACAAAAAAATATGCAAATATAATGTGTATAACGTTTATAGTTCTTCCAATTTGTTTTCAGAGATAAAAGAATGCAAATATATTTTACAAACAATTTTATCATTTTTACTGATTTATAGAAAGCAAAATTTTTTAGAAAACAATATAGTTGTTAGATAATTTTTTATTCTATCAAATACTATTTTCAGAGATAAAAGAATGCAAATGTATTTTACAAACTATTTTATCATTTTTACTGATTTATAGAAAGCAAAATTTTTTAGAAAACAATATAGTTGTTAGATAATTTTTTATTTTATCAAATACTTTTAAAATAAAAAGTTTCGTGGTTGTAAAGTAGTTAAATATATATATATATATCCTTTGAAGAGTAAAATACACTACCTTTCTATAAATGACCGGACACTTTCGATTTCAGACTTTTTAAAAATATTTAAAAAAAAAAATACTAAACAAATCATTTTTAAACTTCTGAAGTGTGAAGAGCATGTTATTCATCATAAATTTTAGTTAAAGTTTTGCGCAGAAAGTGATAGGGGGACCGGTAAAAAATTAAATAAAAATGAAAGTGCTTGGCATCACCCTGTAAAAAGTAATGCTTGAAATGTGATATGGCTGTAGCATGTGATTATGAGACTCTTTCACATTATCCGTTTAAATATTTATGTCTCTACCTCCTATAATCAAGGAGATATAAAGGTTTCTTTAAAAAATTGCAAAAAAAAAAAAAAAAAAAAAAAAACATTTTCACTCTTTTAGATATAACACGTAAGGTATTAAACCCCGTACAAAGCTATTTTCAGGAAACTCGACGTACAATATTAGACACTGCATACTGCAATCAGAAATTAAAAATATTAAATATCTAATGAAATATGAGCGTTTTTACTAAATAATTTCTAACTGCGCATGCGTAAAATTTAGCGAAATTTCATTTGCATCATTTAATATCCAAATGTATTGAGCTACTTATATAAAAACCCCAAACACGTATCGTGTAAACTCAAAAAGTTCTACGCCATAGAATGAACTGAATTTCAGCTGTTTATAAAATTAAAAAATTGATAAGGGAATTTTCTCAATATTTATTTATAAACACAGAAAACTGTATTACCATTCATTGAATCAAAATAAAAATGTGAGTAAACCCCCTTATAGCTTAACTTTTTTCGAGATAATTGGAATAGCAGTCCATACTATGGCATAGAACCTTTTAAGTTTACACGATAGATGTTTGGGGTTTTTATATAAATACCTCAATGCATTTGGCTGTTAAATTATGCAAATGAAATTTTGCTAAATCTTACGCATGCACAGTTAGAAATTATTTAGTGTTATTATGCACATTCTAATTGCACAATTATTATGTACATTCTAATTGCACATGCTACGGCCAGATCGTATTTCAAGCATTACTTTTTACAGGATGATGCCAAATACTTTAATGTTTCTTTAATTTTTTACTGGTTACCCTTTCACTTTTGGCGCAAAACTTTAACTGAAGTGCATGAGGTATAATATGTTTTTTACACTCCTGAAGTTTCAAGATGATTTGTTTAGGACTTTTTCAGATATTTTAAAAAACGCCTGAAATTGAAAATGTCCGGTCATTTATGGAAAGATAGTGTATATTTACTAATAAATAGCCTTTCATTAATAAAGTTTAAATACTTTGAAACTACATTAAAAAAATTGATTCTTATTTTATATTCGATGCAATTTTATAAAATTTCCTTTAATATAACTCACTGGCAGTTTAAAAGAACTTCACCGCATTTTATACTTGAAATGTTGATCTGAAATATATATTCTATATTATAAAGTTGTGGAAAGTGCAGAACTTTATGAAATTCATTTTAAATTTAAAATCTACAAAGCAATAAAATGTGCTTTGTGTAAATATAACCATTACCTCAATAAGGTGATGCATAATATTTCCGCATTACAAAAGAATGGAACTCAGAGTTATAACAGTAAAACATAGTTGTTTGACCACTTTGCAATGTCTGGATATACGAGGCGTGGCTATTAAATAACGAGACTATTGCTGTAAAGCATTTTATTTTAAATTTATACATATTTAGTTATTATCACCTTCAATATATACACCCCTCCTCTATCCCTACAACGCTCCATGCGAATTTTCCATTGTTCGAAACAGTGCTGGATGTCTTGTTCTGTGAGCTAATGCATGAGGCGTGCCGCTTTTATTTTCAAAGCTTCAACTGACTCAAATCTTGTTCCTTTAATGCTGATTTAACTTTGAGAAACAGATAAAAGCCACATGGGGCCAGGTCAGGTGAATAAGGTGGATGGTCTAAAACTGGGATATTGTACTTGGCTAGAAACGCCTTGAAAGACAATGCAGTGTGAGCCGTCGCGTTGTCTTGATGGAGAACCCATGACTTGTTCTTCCCCAATTCGGGTCGTTTTTTCCTTACTGTTTCACGGCGATGAGCAAGCACCTCAAGATAGTAATGATAATCAGATTGAACCAGATTAGCGACTTTTTCGATATTTTCATCCGTTTTGTACGTGGAAGGCCAACCCGGGTTGTCATCATCTCCAACGTCTTCTCGGCCATCTTGGAAACGCTTGAAACACTCAAAAACTCGTGCACGCGATAAACATCCATTGTCATAAACTTGTTTTAATAAAAGATAACTTTCACAAGCAGTTTTATCAAGTTTCACGTGAAATTTCAGAACAATTCGTTGCTCTACTTTTACACTTATCATGTTTTCGGCAAAACGAAGCAAACACCTCTTACACAACCGAAGGTTGCGACCAGACTGATTACTCTACAAACACAGGAGGCGCAGCAATCGAAAGAGAAGGCTTTACTCTGCACAGCTGACGGTCGCTCGGACTTGGAGCATATATAGTTCATCTGTAGCAGTAATAGTCTCGTTATTTAATAGCCACACCTCGTATGTTCTCAAGTGGCAAAAAAAAAAAAAAAAAAAAAAAAAAAAAATGGCAGAAAGTATAATTTTAAATACAAACAATTTATGCGTAAAAAGAATGATAAATAAATAAATACATATGCATTTTAATATGCATTTTAAGGGTCACATGTGTTTGGAAGATTTGAAAAAAGTCCTTTTTTCTATTTTTTCTTAATAATAAATAAAAATATTTATTCAAAATATTAAGTACAAAAATAACAACATTTAAACACTATTTTATAAAATTTTCATTTAAAAATTTAGAAAATTAAACTATTGGGACCTGCTTTCCGGAAACTTATTAGAAAAAGGTGTAATCGCTATGGGCAGGAGAATTCATAATAGCTTTTATCTGAATTTAAAAATACAAATTGTTTTTGTTAGTAGATAGATATCACTCTTCCTGGAACGAAGTATATAAAAAAAAAAGAATAGTAAATTTAGAATTTTTATCTAAGTTGTATGCAAAATTAGTACAATTTTCGATTGATTTTACTCCACGTATAACTTTGTAAAATCAGCTGTAATCGGAAAAAAAGGAAAGAAAAGAAAACCTTTATTTAATTACCAGGCAATTCTATTGCATACCTTTTCTAGGTATCTTTGTAATTTATTATACATGTCTAAACTTCAAATTTAATGAAAACACCTAGTTTAAAACCTTTCGAACAAATTTTATTTAAAGTCAAATATTCAGTTTAGCGTTACAGTTATTCGTTGACTTCAATTATTATTCGCAAATGTGATTTAAGTGATTACATAATTTAATGGTACAAATTTTAAATGAAAGCTTATTTTTATTTTATTTTATTTATTTATTTATTTTTTAAACTATTTTATAACACTATTTAATAGAAAATTAGGGTAAAGGTTCAGTTTCTGAATATTCAGTAAATATTGAATGTCTTATTACTGAGAAAAGTTTACTACTAATTACATTTTCATAAACGGATGGTTAAGTTACAAAAAGAATTAGTCTACATCAGAGGATAAACCATAGAAGCGTTTGAGTGATGCTGTATGTTGATTTTTGCCTATTAAGTCTGGAACCTGGTAGCTGGCTAAAGCACTGAAAATTTTCTTATTCAGTGCAATTTATAATTATTATTCATTCAATATTTTGTCAGTAAATTGCACGGTTCCTTCTACTAACCTTGATCCCTCTGAAATTTTGATTTATATAATTTTTGGCACGTAATTGTCCTGCACATTTTACAAACTGAAATAAAGTGAAGATTAAAATTTGCAAATAGTAATTTAAAAAAAAATTAATTAATTAAACAGACTAAATCGGTTTAAAAAAAATGTTTCAGTGATTCAATTTTCTTGAAAGTTTTAGTACATAAATAATTCTTATGTAGACAATAACTTTATATAAGGCTAAGGTATTTTTGTTTTCTTTTAGATTACTAATTCGCTAATATTCACAAGCTGCAGTAAAAATAGTATCATTTATTTACCCATATAATCATTAATAAAGATGTTTTAAAGCTAAAGTTAAAAAAAAAAATCTAAATTATTTTATTTTTTCAACTCTCCAATATAAGCTTGTAAAATTAATGTATTCTAAACAGTATTTCTCCTTTACGGTGCTACTTTAAAGTTAAAAATATTTAACTACCATAACAAATAGTGTCTTGAATAATTTGTAATAGAAGAGGTGGCCATTATTCATTTGGATAAATTACAAAATTCCCAGACTGTCAAAGGTAAGAATAATTATAGCGGAAAATAAATCTAGTCTAAGCTATAGATTTTAAGTTCTCGATATTCTTTCAAATACGTTTTGAAAGATTTTAAACACAATCTTAAATTTCTCCATATATCATTTAGATTTAAAATTATATTATTTTTAAACAATGTTTATAATAATTACTTTACAGATAATATTCATAAATTCAAAGTATTTTTATGATATACATCATTTTTTTTATTTTTAAAAATGTAATAATTTTAAATATTTTAATAATATTAAAGTATTTACATTGAGAATCAAATGATATTCGGTGGCAAGATCAGTTATTTTTATAAGAGTGAAAAGTGACAGGATCCTGAAAATTTCCTGAAATGGAACCTGGATCATTTCAAATTAGTATGTCACTGAATTAAACCTGTAAATAATATCTAACTGACACACTTTATTTAAAAAATTAAGAAATTTTCATCGGTTTAACGACGCTTTGCATATATAGAAATTAATTTGTCCTTTATATAAAAAAATCTGTAAAGCATATGGTCTAAGTTAGCATCCTAATCATATTAAGAATTGCCTAGCAATTATTGCTTTTAATATAATTCATTTATTACACAAACAAACAAACAAATTTATTTAATTGTTACTTAAAAAAAAAAAAAAAAGTTTAGTATATGAAGTAAAAATTAAGTTCTTGAAATTCTTTGAAATGCCCTTCATACGATTTCAAGTCGTATATAAATGTTCTCCATACGTTATTTAGATTTAAATTCTTAGTAGATTTTTTTCTAATATATATATATATATATATATAAATTAACCCCCCTCCTCCCCAGATAAAAGTAAAAAAAAAATGTATACATATTTTTCATCATATATATCATAGTTTATTACCATGTTTTTATTAACTTCGATTCTTGCGTGTTTGTCAGGGACAAATCTTGCAATCACTTTTTAACTAACTTCCCGACTAGCTAGACATTTAAAACTTTCACAGTAGCTCAGAACCCGGTGACAACACAATACTTCGAAGTCAGATTTTCGAATTTTCGAATAGTTTTTTTTTTAATTAATTAAAATGTGAAAATGATAAGCTCCTAATAGCAATAAAAATAGCCATTAAAATATTAACTATAATTTAATTGTTGCCAAAAAAAATTACGAGTTCATTTTCTTTCGACCTAAAAATAAATAAATTTAATTAAACGTGAGCGTTAAAAAATTGTTAAATGTTAAATTATGCATTTGGCAAAAATTGACGTCGTTATCATTTTAAAGATTTTCTACACAATGATAAAGTGCTAATGTAGTTCATGATGCAAATATATGTTGTTCGGAAAGGATTAATATTTTATTTTTAAAACCAACTTTTTTTTTTAAATTCAAATTTCCGGTAACTCTTTAACCAATCACATTAGAACGTCCATCTTTGGAATATCGATAATAAGAATTTTCTCGCCAAAAGTCGCCAAAAATGTCGCCAAGGGCAAAAAGTTGTCAAATTTGGCGCCAAATCCATTACCTGCCTATTGGAGCTTTTTAATGCGTTTTAAAGAGAAGTTTAAGCTATTTAAAAACATGGTATATAATTTTTTTTTAATCTTATAATTATTTTTAGACTACACTGTTAAAAATGGTTTCTTAAAAATGAGCTATATTGTCTCAAAATAGCTCCGAAACAATATATACTACAATTTGAGAAACCGTGTACTCATTTTTGAGTATTGACATGCTCAAAATTTGGGTTGACCAATTAGAATACAAATATCCCCATGTTTCACATGCCAATATTCTAAAAAATAAGTACATGGGTTTTCAAATTTAAGTACATATTGTTTCTGAACTATTTTGAGACAATTTAGCTCATTTTTAAGAAACCATTTTTAACATATTAAAATATATAGAGAATCAAAAGATATCTTAAATAAAGAATGGTTTATTTTTATAACAGAGGAAAGTGATCAGCGTCCTAAAAATGCCTTCAAATCGAAACTGGGTCATTTTAGATTAAAGTGCCAACAATCTATCCGCTGAACTAGCCTGGTCGATATCTGATTGATACTCTCCGTTTTTAACCGACTTCAAAAAAAGAAGGAAGGTTCTCAATTCAAACCGTATGTTTTTTTTTTATGTTTGTTAGCTCATAACTTCTGAACGGATGCTCCGATTTTGATAATTTTTGTTTTGTTGAAATGGTCTTGGTCTGCAATAGGTCCCATTGTAATATCTTAACGATCTAAAGAAAATACAGGGTGCCCAAAAAAATCAGTCCCAACTCTTTTAACTGCTAAACGGCTGCAGCTATAGTGATAAAAATGGTATGTAAGTATAGCAAAGTGGTCCATGCAGCACAAGGTTTAATCGCTGCGCCACCTGGTGTAAAATAGCGGAGTTAGTTTTCCTATCTCGAAAACGGTTCAAAAGGAAAAAGTGAATTACAAAGTTGAAAAGTAGCATCGATTTAGTACAAAAAGATAGTTTAGACATTCATGCTAGCTTTCCTATTTCGGAAACGGTTCAAGACAGGGGGGAAAAGTGAATTATAAAATTGCAGAGCATCATCGATTTAGTACGAAAAGATAGTTTAGACATTGATGCTAAAAATATAATGCTAAAAACGTGCATTTGTTTTTTCGCAATTTCTTACACTATGCACACTTGAGCTACATTGCACACCTTGTAGCGTAGCTGGTGAGACATACGCTATATAGTTCAAAATAAGGTTACTTGATACTTTTAATTTTGTTGTAAAGATCTTGGTCTGAAGTAGGTCCCATTGTAATATCTTTACAATCTAAAGAAAATAAAACGCCATCTTTTGAAAAACAGCGGAATTAGCGCTCCTATCTCAAAAACGGTTCAAGATGGGAGAAAAGTTAATTACAAAGATGTAGAGCATCATCGATTTACTACAAAAAGACAGTTTTTAGACATTATTGCTAAAAATAGAATGCTTAAAACGTGCAGTTGTCTGTTCGCAATTTCCTACATTGTGCAACTTGAACTACGTTGCACACTTTGCAGCGTAGCGGATGACACGTATACTCTGTGGTTCAAAGTACTGTTACTGTAAGCGGTCACATGCTGGTGGAAAACAGTGGAGTTAGCGTTCCTATCTCGGAAACGGTTCAAGACAAGGGAAAAAAGTGAATTATAAAATTGCAGAGCATCATCGAATTAGTACGAAAAGATAGTTTAGACATTTATGCTAAAAACAGAACGCTTAAAACGTGCATTTGTTTGTTCACAATTTCCTATTTTATGCACACTTAAACGACATTTGTTGTAGCGTATGGGTATATGTTGTAGCGTAGCGGGTGACATTTATGCTATGTAAAATTCAAAGTATGGTTATTGTAAGCGGTCACATCGATTAACGCATAGACGTTTTAAACAGACTTCATAAAGGAAGAGGTTCACAATACAAACCATGTTTCTCATTGTTGTTGTTGTTGAAATTTGTTAGCTTTTAACTTCGTAAGAGATGATATAATTTTAATACTTTTTTGTTGTATTGATCTTTGCCTAAAATAAGTTTCATTATGATTTCATTACGATATAAACAAATTACAGGATACTCACAAAAGTCTGTTCTCACTCTAGCTGCTGAGCGCATGCAGCTACACTGGTAAAAGCAGTATGTAAGTATCGATGTTGAAGCTTCTGTCCGTCAGCTACAATGCATATTTTGCTCTTTGTTTGAACTTTAGGCTGCGCAATTTCCAGCACAGCGGGTGACACGTATTCAGTGTAAAGTTCAATATATATGCCTAACAGAATTTTTGGTCACTAATACAGCGTATCCGTCCTTTGCATTTCTAAAGACTTTTTAACTTAACGCATGTTCATTCAACAGATAGTTTTTTGCTCATATCCGATAAAGGCAAGAAAAGTGACACAACGTAAAAATGCAGCATTTGAGAAAAATCAACTTAAAAATAACTTGACTAGAATAAAATTGGCACAACTGTCTCCCGAGTGGATAACTTTCTAGATGGAGATGTAACTTTTTTGTTCACATTGGGTGCATTTTATGTATTTTTCAGTGACATAAACCATTTTTTGAGTCTTGTCACTTTTCTTGGAAGTTCTGATTTGTGAAGCTGCCGTCGAACGTCTTTTGATGTTATACTATATGAATAAATTTTCACTGAAAAGAGAAAAATAAAATCTTTTTAAAAAAAAATAGAACCGACTCCTGAAATGAAATAGTAAATTGCGCCTAAAAGTATAAAATAATTTCCTTCGCCAAACAACCAATAACACTACAATTAATCATAACTTTTGAAGTCGGCGCAAAATTAAATAAAAATTGATAACTTTATTCAATACAAAAATCAAATCCTATTCAATATACGCACGTATCACATTGTCACCTGCAAAACGCAGCCGAAAACAACTTTGATTCAAGAAAACAAATAAGATTTCGTAAGCAGCAAAAGTTGGAGAAGATCCTGGTATCCGACGTCCTTGGTGAAAGAAAAATAGCAAAATATTCTGGCAAACATATTCAATTTTTTTAGGATATCATGGTTAGTTTGATAAGGTATATTAAGAGAGTAATCAAGAATATGAAACAATACATCTTACAATATATATTATGAAAATATACACCTTACGTGTATGTTTTGATCGCCAAATCCAAAAGCCACCAAGTATGATAGTTATCAATGTTATACCAAATTTGCGAAGGAAACTCTAACTTCGTAGAAACATAAATACCGCATTGTAAGGAATGTTCACTGTTCTATGTAGATGCTACTAATGAACCAATTGTATACTGTGATAAAATAATAAAGGAAACATGAAAATGGATCATTCGAGACAACAGCATTTGTTGCTACCGATCTAAAAACATACCTTTAAAAACTAATTAAATTTTATTTAATTTTGCGCCGACTTCAAAAGTTATGATTAATTGTAGTGTTATAGGTTGTTTGGCGAAGGAAATTATTTTATACTTTTAGGCGCAATTTACTATTTCATTTCCGGAGTCGGTTCTATTTTTTTTACAAAAAGATTTTATTTAAATTTATTTTGCGACATTTCGCTCTTAAATAAATGTCATTATTTAAAAGAGAAAACATGGACCATGAAATAATTACCATTGATTGTCATTTATTGTATTAAACATTAAATAATTGTCATTAATTAGGCTTTTCCATAAAAAATATTCAGAGTATATGGTCGAACTTAGTAACTTAATTATATTAAGAATCGTCTAGTAGTATTGCTTTTAATATAATTTGTTTAACACACACACAGAGAAAAAAATAAATTAAACAGAATAATTTATTCCAGTTTCGTTAAAAAAAAAAAAAAAAAAAAAAAAAAAAAAAAAAAACTTTCTGTATATTCAAGATAATATATATATATATATATGGTACTGAAATTATATTTGTCGAATATTTGAATTTTTAACAATAATTAATTTGCATTCTATTTCGCATGAATTTTTAAAAATAATAACCCTGCATTTTATTTGCATTCTATTCAATATTAAACAAGTTGAAAAATCAAAATATTGGGAATTTCTTACGGATCTAAATGGAGCAAAAAAGGATTTTATAAAATTCAATTTTAAATTCCTCTTATTTAAAAATCAATAGAGTTGAAAATAATTTTGCTGAGAATTAATTCACGAGCGAATTAATTCCAAGTCATTTTCATGCAACTTGAAGATAAAATCTGTAAAACAACATGTTCGTGCTATAATTCTGCCACATTTTAGTTTATACTCATAACAGAATTTTAGATGTGACGAAATTCTATTGTAACATAAGATTTCAAACCTATATAAATTTTACGTGTTATTTTATGGTCATAAAAATGTTTATCTACATTTTAGCAAGATTATATGGGTGTTTATATACAAATAAAGCATTTGCATACAAATAAAGAAAAAAAAACATATTTTCCTATGTTTCTTTCTCCTTTTTTTTTTTTTTTTTTTTTTTTTGCTGTGAGATAATGGAAATTGTACTTGATATAAAAAAGAGTCATCTTAATCAATGTTAAAAAAAAAAATACATAAAACTGTAAAATGTGGATTTCCAAACTATTTGATAATTTTTATTTCTCTCACTTTTTCTCTATAGGGGAGACTGGGGCACAGTGGACCTAGGTGCACAGTGGACCACTCCTATTTAAATCTCTTAATATTTAACTCTTTTAGTTTATATTGAGACTCATAGATGGCAGCATGGTACTACTTGTATACATACAAAAAAAAAAAAAAAAAAAAAAAAAAAAAACACGGTAAATGCTAAGGTAGCCTTTTTATACAATTTTTATGTTTTGAGCTGCTCAAAGTTATTTTTCAAGATTGAAGTTTTTTTTAATTTTATCAGGACTGAACTATTGACTACAAGTATTGGATAGTTGTTAAGAAAAGGTAAGATATTGTTGTTTTTAAATTTATAAAAATTATTAGCATATTTATAGTCTATATATAATTTTAATATTATTATTTGTTTTGTCTGGACATGGGGCACAGTGAACCGCCTTCCAATGTGCCTAAAATTCCAAATTATATTTAATACCTTATTTATTTTAGTTAAATTTACATATATAAATATAATGTGACTCACAATAAATAAAAAAATAATAATCTTAATGTTATAATAAAATAAATTTCTGAAACGGGAAAATAGTTAAATAGTAGTATAATAATTATGGATATATAAATTTAATAAATATTTGAATTGCTTAATATTAAAAATAAATAAATAAAATTATTATGTGATATAATAAAGTAGGTTATATAAATTTATTGTTTTTGTTTTTAGAAATAACATGTAAAATGTGAAAGTAGAAGAATTTTAGTTAAACTTATCTCACAAATATAATGTAAAGTATTAATATCTCAAAATAATTAATAAAAATGTTTGAATAGTAATATAATGTTTAATTATGTATTTCATAATTTTTATACCTATATAACATTAATAAACAAATAAAAAATATATCTTATTGTTTTTAGTGAGGGCACGTAAAAAACAAAGGAAATCTGATGTAGGATTCTTCCTCTAATTTGATTTCTTATTTATTTTTATTTCCTTCAAATTTTGGTATTTTTATTTCATAAAAAGATTCGAATTATGCTATTTAGACTAGAATTGCATAAGAAATTCATTTTAGAAAAAAAAATGAGTAATTTATATTAATTGAACATGAACAACAGAGGTTGTGAGGTTGAGACGTTAGAACGTCACCACAGTTGTTTTAATTAAGCTGGATCCAGCAAAGTAGAAAGTGGGGACGGTTAAAATCACTTCGTCGCCAGTGACTCGGTGAAGCTTGAGGTCGGGGTAGTTTTGTGTCGGCAGGGTGCTGCATTAAAAGACTTAGATTTTGAATATTAGTTAAATTAGAAGTGATTTTTAAAAGAACGGATTGAAATGCAGTGAAAGGAGGGTGTAGGAAGAAGTATAAAAATAGAGATGGTTTTAGTAGATGGTGTGGATGTTGGAGGATAGTATAGTGAATGTGATGAATCTTATTTTAATGAATATCGGGAAGTAGAGTCGTGGAGATTTAGTTGTGTGAAGTTAAGTAGTGATGAGTGTTGGTGTGCGCAACTACTAGCATTCGGAAAGGTCAAGTTGGGTCCGAAGGGAATCCTCTGATCCATAGTGAAGCCATAGTAGCGGAGTACGAGTGCGACCGTCTCTACACCTTCGACTATCTGCTGGGGTGAGATATTTAAGATAATTAAATTGTTGATTTATATATTTTGATTTAGTAATACACTGACTGAGCTAAGTTATTACCAGGCCGCCCTCCCATTAATCTGGTTCAAATAAACTCTTATTGTTTGTTAAATTCAAGTCTCTGGTTTTCTTAGTAATCTAAATAAGTATTTAAGTTAAGATGGAGTTTGCAGGAACGCAAACGCCACAAGGTTGGTCCACTGTACCCCGGGATGTGGACCACTGTGCCCCGGTGATGGGGCACAGTGATCCACTTTGTGAGTGCACACAATTTATTTTTTTATTCGTAATGTATCAGAAGTATTGTTATAAAAAAATAGGACATGTCAAGAAAGGTTTAAAGAATGTTTGCTAATTTTTTTAAGTACCTTGTTTTTTTTTTATTTTTGGTGTAAAAAAATTAAAAGGGTAAAAGTGGTCCACTGTGCCCCGGTCTCCTCTATACATTTCTGGAATTTTTTACCATTTTGTCTTTTTGTTTTTAATTCCCGCAACGATATCTTAAAACTGATTATACGTGGAATTTTTTGTTTGATTTATTTCAATACTTTAGAAGTTATTTTATTTGTATTTCTTTATTTTCTTCTACAAAATCATTTTTAGTTTATTCCCTCTTATGCCATTCTGTTTTTCTTGAAAAAATGTTTTTAACTAAAGTATCATTCTCTCCAGTGACTGAATTATTACATGTGATGGAATGATAATATAATTATAATCATATTTAAAAATAAATTTGTAGGAATAAATCAAGTTATATATATATATATATATATATATATATATATGTATATATATATTTCCAAATTATCTGTTTAGGGAAAATGAAACTAGCCATTGGTACATTTTTGTGAAATAAATTGATTTTATAAATTTAAATGAGAGAATGATAATATAATCTTACCACTTACACAATCTATTTATACAATTTATCTTTCAACACTGAAGAACTGCATGTAAAATTTTTAAAAAAAGTTTTAACGTCAGTTTACAACCTGTATTTTGTGCATATTTGCAGTTTCAACCTCTATAGAGAAGTGTTTTTAATCTAAAACATCTTAAATTATAATGAATGAGAGAATGATTTGACACACAATTTGAAAAGTTTTGAAGAAAAAAGTAATTAGCACAAAAAAGAAAGCGTTAAAAAAGGGTTGATTATGAAAATATAAATATATCAGTAAGAAATAATACATTTTGTATTCATAAGTGGTAATTGTTGCATGTGAGAGAATAATATCTTATACATTTCAAGATTTAAAATATTTCTTTTTTTGTAATTAATGCTTCAAATTTATGAGATAATATAATAAAACCACGTTTATGTTATTTTATTAATACATAATTTATTAAGTTTTTTGTTTAAAAAAAGAAAATTTCTTTGCGTTTCTTCATAATGACCCATGTGCAGAATATCACCCATGTATTTAAACAGAAAAAAATTTGAAAAGTGTTCATAAAATTGCTACTAAAATCACTACATATTTTATCGCTTATGAAGCCGAATTTTTTAAAGATAAATACATAAATTAGGTAAATACATAAATTTTTTCAGCAATAAAAATAATTTTAATCGAGACAGCTCTGTTATCAAAATGTTTTTTAGAAAATAGTCTACAGTGCTTTTAACTATTAACTATAAATTTTGCTATTTTATCATTCTTTTTTCGATTAAAATGATGACAGTTAATCTCCTAAAATTACGTCCTGCTCTATAACTTGGTTTATGCATCATAGATTTTGTTAACTTGTTTGAATAGCGTGTTAAGTCATTTTTATAGTCATTTTCGATTTAAATAATCGTTTTAACGTGATGAAGAGAAAATTAAATATTAGTCTGGTCATAAATTAATATTTCATTATGACGCAGCGTAACTTCCAATTAATGATCTCTTTTAATAATTACGTATACTTTTCGCCTTTTATTAATAAAATAAAGTAGAAATATTTCTTTCTGTCTATCAATTTCTCCGTGAAGTGTTTATCATGTCCCTTTTATTCTTTATCTGCCTATGTATAAATTTATTCGACAAAGAATTTCATTCTAAAAGCAAGCAGAAAAAACGTTAAAAAGTAAAAAAATTCTAAATAAAAAATAAAACATGGTCGTACCGGTAAGGTCCTGCCTTTAGAGTTAGGTATGTGATTGGAAAAATATGGAAACTTTAAAAATAAAATAAGAAAGAAACTGAAAGTAAAAACTTTAATATATTATGTCCGAATTGGACAGTACGTCAGTGACAAACAAGGAATGTTAAGATGTGCTATGAAAACTTATTGGTTTACATAGGAAACACTAGTCGGATGAATTACCGGAATAATGAGAAAATACTAATGGGAAATTAGTGCAGAACTACTAGTGTGCATGAGTAAAACGACAGAAGGAGAGGGGGCGGGAGGATATAATCCAGAGGAATTTATTACTAATGAAACTGAAATTTATCAGTCAAAAATGATAATAAGTGTACTGGCCTAAACTTTCAAAAACTTCTCATACGTAATCACACTTAAATTCATAACAATACAGTATACCAAACATAATGACATATGAATTTATTATACTGTATTCATAACAATACAGTATACAGTATACAGTTCACCGAAATCTCTAAATATTTCGTTAGAAATCATTTAGAAGTGCTTCCCTTATCCCTGTTATCTTTCATTATTTTGTTTTTGCACATTATTTTTGCGTCGACACTAAGTTCGTCATCACCCCATTTTTGCATTCTGAAATAATGGATGGTTAAGATGAAATAGGTGAAAGAAATGGTTAGTGAAATGATGAAATGAGTGATTAAGATGAAAATTTTTTCAAGCTCATATAAGCATTTCCCACCATTTTGTTTCTGTCATGGATTTGTTTGCCTATCCGGACATAGCCATTTTTTTGTTTATATGTTTTTAAATTTCCATTTTTGTTTTAAAGTTCCTCGGTAGCCTGGTTTTTAGAGCGTTGAGCTTGCAATCGGGAAAGGGCAGACAAAGAACATTGTGCACATTAATGGCAGCTGGTGCACGTAAAATTGATCGGAAAGGAATGCCCATCATCCAAGAACTTAATACCTGTCGTATTTACCGATGTAGAAAAGGCATCCCCTCCGCAAGTAATTAAAAATATTACGGCATGTTTGCGGAGAATCACTAGAAGTTAATCCTAATAGATCCTAGTGAATTCTATTTGAATAGTGGCCATCGATAATTACCCAGTGCGTAGCTATACTGAGACATTAAACCTGTTCAATCTCTTTCTTTATGTTTTAATTATTAGTTTTATATAATAGTTTCTCAGCTGACCAGTGTATACATTTTAGTTTTCAGAGAGTGAGATAAAAAAACGAATGACGCAATTGCAGACTAAGTTTCAGAAATTACTAAGTAGGCAATTCAAGATTAAATTTCCAAACTAATTAATTTTAAGAAAAATTGTGTTTTTCCAATAAATATAATTAAGATTCGATAGGGATAAAATAAACACTGATTTTACTTTTTAAATTTAACGCGGAAGCAAAAGTGGATAAAGCTGGTACAAATATTTGTCCTATCCATAAAAAAAAAAAAAAAAAAAAAAAAAAAAAAAGTAAGTAAAAAAAGAAGAAAAGAAAGAAAAATCTTTTGGCATAAATTTACGATATTCCGTTGTTTATGCGTTTACTAATACTATTAACTTTTTTTTTATTTAGTTATGGCAACTGAGGTTTTAAGGTGTTACCAACACCAACTGCAAGTCTGCTTCTATATGCATCCAGTATACTGAAATAAGAAACAAAACAATCTCTATTTTTTTTTTTTTTTTACAATGTTAATCTCTAGCTTTGCAAGTGATTGCAAAACTTACTTTTTCCCAAAAATAAAGCTGCTTCTAGAAAATCAAAATTTAGCAATTGCTATATTACAAATAATAAAACTTTTTTAAAAATCTTTGCTGGCTATAGAAAGGATAATATAACTAGAAATGTTATAGATAGTTATTTATATATTACAAAATATATGCTAATTATTCAATGTAAATTAATAATAAGCGGCTTATCTAGCATAAAAATTTTAAAACTACGTTGATTATAAGTATTTATTCCCACATATAAGTTTTACCACCTTTGAGTTTTAAGCAATTTATAAACTATAAATTGTTATATTTTTTAATGTATTATAAGGAAACATGCAGAAAGAGAAAAAAAAATTACTTTGTTGTTTAAACAATGGTAAGAATATCTTAGTGAAACTACATTTTGTATCACTGCGAGCATTGATTCTGATTTTCAACACTTAAATTTCAAGATGATATATATGTTTTTACTGAAAAATCAGCTGATGTAAATAATTATCATTCAACTAAACCTTCTAACAAAAGTAATATGTAAGATAAAAGTAATATGTAACAAAAGTAATATGTTTCGAACTAAAAGATAATAGTTAAATTTTGTTCGCGAAAATAATTATATTATGGAAAGCAAATGTAGTTCTTAAAATATATATCTTAAAAACACTTACACATTATAAGGGAGTTATTTTAGTCTTTCAGCCAAATTTGGTTATGACTACCTTACATAAGTCTTTCAAGGACAGAGAATATTATCGTAAATTATGACAACTATGGTTTATTATGGAAAATATTCTTGATAAAGCTATTTTTAGAACCTGCAGTAAAACCGCCTAAATCTAAAGAAAAAAAAAATTCAAAATTATATGAAAAAAAACTCGAAATTAAAAGTCACCCAACATAAGTTCTCAAAAAAATCCTACCATACAAAGTTAAAATTCTTTCAAAATGTGCCAAATGTGACTTGACAATCCAAATATTTTTAAAGATGTCAGTAAAACTTTCTCTTAGGAAACAATTTAAAACAAAAAATCATCAAAATTAAGATTTAAAAAACAATCCTAAAATTTAGCTGAAATCCACAACGACTTCAAACATTCGAAATAAAACGGTAAACTTCACAAGATCTCCAACTGAAATTATATTTCAAAAAACACAGAATAGACAAAAATTTATAAAAATAAATGAAAAAATAAATAAAAGTGAATAAAAGCAACTAATAATTTACGTCTAGGTCTTCCCATCAAAAATTAATCGCCCACATAAAGTAAAAAAAAAATAATAATGATAATAATAATAATCAGAAGTGAGGTATGGAAATCTTTAACGCATTTAATGATTTAAAAGACCTCCTAAAAATTACTACATTTGTATGTACATTTGTACAATATATTAAACAATAACCCAAAAATGAAAAAAAAAAAAAAATTAAATCCCACTTGACAGAATTAATGTTATTTTTTTTTTTCGGAAAATAGGCCAAATTTTTAAAGACTTCCCTTACACTTAACATCGCAAATAACTTTTATTTCGTTTCTTTACCATTACTAGCCTATAAAAGCAATTTCCTCTAAAACTGTAAAAATGGACTTCGTTATTTTCGAATTCTTAAACCATTTTTATGCGTCAGTACGGTACAAGAAACCTTTAAACGTTCTTGAAGCATTACTATTACGGTCTATAAAAGCTACCACATGTCTAGACCTAATGATAATCAAGGTGGTACCGTGATTCATATTAAAAATTCCATTCCACATTATTCCTTTAATACCATAACATTTAAGGACATTTGTGATGTTGAAAAACATCACATATCCCTTTTTAAAATAAAATAATAATAATAATATAAATTACATTTTATTTATTTATTTATAATACAAGCAAACATTATATTTCTTATTCTAAAAGAATTTAATACAATTTTGTTTATTTCGCTTATGCTATTTTATTTTTATTTCTATTTCATTAATCTGTAATTTCATATAATTTATTGTTCTTTTTCCTGCTCTAAATCTCATCAAGTAATAATTAAATAAAATATCAAAGAAAGAGAAACCCATTCATTTTATGCTTTAAAACCGCAGACGATTTTTTTTATTGTAGCTTCCTGTCTCCAATCAAACGTTTATAGATTCCGTTGAATCATCATAGCTGAAAATAATTTCTAATATTTTTTTTATCAATTGATTTTGCACTTTTAGCCAAATTCTGGACACCTGACAAAATTTAATCACATCATATGACGTAATTTAATTTTTAGCCAATCTTTTAACTATTATTTAGATTTACCAGATATAAATTTAAAATGTGTTCAGCCAACTTGATTTTTGATGCCAATGAGATTTGGCGAAATAAATTAATTAGCTTGCTGTCTGTCTTTCTGTAAAGATGTTATTTTTTATCTTTGAGTCAAAAATGTCGAAATGCTTTCGGTTTAGAAAAGTATATCAAAATGGCTTCCATTCTTCATTCGATGTCTCTCTGATTAATAAACTGAAATTCGTCATCATGAATGTTTGCGAATCTACTCATTCGTTTGTGTTCAAAAATGCATTATATATATCTTATAAGAGTAATAAAGAAATGTAATTTTTCTAAATGGAAAATGACTTCATGCTACATTTTACGGAGCTGAGTGAACCTGGTTCGCGGTTCGCTGTACGTCATGGCCGCTTCATACTTTAGATATCTCCATCCCAGCTCTTCATTAAATATATGTGGTGCCAGACTCAGGCCGGATAATATATCCGGATATCAAAAAAATTTTTTTTTCGTCTTGAAAAATTTGGGCATCGACATTGAACTACTCTTTAACGAATATAAACAAGTGTACTGCAATACTCGAATTTCTGTTTAACGGATCTCTGCTTAGTCACCTAATATCGGCGTGATATCGACTACGTTAATCATTCTACACATCCTGATTAATTCATGAATGTGACGTTTTGCGTTGTTGAAGACTGTTATGTTTTTAAAACAGCTGCCCCGGTGATGATCCAAAAAGAGATTAACTACGTTACGGTGAACAGCACCGAATTTACCGATTTGTTCTTCATCTTTACTAAAGGCTAGTGTGCTGCAGGATGTCATCTGTGATTTAAAAAAAAAAAAAAAAAAAAAAGAGATTGCTTGGTGTCTACGGTACCGATTCTTATCGCCGATATTGTGTGATGCCATGCCGGTGGACTTTCTACGGTTTCATTGAATAACATCCTCTCTACAGTCTGCAATGTTCGCAATTTGTGACCGTCTTATGCACTTACCTTTCGGTATTAAATGATCGTTGATTTATCGGTGCAAGGAGAATTACCAAATATGGGTCGTCTTTCTAGAGTGTGTGCAGTTAATTTCTACGTTGATTTTTTTTTTCGCGCACTCATACAGGAGAAGAGCCTTACAGTTTTAAATAAAAGAATAAATAAAATACCGTAAATAAATAAATTTATATCTATATATATTTTTGTTTTAGCTAAAAGAAGATTCGGAAAAGGGGTAAGTTTCCTTTGCAATCAATTTTTTGTGCCAATAAAAAGAAACATTTCTCACATATTTTTCTTAAATATTGACAATAAGAACTTTTCGTACATTTTTCTTAAATATTGACATTTATTTAAACTTTATATACAAATTTTTACTTATAGGTAAAATCTTTTATTCTTCATATGAGTATTATATTCTACTTTAACTTTTCATTTCAATTTTTAAGAACAGTTAAAAAGTTATATAAATGATCAAAATTTGCTTATATTATTTTTGAAATATCTAGTTTTTGGATATTCAAGTAAAGATTTATTTCATTTGTGAAATTAAATACCAGATCATAGTGATATTTTTTTTTCTTTTCATCATACTGCATAATTTTTTTTAATTTTTTTCATATTTTGATTTTTGTGTTTACAATTTAATATATCTTGACAATTATTTTAATTTGCATATATATCCATTTTTAGTATTATTCATTATATATTTTTAAATATATCTATAATATATATATACAACAAGACGTATATAAGCCAATTTCATGGTTGCAAGGTATAATGTTATACAGGAAAATATTACAAATAATTTCTACATATTTTTATT
Source organism: Salticus scenicus (assembly GCA_963930645.1). NCBI lineage: Eukaryota > Metazoa > Arthropoda > Arachnida > Araneae > Salticidae > Salticus > Salticus scenicus. The sequence continues at coordinate 253,719,771 of OZ005651.1, read as the reverse complement.
AATTTTGAAACTTTATCATGCTTAATTAGAACAAATATATTTAACAATTTTTATTCATTTTTAAGTGTCTTGGTAATTTTATTTTATTTTTTGATAATTATTTGAATTCTTATGGATATTATTTTTATTTAACTTAGTTAACATTTTTATATTTGAAAAACATGGCACAGAATCGAAACGCGTTTTGCTCCGTTCCTAATTTCGATGGGGACGCGAGATTTGTCAAATTTTTCTTTGATCAATTAAGATCCTTTGCCATGTTAAATAAACTAACAAATGACGCGACGTTACATGTAATGAAAGAAAAACTTCGTGATGCCGCGTTGGCATACTTTATTGAAAATGAAACTTTGTACAAGTCGACAGATCTTGAATATATCGAGGAAAATTTCTGTAAGTTTTTCAAGGAATCGTCATATAACACTGGAATATCAGAATTTCATAATTTAAAAATTTTGCCGGGAGAGTCTATTAAAAATTTCGCCCATCGTGTAAATGTTGCTGTACCTAAGGCTTTCCCTGACCTTAAAGACAAACAATCCCTTGATAACATTAAACTTCCGAAATTTTTAGAGTGTGTACCATCAAATATTAAAATTAAATTAATGGAGGAAAATATAAGAGACTATAATAAGGCAGTTGAACGTGCTCAAACATTATCCGAAATATATGATTCATTCAACAACACTACCAATACTAAGACTGTTCTTTCTTGTGATAATAAAAATGACTCTGTAATATTAAACACATTGAAAGATTTATCTGAGAAAATTAATAGCATTTCACTTACAAACAACAATCCATCCTCCCATAATGAATCCTTGCACGTAGTTCAGTCAAGCAGACCCAAATTTGATCAAAGAAATTATAGAAATAATTACAAAACTAGACAGACCAATTTTCGTTCTTCCCCTAGAAGAAACTTTTCTAGAAATAATTTGATTTGTCAACTTTGTTCCAAACAAGGTCACGTTGCTTTAAATTGTTATAAATGGAGAAATAGAGATAATTTAACTTATAAAAAAACTAGAAAAGAGGTATGGAGATGCTGATGCTGCCATATCTCGAAAACTAAGGGTCTCATCAGCGAATGAACGTAAATTCACAAATGTGTCATCTTCAAATTCTCTTCCAAAAATTTCACACACTAGACTTGTAAATTCAGTTGGATCTCAAACTGTTGCTAATATTACTATAGCAGATAATAAAGCTACCCAAACATTTCAAAACTTTAGTCATATCTCTAATACAGGGTATATTCCAAGTGACAGCAATGAGAGTTGCACAGATAATATTGAAGATCATATTTTATTTAATGTAAACAAAAATTCACATACACTTCCTATAATAAAAGCTAAATTAGCCAATAATGATATAAAGTTTCTTATTGATACCGGAAGTAGTTGTTCACTTTTAGCCCAATCAACATTTGATAATTTAAAATCAAATTTAAAATATAAAAGACTAGGTTCATCTATTACTCTTAAAACGGTCAATTCTTATGTTGAATTTTCTTCATGTATTCGTGCAACTTTCAAAATTGAAAAAAAGTTTTTCCAACACAATTTCTATATTATTGACATACCACATAGCTCTAATTTTCATGGAATACTTGGCATGGATTTCATTAAAGAAAATCATGTCACTATTGACTTTTCGAAAAATTCCATGAGAATTGGAAAATTAGACTTTACTTGTTCCTTATTTGATTCGCAAAATGAAAAATTAGATGTATATAATGTTAACTCTGACGATAATAACATGAATGTTTACCTTCTAAAGAAAGTTATAATACAAACTGGTGAAAATATCTACATTACTGCAAAAACAAATAATAAGTTACAAGAAACGAATTACATATTTTGTACTGACTTAAAGGATCCTGATATAGAAATTTTAGATTCTATTGTATCACCAAATTACAAAAGTGAAATTAATTCTGAAAATAATAATTCTCTTTTTACGTTACTTATCTCAAATAAGGGTAAAAATTCAATTCATCTGAATAAAAATATGCATATTGGCAAATTATTTTTAATTGATGAAATTAAAGAACCACATTTAGATAAAATTGAAGACTCTTGCTCTAGTAATAATAATATACAAAATATTGAGGACCATATCCACTTAATTCAAGCTTCAGAGGATATATTACTAAAACGTAAAAATGATTTATCAAGTAAAGATTTTTGTTTGAATCATTTAACCCTTGATCAACGTAACACACTTGAAAATTTATTTTTAAGCAAATTTGCTGCTTTTTCCAAATCTCTCAGTACTCTAGGACATACTGATAAAATAATTCCTAATCTTAAGTTAATTAATGATTTCCCTATTAAAACACTTCCATTTCCGATTCCACAGGCTTTACAAAAAGAAGCCCAAGAACAGATCAATGAATTAGTAAACGCCGGCATAATTGAGCGTAATTGCTCCGAGTGGGCTTGTCCCATATTGCTGGTAAAGAAAAAATCTGATGGTTCAAAGAAACAACGTTACAGACTTGCTTTAGACCTTAGAATGGTCAATACAGTCATACAAGGTTCCTCATATCCACTTCCTAAGATTCAAAATATTATTTCAAATCTTTCGTCATTCAAATACTTTACTTCGTTAGATTTCATGCAAGCGTACCACCAAATTGACCTTCCTAAAAAATATCAAGATATGTTAACATTTACATCTATTTTTGGCAGTTATCGATACAAACGTGTTTGTTTTGGTTTAAAGAACGCCAGTTCTATATTTCAGTCTCTAATGGACACAATACTCGACGAGATAAACATTAATGGCATATATGCTTATCAAGACGATCTTATTATTGGATCAAATTCATTTGAAGAGACTTGTGAAAAAGTAAATAAAGTTTTAGAAATTCTTATCAAATATAATTTAACATTATCCCCATCTAAGTGTGAATTCCATAAATCAGCAGTTAATTATTTAGGTTTCCATATTGAAAACCATACTATTTCACCTATCACCGCTAACATCGTAAAGATCAATTCTTTTCCACCACCGACGACAAAACGACAATTAAAAAAAATTCTTGGACTTGCTAATTTTTACAAATGGATTTTACCATCTTTCTCAGAACTTGCACAACCCCTTGTGGAACTCACAAAACCCAAAACAACATTCAAATGGACAGAAAAACATCAGAGTATTTTTCAAAAAAATTCAAAAATTATTCTTTCTTCCCCCAATGGTTCGACTTCCAGATTGGGAGAAAACATTCTATGTCAACACGGATGCATCAAAAACAGCCATTTCAGGAGCACTTATGCAAAAATTTAATGGTAAATTACTTCCTATAGCATACTTTTCCAAATCTTTAAAACCTTCTGAAAAGAAATATCCTGCGTTAAAATTGGAACTTATGGCAATTCATAAAACTGTCACCGCCTTCAAATACTATTTATATAATCGTGAGTTCGTAATTTTGTCAGATAGTGCTCCCCTTGAAAAATATAAGAAAACTACCAATCCCGCTGACGTTACCACCCGATGGTTAATGGACTTATCTGAATATACTTACGTTTTCAAACATATTCCTGGAAATTTGAACATCTTAGCGGATTGTTTATCACGTTGCAATTTTGAAAACAATCAAGAGGATCTCAAAGATAATCCAAACTTAATTCATGACATACAACCACTACCAATTGTTGATGTTGATGAAAATGAAAACAGACTTGAAATTAACAGTAAGGATAAAATTAATAATGAAAATCAAAACAAATGCTCAGAATATGTTAATTATATGATTTCAGGAAATTCGAACTCTAAAGACCCCTTGCTAGAAATTTCAGACCAAACATTTGTGTCCGAACAAATTAAGGATTCTGAATTAAAAACAATTTACGAAGAAATCTTAAAAAACGGAAAGTCAGAAAAATTTCCCAATTACTTTATAAATCCTGATTCTAAAGTATTAATGCTCAAGAAAGAGAATATTCATAACAATTCATTCAGTTATTTAATTATTGTTCCAAAATCTTTAAAAGCGAAAGCATTGTCCATCTCGCATTTATCTCACTTCGGTTTGGCTAAAACCTATGAATTTCTTTCTAGAAGATACTTTTGGAGGGGCATTTATACTGATACCCTCAATTTCGTCTCTTCATGCATTAAATGCTTACAAGCGAAACATCACAAGACACCTCCTGCTCCATTACAGAAAACATATACACCCACTCATCCAAATCATACAATCTCCACAGACTTGGTAGGTCCTTTTAGTAATGGTCAATACGTCTTGACAATAATTGATCATTTCAGTAGACACTTAGAACTTTACCCGTTATCTAATATTACTTCTCCAAAAATAGTTCAATGTTTGTTTTCATACATTACAACCTTTGGTCGCCCTGCATATATTCTATCAGATTTAGGTCGACAATACACATCTCAAGTTTACAATACATTTAATGACACTCTAGGCATAAAAATAATACATTCGTCTGCTTTTCATCCTCAATCGAACTCTATTAGCGAACGTGTAAACACATCAATTAAGTATTCAATTAATATATTATTAGAAGAAGGTCATTCATTTCAAAATGCACTATATATACACAAATCTCTCTACAATGGATCTACGCATTCTTCCACTCAATTCTCGCCTAATCTTCTACATTTTGGTAGAGAACTGGCACTAATTTTTGACACTTATAATTCAAATTATAATTACACTTACCTGGACTCTAATGTAAACATCTATAAATTAATGCAAGACCTTCAGGAAATTTATAAAAAAGCGTACAATAACATTCAAGATTCCCAATCAAAAAGAAATAAATATTTTCAAACAAAAGCTAAACTAAGAAGCATCTGCACAAAAGATATTGTGTATCTGAAGTCTATGGATAAATTTAAACCTAAATATACAGGTCCTTTCATTGTCACAGTTAAACATTCCCCTGTTTCATTTTCAATTAAACGGTTACATGCTAGTGATGATAAAGCATTTCGTGTACATATAAATAGAATTTTATTGGCACCTCCACGTAATAATCACTTATTTGACATTTATAATAATTCTAATTTTAATAAGAATCTCATTATTTCCAATGATACACATCAATATAATTTACGAAACAGAAAGTAATTTTTCATCAATTTTTTTCCTTAGGTTAAAAGTTACGCAGTATAAATTTTTAAATATTTATAATGATTAAAGATAAATTAAATAAATTTGATGTATACTTCCATCGCAACAGACCTGATCAACCTGTTGTGATTTTTATTTGTTGTGAAATTTCGCAGCTTGGATAATCAATGGCTGGTCCAGGAAATTATATTCTAAGCTGCATTGTCTTACAACAGCAGTGTATATCACTTTTATCACTATCTCTTTAACTTACGTGTTATTTATAATTGAATTTTAACAATAGTTAACATACTAGAATAATATTGTTTATTTAAAAAAAAAAATGTGCTAATGGAAAAAAAAAAAAAAAAAAAAAAAATGTTTACGCAGTCTTTTGGTGCAGGTAATATTTTTATCATACATACATGCATGTCTCATATATTGCAATTCCAATTACCTATTTAAAAAAAAATGAAGATATAAAAACGTATGTTATTATTACTTTCTTTCAACATGTATTATTTGCTTAAACCTTTTATTGAATATAAAAGGCTCACTATATATTTGATAACATATAAATATACTTGGTTTTTATTTTGTGAAACTTTCATATTAAAATTGCTTATACATTTGAACTATGTATTTATTACAACAAATCCTTGTCCTACATGAACTGAAATGGACTCGTCAAAGTTTCTCGCCATGCATGGTAACATAAAAATTTACTGATTTCAGCATCTTACCACGAACTGATAAAGTATATGATGACTGAATTATTAGAATTTTAAATCAAAGGACTTGAGCTCATTTTGTTTATGGATATATATTCTAACGACTTGTGTACACAGACGTATGGCCATACCACATTATATCTCATCACAATATAATATCCTTATTTTCTGTATTTGTATTTGTATTTTAATATTGTATAAGAATATTATTTTTTTTTAAGTATGCATACTAGATTTTCTATTGATAATATGACAATGTACGTATTTTATTTGTATTGGAAGCCATTCGTTTTATGTTTTTGTTTTGTAATCAATCTATTTTACAAGATTGGAAATAATTTGATTTAATTTTAATTTTTGCTGAGTTTTCATATCATAGACGATGTAATGGCTGAACCCATTTTTTTTTTCGGTCGACGGGGAGAAATATGTGATGTTGAAAAACATCACATATCCCTTTTTAAAATAAAATAATAATAATAATATAAATTACATTTTATTTATTTATTTATAATACAAGCAAACATTATATTTCTTATTCTAAAAGAATTTAATACAATTTTGTTTATTTCGCTTATGCTATTTTATTTTTATTTCTATTTCATTAATCTGTAATTTCATATAATTTATTGTTCTTTTTCCTGCTCTAAATCTCATCAAGTAATAATTAAATAAAATATCAAAGAAAGAGAAACCCATTCATTTTATGCTTTAAAACCGCAGACGATTTTTTTTATTGTAGCTTCCTGTCTCCAATCAAACGTTTATAGATTCCGTTGAATCATCATAGCTGAAAATAATTTCTAATATTTTTTTTATCAATTGATTTTGCACTTTTAGCCAAATTCTGGACACCTGACAAAATTTAATCACATCATATGACGTAATTTAATTTTTAGCCAATCTTTTAACTATTATTTAGGTTTACCAGATATAAATTTAAAATGTGTTCAGCCAACTTGATTTTTGATGCCAATGAGATTTAGCGAAATAAATTAATAAGCTTGCTGTCTGTCTTTCTGTAAAGATGTTATTTTTTATCTTTGAGTCAAAAATGTCGAAATGCTTTCGGTTTAGAAAAGTATATCAAAATGGCTTCCATTCTTCATTCGATGTCTCTCTGATTAATAAACTGAAATTCGTCATCATGAATGTTTGCGAATCTACTCATTCGTTTGTGTTCAAAAATGCATTATATATATCTTATAAGAGTAAGGACATTGGTCACGCTGGTATTGTAATACAATTCTACTACATAAATTTGCATTTAACTTCGGCGTGTGTCAGACACGCAAGACAACATACTACAAAGCCATCCCACAATTACTCTCACAACATACTTACAGCTATCACTAGATGGTTTTAACGTACGTAATCTGAGGTAAAAATGTATCAGTACCACCTTTTCTCGGTGGGTCTCTACACAACATAATTGTTTATCTTAACATAATGTTTCGTGCTTCAACCCCTATAGACATCCCGCATAATACTTAACTCTTTCCGAAAAATCTCCCTTTTCAAATTACTACTAAAACAATTAGTAACCTTAGCTCTGACCATCTCTTATATCATTTAAAATTATTTTTATTAGCTTCCCAGTGCCTTTTGTTATAAACGTCTGAAATAAATATGCTAATTACTTAACTAACATTCACCCCATGAGCAGAATTGTATCCAGTGTTTTGCAGCATCACTTCAAACAGTTGCAAATGTTCTGCAGGCATTTTGTCAAAACATCAGACCAAATTAAAAACACAAAACTAGTATGTTGTGGCCACCACGAGACTTTCTTCTATCTTTTCCTATACAAATTCACTCAGTAACAATAATAATAAAAAAAAAAAAGTATAGAATTAACGGGAGAGGAAAAAAAAAAAAAAAAAAAAAAGTGGGACTTTATCAAATTTTCACATTTTACCCAAAATTTTGTCAAAGTCCCACTTTTTTTTTTCTCTCCTCTTAATTCTATCAAACTCTCACGGTTTCCGTGTTCTGACAAACTTAAACAAATTTTTGCATTTTCCCCCCAATTTTGTCAAAGTCCCACGGTTTCCGTGTTTTGACAAACTTAGAATATTTTTCACATTTTACCCAAAATTTTGTCAAAGTTTGTCAGAACACGGAAACCGTGGGAGTTTGATAAAATTAAGGGGAGAAAAAAAAAAAAAAAATTTCTAAGTTTTTTTTCGTAAAAAGTAAAAAAAATCGATAACTTTGTTTTAAATTATCACAGATTTATAGTTCAACCATTCGTTTTAAAGGTACTGACGAGACCTTTCGAAAGATACCCATCTTGAAAATTTTTGCCCTATATCACCCTGTTAAAAATTTAGAAAAAGCGGGATGGCAACGCAACCTGTAAGACGATTTTTACCAAAAGTTGATAGGCACTAATTTGTGTCAAGGTGCAACTACATACCAATTTGTATGAAATTCTGTGCAGTAGTTCCAGAGATACAGTTGCCACAAAATTTTGTCACACACACACAGACAGACAGAGAGACAGACAGACAGACAGACAGACAGACATTTTCTAAAAATGTTAAAATTGTGTTCTACAGCTCTCAAAACGTGTAAATCCATCAAAAACCCGAAATCAAAAATTTTTACGAATCCAATACTTTCTTCTATTGAAGATAGAAGAAATATAAAAATGATATTTAGCAGTTAATATTTTATTACACAAATATAATAAAACATCATACAGAAATAAAAAAACCTAAGCACGGGCTCATAATTTGCAACTCTGTCAGTGACTTTTGATGTTTAAAATTATGACACTGTAAAAATTGTCTGTAAATTTACTGAAATATATGTCCAGTGTCTCTGTAAATTTACAATTATTCTTGGTTAACAGTAAATAATCGAAATTCTCAATATTTATTCTGTATTTTTACCAATTTTAATTATTTAATTTCTCAATAAAAATTAAAAATAAATGTTTCTACTTTAGAAAAAGCATTCTAAGTCACAAATATATTCTCGCCAATAATTAATGAAATTAATATAAGCGATTAAAATGCGTACATAAAATAAATCTTTTAACATCTCCGTTTATTTTTCTCTGCAATTTTATATAAGGCTTAAGATAAATGATAACCAGCAATTTTCTTTTGAAATTTGTAATCGAGCATCATAGATTTTTTTTTCCTGATGAAAGATTCTACAAAGGCCTCGATTATTCTGCAATGTACGTCGCAGTTTTATGCACTTTCTGATTAAGCAATTTTATCTACTAAAAAAAAAAAAAAAAAAAAAAAAAAACAGTACTCCCAACAATAATTCTATCGAAGTTCAAAAACATTCACCCTACTAGTATTTTCAAGACAACAAGCAATTCCACCTCCCTAAATTGATCCATATTACTTTAAAAAAAAAAAAAATGAAAAACTTTAATGCAGTTCTAAAATTATACTCTGAATTTTACTCTCAAAACAACTATTTATTAGTAACCGACTTCAAAAAAGAAGGAAGGTTCTCAATTCAAACCATATGTTTTTTTTTATGTTTGTTAGCTCATAACTTCTGAACGGATGCTCCGATTTTGATACTTTTTGTTTTGTTGAAAAGTTCTTGGTCTAAAATAGGTCCTATTGTAATATCTTCACGATCTAAAGAAAATACAGGGTGCCCAAAAAAATCAGTCCAAACTTTTTTAACTGCTAAACGGCTGCAGCTATAGTGATAAAAATGGTATTTAAGTATAGCAAAGTGGCCATGCAGTACAAGGTTAAACCGCTTGCAGCGCCACCTGGTGGAAAATAGCGGAGTTAGTATTCCTATCTTGAAAACGGTTCTAAAGAAAAAGTGAATTACAAAGCTGAAGAGTATCACCGATTTAGTACAAAAAGATAGTTTAGACATTCATGCTAACGTTCCTATCTCGGAAACGGTTCAAGACAGGGGGAAAAAGTGAATTATAAAATTGCAGTGTATCATCGATTTAGTACGAAAAGATAGTTTTGACATTGATGCTAAAAATACAAGGCTAAAAACGTGCATTTTTTTGTTTGCGATTTCTTACACTATACACACTTGAGCTACATTGCTCACGTTGTAGCGTAGCTGTTGAGACATACGTTATATAGTTCAAAATACGGTTACTTCATACTTTTTGTTTTGTTGTAGAGATCTTGGTCTGAAGTTGGTCCCTTTATAACATCTTTACAATCTAAAGAAAATAAGGCGCCATCTGGTGAAAAACAGCAGAATTAGCGCTCCTATCTCAAAATCGGTTCAAGATGGGAGAAAAGTTAATTACGAAGTTATAGAGCATTATCGAATTACTACGAAAAGACAGATTTAGACATTATTGCTAAAAATAGAACGCTTAAAACGTGCAGTTGTTTGTTCGAAATTTCCTACACTGTGCACACTTGAACTACGTTGCACACTTTGCAGCACAGCGGATGACACGTATACTCTGTGGTTCAAAGTACCATTACTATAAGCGGTCACATCGATTACCGCAAAGTCGTTTTCAACCAACTTCAGAAAAGAGGGTGTTCTTAATTCGAGCTATGTGTTGTTGTTGGTGTTTGTATGCTTATAACTTCGTAAGAGATGCTCTAATTAACCGACTTCAAAAAGGAGGAGGTTCTCAATCCTAAGCGTATGTTTTTTTGTTTTTGTTTTTATTCGTTAGCTCATAACTTCTGAATGGATGAACAGATTTTGATACCTTTTCTTTTATTGTAAAGGTCTTGGTCTGAAATAGGTCCCATTGTAAGAACTTTACGATCAAAAGAAAATACAGGGTGCCCAAAAAAGTCAGTCCCGACTCTTTAATTGCTGAACAGCTGCAGCTATAGTCATAAAAGTGGTATGTACGTATAGTAAAGTGGACATGTGCAACGCGATTCAACCGCCTAAAGCGCTACCTGGTGGAAAAGAGTGGAGTTAGCGATCCTATCTCGGAAACGTTTCAAGACAGGGGAAAAAAGTGAATTATAAAATTGCAGAACATCATCGATGTAGTACGATCGATAGTTTAGACATTAATGCTAAAAACTGAACGCTTAAAACGTGCTATGTTTCTTCACACTTGAACGACATTGCATATGTTGTAGCGTACCGGGAGATATTTATGCTATGTAAAATTCAAAGTATGGTTATTGTAAGCGGTCACATCGATAAACGCATAGACGTTTTAAACCGACTTCATAAAGGAAGAGGTTCTCAATACAAACCATGTTTCTCGTTGTTGTTGTTGAAATTTGTTAGCTTATCACTTCGTAAGAGATGATTTAATTTTAATACTTTTTTGTTGTCGTAATGATCTTGGCCTAAAATAGGTTACATTATGTTTTCATTAAGATATAAACAAATTACAGGATACTCACAAAAGTCTGTTCTCACTCTAACTGCTGAACGCATGTAGCTACACTGGTAAAAGCAGTATGTAAGTATCGATGTTGAAACTTCTGTCCGTCAGCTGGAATGCATATTTTGCTCTTTGTTTGAACTTTACGCTGCGCAATTTCCAGCGCAGCGGGTGACACGTATTCATTGTAAAGTTCAATATATATGCCTAACAGAATTTTCTTTTACGAGTACAGCGTATCCGTTCTTTACATTTCTAAAGACTTTTTAATTTAACGTATGTTCGTTCAATAGATAGTTTTTTGCTCATATCCGATAAAGGCAAGAAAAGTGACACAACTTAAAAATGCAGCATTTGAGAAAAATCAACTTAAAAATAAATTGACTAGAATAAAACTGGCACAACTGTCTTTCGAGTGGATAACTTTCTAGATAGAGATATAACTTTTTGTTCACATTGGATGCACTACATGTATTTTTTCAGTGACATACACCATTTTTTGAGTAATGTCACATTTCTTGGAAGTAGTGATTTGTGAAACTTCCGTCGAACGTCTTCTGATGCTCTGCTATATAAATAACTTTTCACTGAAAAGAGAAATATAAAATCTTTTTGTAAAAAAAATAGACCCGACTCCAAAAAGGAACTACTATTCAAACAACTAAAAATGAAAGAAAATTGGCAGAAAATGGATCTGTAAATTGCGCCTAAAAGTATAAAATAATTTTCTTCGCCAAACAACCTATAACACTACAATTAATCAGAACTTTTGAAGTCGGAGCAAAATTAAATAAAAATTGATACCTTTATTCAATACAAAAATCAAATCCTATTCAAAATACACATCTTACATTGTTACCTGCAAAACGCAGCCGAAAAATACTTTGATTCAAGAAAACAAATAAGATTTCTTAAGCAGCAAAAGTTGTCGAAGATGCTGGTATCTGACGTCCTTGGTAAAAGAAAAATCGTAAAATTATCTGGCAAACATATTTAATTGTTTTGGGATATCATGATTGTTTTGATAAGGTATATCAAGACAGTAATCAAGAATATGAAACAACACATCGTACGACATATATTATGAAAATATATATCTTGCGTGTATATTTTTGCCTTACGTTTTGATCAGCAAATCCAAAAGTCATCAAGGATGATAGTTATCAAAGTTATACCAAATTTGCAAAGGAAACTCTAACTTCGTAGAAACATAAATACCGCATTGTGAAGAATGTTCACTGTTCTATGTAGATGCCAATAATGGACCAATTGTATACAGTGATAAAATAATAAAGGAAACATGAAAATGGATCATTCGAGAAAACAGCATTTGTTGCTACCTATCTAAAGACAAACCTTTAAAAAGTAATTTAATTTAATTTAACTTTGCGCCGACTTCAAAAGTTATGGTTAATTGTAATGTATAGGTTGTTTGGCGAAAGAAATTATTTTATACTTTTAGGCGCAATTTACAGTTCCATTTTCTGCCAATTTTCTTTCATTTTTAGTTGTTTGAATAGTAGTTCCTTTTTGGAGTCGGTTCTATTTTTTTTTACAAAAATATTTTATAAATTATATAATCGTATAAAGCAGTTAATCAGAGAAAAAAAACTAAACTGAGAGAATTTTCTGCCGAAACTACACCACAATATTAAAGTTATGCTTTACGGCAAATTCAAAAAGTCTTACGGTAACTATCCACCCATTGTCATTCCTTACATAAAATACTATCATTTTTTTTACAGATGAGGGTAAAGCCGAAGATTTTGCCATTGCTCATGAAATACAATTTTTTTCCAGCATCAATATAGTGGATTCGATAGATCTCACAGCCAGATCAAAGATGAAGTGCAATAACTTCTTACTATTTCGACTACCCTACCTGATACTAACATCAAATCTTTTGAAACTTCAACTATTTCAAACCATCTCAATAACTGCAAATTTTCCATTATTTACTAAATACAAAAACACTAAATTTTTTTTGAATAATTTTATGATTTGATAATTCACTTTGAAAAAGTTATTATTGTTCAGTAAAAATTCCCTTTATTATATTATGATATTTTTTTTTTTTTAATTAAAGAAACTACATTAAAAATATTTTTAATATACAACATTTTTTAATTAAAATCCGATTATTTATGCATGAAAAAGAAAATTTCATTTTATGAAAGTTAATAAAGGATTACAATAAAATAATTCAATAGCGTAAAGCACTGTTTCACATTAAAATTTAATTTGTCGAAAACATGTTTCATGTTTCATGCTACATTTATATAATAGATAAATGTTAACTAAAAAATTGCTTTAAACTTTTAGTAATATCATTAATGGTTTCACAGCAATAAATTTTGAATTTGGTATTAATTATACAAAATATGCTGCTTTAAGTCAAATATCAAAGAATTTTTTAAAGAATTTACTAAACCAACATGTATCTTACAGTTTTTTAGTTAAAATAACTTAATTAATTTACATGTATTAAAAATAAAACTTAATTATTACAGAAAGTTTCAAGAAGTTGTTTTAACTTTTTTATACTATTTTGTGAAAATTTTCAAAAAGCAGATTCTTCTTTTATTTAAGAAATATTTCTTTTAAAAATTTATGTTACATATACATGTTTTTTTTTTTTTTTTCTTTTTCCAGTTAGAAAAAGAAGCACTGTTTAACAAGTGTTGGACAAAAACCTTCTTTTCTCATATTTAAAATACATAATTACTGTAAAAGATATTTACAATAAGTTTTGATTAAGTAAATAGATGATTTTCGAATAGAATTAAATTGTCAAAAGTAATGCTTTGGGAAAGAAATAATGACAGATATTAAATATTCTTAATTAGTTATTGTCACTTTACACAATAACGGAAATAATACGTGTTCCTTACCAACTGGGATTTTAAATTCTGCGACGCCTAAATTTCATTACGTTATAATTTGCAATTTTATTTCACTTGTTGTGTTACTTAAATAACGAGTGCACCATAAATTCGTTTTAAATTAAAAATGTCATTAGAACCGCATGCACCTATAGGCATAGAGGCCAACATTTTAATTTATTTCGGAGTATTTTTAGCCCTGCCTTATTTTCATACCAATTATTTTTTAAGGATAAATTTTTGTTATTTTATCGAAGTTATGTATTGGAGAAATTTTTTCTACAAATAAAGTGGAGCGGAATAAAGGCGGAGCTAAAAATACTCTGGAATAAACTAAAATATTTTCATCTATGATATAGAGTTGTCATAAATTTGGATTTTGTATGAGCTAAGAAAAAAATAGTTTAAAATTTGTCCTATAGATGGTGCTGTAACGTCAAATTTCTTCAAAATATGCGAATTTTATCTCTTTGAAAGAGAAAAGGAATAGACAATTAATTTCAAATAAACTTTTACTGTAAGGTTAAAGCATGCGAAATTACTACAATGCTGACACTGATTAAAAATGCTCGTTAGATAAAATTATATTGTACGAATCAGCAATACAAGTATTGAGAAAAATTCGAACTTCAAAGAAAATGTAAGAAGTCCATGGTCCAGTCACTGAAAATAGACTAAGAGTTTTAGTGAAATGGTTCAAAGAAACCGGATTCAGAGAGAGTCGTTCACGCAGTACCCGGCCAAAGTTGTCACCAGATTAGCGTACCAGCAGAAAAGCAAAGGAAATGAAATCGCTTGCAACAGAATCATCCAGCGCAGTATGCAGTGTAAGAGAGATTTCAAGAATATTAAGATTACCACGTAGCACATTTAGAGTGGTGCATGAGTTTTTAAAGTTATGCTCAGACAAAATATGACATTTACATGAGCTAAAATTAATCGATATTCAAAAACGGAAATGGGTTTCGTGGAATGGGTTTCGCAAAAGATTGACGAAGATCCACAATGGCTTTTGAAAAATTTTTGGGACATATGATATCCATTTTACTTTGCACGGATGCATTAAGCCACATAACCATCAAACATGGACTCGCAAAAATCCGAATGCACAGGTAGAAACATCGATGCATGAACCGAGACTCACCGTATTGTGCGGGTTCACCGCATCAATAATTATTGGTCTTTATGTCTTTGAGTAACCGTACAAAACTGGTGGCTGGAAGACGTACCGTACCAATAGACTATTATTTAAAAAAATGTTACAAGATTATGTGGGCCATTCCTGAATGAAAAGAAACTCCTAGACATCATCATTTTTAATCAAGATGCATACACGAGTAAAACAACTTTTAGGCAACGTTTTTTATCCAGGAGAGGATAATAAATCGTTTCTTCAATAACGCATGTCCTCCAAGACTTCTGGACTTAACTGGCGACGACTTTTGGTTATGGGAATATCTATAATCTATGGCATGCATCGGGAGACATCCCATCTAAATTAAAGATGTTTTACGACTTTGAAGCTCTAAATTGGAAGGTGTTTTACTTAGATTTCTTCTGGGGAAGCTGATATACTGCATGCAAGTGTCAATATACAGTGTTTGTCAAATTATTAGTCTTTTTTTTTTTACATTTTTTCTGTTTTCTGAACAAAAAAAAAAAAAAAAAAAATACTGAATGAAATGACCTTGAGCTTTAGATATGTGAAGAACATTTAATTGTTCATATTTTTCACAATCGATTTAGACACGAGGGCAGTTAAGGGATTAAACCCAAACTGAAAAAAAAAACATATATATTTTGTATTACCCTGTATCGTAAAGTATTACAAATGACTTGTAACTTTAACACATAATTTCACACCCTATGTTCAATATATGCATGCTTTCTTGTGGAAATAGCATAAATATGATTATTTAGATAGAATTTTTTTTTTCCCCAAAAAGTATTAAAAATTTTTTATACGTTTTTTGTTTATAACAAGAATGGATTTCGACAATGTTTGACAAAACTGCCAGAAAACTTACAAAACTTTAGACCATCATTATTCTGAAGTATAAATTTTATACGTGCAATTTTCAGGGAGATATGGGTATTTGTAGTAAATATTTATTATTATTATTATTATTATTCTTTACTTCACATGCACGAAAAATAGAAATTTTTTTTGTTACATAGACCGAAAGCTAGATATATCAAGGAACTTATGTTAAAAGTTCTTTTGAATAGAGATGAAAATTGAAGCAAATTATCGACAAAAGAATGGGGGAAATTTGAAATCTTTTTTACTGTTGAAATTTCATAAAGAGGTTTTTACCATGCCAAGCGTATTTAATTTTGATATCCAATTATTTCACCCATGTTTCAAAATTTCTTTTTTAGAGGGAAAAAAAAAAACCTTATAGATTTGTAACTCTTATGTAATTGTATTTATTTTCTAAGATCTTTGTGTTCATAAGGATTTTTTCACAAAAATGAGCTTTTGCAACGTGAGTGAAATAACTGGATCTCCAAATTAAATGCGTGGCATCTAAAAAACCCATAATGGAATGTGAACTCTGAAAATATCTAAAGCCTCGCTCATTTTTTCGCCTATAATTTACTTTTTTTTTTTTTTTTTTTTTTTTTTTTTATTATTCAAATAAATTTTTGACATATGTTACCCAAATTATCTAGCTTTCAACCTATGTAACAAAAAAATCTATCTTTTGTGCATGCACAGAAAAAAAAAAAAAAAAAAAAAAAAAAACTTCAAGTAGACCTATTTTAGCGCAAATTTACACATGTAAATTTTATGTTTCAGAATAATGATTCTCTAAAGTTTTGTCAAGTTTTCTGAAAGTTTTGTAAAATTCTGTTGAAATTCATTCTTTTTATTAAAAAAAACAAAAAACAAAAATGTAATAATTTAGGAAAAACATATTATATGTGTCTAAATAATCGTGCGATTACCACAAAAAATCACAAAAATATTTATATCATAAAAATATAATATATCATACAAATATAACACAAAATGAAATTTTGTGTTAGAGTTACAAGCCATTTGTAGAACTTTATGATACCAAAGTTCATACAGTCCTTGAATTATTTTAAATTTTCTGCACCAGTATTATTATTTAGCAATTTTTGAAAAAAAAAAAAAAAAAAAGCTTTAAAAGAAATGCATTGAAAAAAATATTGGTGGGAGAGTCTCTGAAAAAAGACCTAGCCGTACGAACCATGGGTACACAATAATATAAAATATTTGTGTTTTTGTAGTACAATTTGTGGATGGTCCCTTTATTGCACTCGTGACTAAATCGCTAGTAGAAAATATGAGTTTTTAAATGTTCTTTGCACGTTTAAAGTTCAGGGTCATTTCGTTGAGTATTTTTATGGAAAATTGAAAAAAAAAAAATCTACTAATTTGACCAACACTGTAGCTTTGTCACCCAACTGCAGACTATAATTACATCTTTGGGTAAACACATCAAATATTCAAAGTTTTTTTTTTTTTTTTTTTTTTCTGTACGTTTTTTCAGATTCTTGGGTAATTTTATGTATGGTGCAGATATTTTACATGACTTTATTTAAAGGTGCCAGATAGCGCCATGTATCCCTAAAAATTAAGCTATTTTTTCTTCTCACTACTTTACGATATGAAAAGTGTAAACTATACTTTAATACATTGATTAGTTTTTTAGCGACAGTTTTAAATCGGGACGAATTTGTGAGTCGTCCGGTATAAGTGTATTATATATTTTTAAAGAAACATATATAAAGAAACATATATTTTTAAAGAAACACTAATTTTGCTACCAAATAAAATTTAATGGTTAATATTTTAATATATTTTAACAGCATTCTTGTATAAATTAATTATAAAAACAGTTTCTCTTTAAATGTACATAGGCTAAAACAATCCTTTGACAATAATGAGAATTTTTTTTTAATTGAATTTTAGTTTTTCGCAATATTTATTATTTATTGGATATTCTGTTTCCAGTGTATTGAAGTGCTAATTGCACTTTAATACACTGAATATTTTTTAATGATATTTTGAAATCGGGACGAATTTGTGAGTCACCTGGTATAAGCCACTCTATACAGCTCATTCCATATAAAATTAGTCGCATATCTATTCGTTTCCAAATAATTTAACATTACATTAGGCTGCATCATATATTTTTCAAAATTTCATATTTGTTTACAACTTAAATACTAAAAAAAAAAAGAAAAAGAAAAAAAAAGAAAGATAAGACTACTTTTTCTGCCAAATAAAATTTACTGGTTAACCCTTTGAGTACTGAATTATTTGAAGATTTTTATGCCCAAGGGACGGATTTAATTTGTCGCTATATGGAATGATTTTGAATTTTTGACAGTAAGGTCCACCTGTGGGCGTTATTCTCCCATGTTACAATATTTCAGAACAAAATTTTCTGTATTCACATTTATATTACAAATGGATATACATTATAATTTTATTCTTTCTAATCAAAGTATTTGAATCCATAGTATATTTCATTGTAAAATTAGGAATATTAATTATATATTTAAGAAAAAAAAATAGCATACAAATTGCAAAATAAACGCTCTCTGGTGGAGTTACAGATTTTCAAATGATTTGAATCTACGTCAGCGGTCGCGAAAGTGTTAATATGTAAAAGTAATACATTTTATTTGGAATATACTTATATTAATGATATAAATATGGTTGTAAGATATCATAAAAAACGCCAGGAAAGTGTTTGCGATCAACACCCACTGGTGGGGGTGCCGCAAACATTAACGCCTACTTCTTAAATTCAGATGACGAGTCAGACTCGTCCACCGTAACTTCGCCCAAGTAAGCACATGACGAGTCTCACTCGTCAAATGTACCCAAAGGGTTAATATTTCAATATATTCTAAAATCCTTCTTGCATAAATTGAGTGTAAAAGCTGTTTCTCTATAAAAGTTCTTAATCTACAACAATCCTTTGACAATAAAGATATATATATATATATATATATATATATATATATATATATTTAAATGACTTTCAGTTTGTTAGCAATACTTATTATTTTATTAGAAATGCTGTTTCCAGTTCTTCACACTTAATTTCTTCAAGAATTTTCATATACATGTTTTTGCAAATCTATATAAATAAAGCAAATATTTTGTCGGCGGAACACATTCGGGCGGACCACTCCTATTTTTGATTGGTATATTTAACTACTATTTAACTATTTTGGTAATGAATGTCGGCCATTTTTTTTTCTTTTTAAGTAAAAACTGATGCTTTTTTTTAAAGGTACTGCATAGATGTTATACTTTTTTAAAAGAGCTCTAAAAACCGTTCATTTTTTTGCGGACACTGTATACATCATGTTATTAGATTTAGAGATATCACGTTGCAAAGTTTCACAACGGGATATGATTCGATTGTTTTTATCTTAAAATAAAAGTCTAATATTAAACAAAAAACAGTCTAATATTAATGAATAATGAATAACTTTTTTAAAATTGTCAGTTTTGAAGTTCTAAGAGCTGCAATTTTTTAATAACAGCGTACTTATCCCCCATGCATAATCCATTAAATTTGTAAACAATTGTTGATTGATTCTTGAGAAACATTCACATAAGACCATAGAGCATTGCTGAAAAACGAGTGCAAAACGGAAAAATTATTTAATTTAATTTAATTTTTAATATGTTATTTTGACTTTTTGACCTTAAAAGGAATTTCTATTTATGTTACAAAACCCAAAATATGATATAAAAAATAAATAGTGTTTCGATTCTTTTGAAAATTCCTTTAAAATTAGTGAGCAGTGAAGAGAGCGTAACCTGTTAGTGATTTAATAAAATGCGATTTCCCTACAAGGAAACCTTTATGTTTATGGTGTTCCATGTAAAAACAAAACTATTTGGTCGTTATATTAATCTTTCTTTATGATCTAGGTTCTGAAAGCTATCTAAGAAGACACATCATATTCTGAGAGTTATTTAATAATTTATTATTTTAACATCTGTAGAATGAATACTTCATATCTCTATAATTTTTTTTATAATTCTTAAATATAACGTATGAAGATTTTGAGGTTGGTTGGTTGGTTTTACGTCGCACTAGTACTGCGCGATGGGTATTTGGCGACAGTCTGGAACACACCCCTGGTCCGGTGGAGATTTTGAGAGAGATGAGGACTTTGTAATTATACTAGATAAATTTACACTAATATATATTCAATTCTCCAACAATAATTATTTTAATAAAATGTAGGCAAATGTAAATAAGGCATATATATTTGTTAATTATTTGCTTTAAGCTAATATAATAGAGACATGCAATAATTCATTACACTCACCTGTTGAAATGTTGATTATTGTTTTGCTTTAATACGTTTTTGGATATTGTCTATTATATTCTTTCTTTTTTGTACTTTTACTTCTTTAAAAGAAATATAGTATAAGATTATGCATATCATATTTTAACATCTCAATGCATAGAATCCAATACAATTCATGATAAAAATTATAAAGAATTAGCATAACCACTTCAACTAAAGATTAGATACTGAAAAAAAATATAATATTAGTAAAAGAGGATGACTAATTGAAAAACATGCAATAATAGCATTGAAAATAAACTCCCGTCACCCCCCCCTAAAAAAAACTATAACATTATCAAGAATACGTATGACTCTAGTGTGATAAATATAACATTGTTTTTATGATGGTGAATGTTTTTTGTATAAAGCCTTCACTATAGTTTTTTGATTAAAATTTTTAATTATAAAATGATTTTCAATTGAAAGGAAGTGAATTGTCATTCAAACGTAACGAAATACAGTGAGACATAATTTGTAGGTGAAATTACTTTTATTTATTGTATTTTTCTATTTTTTTAAACTTAAACTAGAATGTAAACGAATAACCATTTAAACTTTCAATTCCAAATCGAATAAAATTTCAGAATTGTATATAGTTTTATTTCAAATTTAATTTCGTATGATTTTAGCATAAAAAAGACATAAAATATTTGCATTTTGCTTAAAAAATATTTATATGCATATTTTATCTAATATAAAAATATTGCATTAAATTTGAAATATTTCTTAAAGTAACTCATTTGAAAAATACTATTTTATACCAAAGTTTCACATTTTTGCAACTACAAAATATAATTAAATAAATATAATAATGTTAATCCAAATTTTTACTGTATTCCACAAGCAGTCATTGTTTTAGCTGTTATGAGGTGATGCCTTTGTCCTTATATTCTGAATTTTACCAATAATACTAGTTCTTTTTTTTTCTATTAAACCTTTGCGACGCAAGACAATTCGAATCATTTAAATTATACTGCCACCGGAATTCATTAACGAAATTAAACTGAAAGAAATTTTAAATTTTAAGGTTTAAAAATACGGCCTTTTCTGATATGTTATAGGGCGCATTCGAAAGTATTTCCTGGTCACTTCCCGAGTTGGGAAATTAGAACTACCATATAGAAGCCTTACGAAAAGTGACCGAGATATAACTACTTCCGTACACATGTCATCTTCCCGGGAAACAAATATATAAACAAACATGGCTCCTATATGGTAGTTCTAATTTCCCGAACTTCCCGCGTGACGTCATTTCCCAACTCGGGAAGTGACCGGGAAATACTTTCGAATGCGCCCATTAACGTAAATTTATGCTAAAAATTTTCCGGGATGAATTTTTTCAGCTGTATCTTAAATTTTGCGTCCTCGTAACGAGGACAGCGCGCGTTAAGGGTTAACAAACAGATAAACAATTTTTATTATTTAGAGACACCATTTTGAAATCTTAAACTAACACTAAGTAAAATAAGTATGAATCTCTTTTATATCTATTATGTTTATATCAATATACTTAAGAGCATATAATTAAAAAATACAACAATTCATAGTTAATATGTGTTTCAATTTATATTCGACAAACAGTAAGACGAATGTCGAATTATACAGAAACTTATAAATAAATAAATAATTTTCGAAACGTATATACCCAGCAATTTCTAATTCCAAAACTCATTAAGGCATTTTTTTATATTTAAAAATATGTTGTTTTGGAAAAGCGATTGAAATACCATTAATAATCTTGTCGGAGAAATGTTTATCCTTTAAAATATTAATATATTTCCTTTGAGAGAATAAGAAGCAGAATATAAAGAAATATTGATTTTTCTGTCATTAAGTATGCACTTATCTACTGTGATGAAGAAAAAGAAAGAAAAATAAAATTACATTCGAAGAATTTTTTTAAGCTTTTATTTTCTTGCTTCCTTTATCAACTTTCTTGTCAAATTGAATTTTTAAAGAGACTTATTTTCTTTTGTATTTACCTATGACTACTATGATTTAAAATAAATACATGTAGCCTACAACATAGCTATATATAGCCTACAATAAGAAAACTTGATATACAAATTTATAGATATTCACTTATTTAATTATCTGTTTTTTTAAATAGCATTTATTGATTGTCAAACTTTGTTTAGCTAAACAATTCAATTGATTGAAAAAATCAATTTTAATTATATTTCATTCTTTTCGTCTTAGTTTTTTTAAATGTCCAATGGTAAACGATTATAACGAAACTGAGATATATTGTGAAATGTGTGATATATATATGCTTTTTTAAATTAATATCTTTAATGTCAATACAGTAGAAAAAATTATTAAGTCGAATATAACGTTTAGCATGATTAATTTTTATTTTTCGTTTCAATAATCATGTGTGTCAGTTACGAATTATGCATTAATTTTCTAGTACTTGCACGAGATTTTGTTAAAGATATATCAAAATTTTGAGCTGTTATGTACCATACAAATAATGATTCTTTAAACATATATTTTCATTTTCTTTTCTTTTTTTCTAAAAGGAAAAGACTCTAGAGGTTCTATTATAAAATTATAATATAATAAATAATTAACTACATAAATAGTTAATTACTTATTATCCAGAACAGAGGAGCTACTCAGAAAAAATCTTAAGGCATTAGAATTCATCCACTGCAATTATCAAACACACCGGAAATCTTGACAGAAGCAACAACGCAGTTATTTTTGACACAAAAATCTTCAAAGTGAGACAGCGGTCGTAAGTTAATGCTACCATTACAAGTTATACCAATCAGAGCTGAATGAATACTTCCTGACGACATGCAGCTAGATGCAACACAGGGGAAAAATTAAGAAATATAGACGAATGCAGCTTCTATAACACAAGCAGTGAGCATGGGTAAACGCTAAAAAAAGAACTTTCCATTCCAAGAGCTGGAAGAACTACCACGCCGTAGAGAATTGCAGGCAAAGAATTGACAGAAAAGTTCATGGAAGAGAAAGGTGAGATAAATTAAATGTTACATTCAATTTAGAAGGAGAAAAACTAAGTAGACGCTTGTGGAAATAGATTTTGGAATAATCATGATCATAACATCCATTGTAGCTAAAATTATTGGTGAGTGAAAGTCTGCGAAAGTACAAAATATAATTGTTACCATTTACAACACCAGCAAGTACCCGAAAACCGCTCGATACAAAATCTACCAAATTTACCAAAAAATGTCCATTTTACCAGCTTTTATATGAGCTTTTAAAATTTAATTTTTCTTTTACAACACACTGATTAAATCAGCTTCTGTAGAAATATAATATTTGAAAGTTCTCTGTGGTCGAATCTGATTGCAAGCTTCAGTCTAAATAATTTTGCGCGGCACATAAACCAATTGGTATTGGTAATCACAAGTTATTCTAAAAGAAACATACATTTTGACTTAGATTCAGCACTGTTATTTCAATTTTTTAAATGAATAAAGACGCCTTTAAATATGCTTTAAAGAACTGGGCTTTTTACGTAAGAAAGAACTGAGGAGATGGAAAATACCCCGAAAGCAATGAGTTAACTAACAAAAGGAAGGAAACACATTCAGCGATAAATAAATAACATGGCACATTCTCCTTAATTTGAAAGAAATATATTTAAAAATGAAAAATGATTTATGTTTTTACTATAATAGATACAAATAATTTTAAACACATAATTTTAATTTAACGAAAGAACAAGATGCTTTTGATTTTCGTTATGCTTATGTTATATTTTTACTTAATAAGACATATAAGGAAAAATTAAATATTAGGGATGTAATTACAGCAATAATTACCATTTTAAAATACGTGTAATTTACATGTAAATTAAAATAAACTGATTACTTATCGGAGATATATAATCTATTTACGATTTCTGTTTAATATGTGTGTTCTTAAATAACACTCGAATACTATTTAAGATGGGAAAAAAATAATAATCATTTCTTTTTTTCAAGAAAATTAAATTTAGTAATTAAGAAATGAACGAAAAGATACTTGGAATAGAAGAATAGTAGTCTGTGTAATGAAAAAAGTGTTTGCAGAATTGTCGAATAAATTTTTTTATGAGAAAAAAGGACAAAAAATGTATGTTTCCTTTTCAAACATTAAACCTTCTTTTCAGTATAAAAATGTTTGCAATGCATAAATCACTGCATAAAGATATATGCAAACACTACATAAATCTTTTCATTTAAAATAATTTTATTTTTAAGAGCAATAAAATCACTAAAAAATAAAAAAATAAATAAAATAAAATAAAAGCTTTTATTACAAAGAAATATGGAATGCAAACGTTTCTTCTTGATTTAGGTCTATAAAATAAATCATTTGGTCAAATATTTAAAAATATTCGAAAATTATTTGAATATATTATGCACGGTGTAGAATAGTTAATAAAACTAAATTATCATAAAGATTCGTAGATTAATGCGTAAAAAAGGTGGTAAAAAAAAAAAAAAAAATCTATGTATATTTTCAATACCACGTTTCTCGTTCCCCATAATACAATAGGTATGGGTAACTTAGGTATTCGTGAAATTTTTCGACAACGGCTTCTTGATTTTTAAAACTTTTTGAGGGCTACGTATACGGAAACCCGAAAACTGATGTAATGTCCTTCGTAGGTTAGTGAGTTTGTTGATACGTTTGTACGTCAGTAGGTTAATACGTTTGTTAGTTAGTAGGTTAATCTGTGTAAACCAAAAAATGAATTAACATAGAAGGGGCGGACAGATTTTAAATTATCACTTATGATACTGGAAAGAAACTGATTAATTTGCCACATTCTACACTGAAAACTTCGTAAGTGTTTTGAAATTTACAATTTCCTTATCATGACAGAATAAGAAATATTTCGCATAAATATCCATTATGAAGAATATTATTATTGCAAAGATGTCAGGATAGCATTAAAATATAAATTATGATGCCTCCATAAAGATTGCCTTTAAATGCCTATGAATATTTTACCTTTAAAACTTCGTTAATTATTTAAAATTCACGAATTTCATAACATGGAAGAATGGGGCAAAATTTCACGCGATTGCCAGTTTTTAAGAATGATTTCATCGTAAGGATGTCAGACTACTTTTGAAATACCATTTAAGATACTGGCATAAACATAGTTAATTATGAAAAATTAAACTTTGTAAACTTCGTAAGTTATTTAAAATTTGCGATTTTCTTAACATAGTAGAATAGGGTTAAATTTCGTATAAACATCCGTTATGAATAATATTTTCATCGTAAAGATGGTAGACCACATTTAAAATATATTTCACGATACTGGCTATAACACCATTCACTATACGTATTTCGATTTGAAACATTTTTAAGCTATTTGAAATTTAAAATTTTCTTTACAAGGCTAAATAAAGCAGTATTTCACATAAACTTGAATTATTGAGATTTTTGCATTGGAAATAGTAGAGAATTGCTTAAAAAATAAAATATTAAACTGACTCTAATAAAATTTATCAGTAAATTTTGATCAGGTAAATGTATCGAGCTAAACGAGTAGCAATCGTTTCTATCTGCAGTGACGCCATAAACACCAAAAATCCGTACACAAATACCACAACTCTGTTCTCCTTTCAGATGAACCTTTTTTCTCCCTATCAACAACACCGTAATGATCATATCTGAGTCTAGTAGTAAAGTGATAGAATACTGTATAATTCTTATATTACTTATCGACCGGCCTTTATGGTTTGCGGTGATATTGGCATTTAGTTTCGCCGTACCCTTAACAGTATACTAAGTAATCAATTCTATTTTTCCAACGTTTCAGATTCTATTATCTTACTTTATGCATAAGGCGTGCCTTCAGCCGTATATAAACAGGACAGACCGAAATCACATTGGCCAAAATGTGCATCTTTGCTTCCTCAACATATTGTATTGTTGCCTTAACCTGACTATTCTCTCCACTAGTACAAAATCGAACACGTGTTGTCGATAATAAAAAAAATCAACGGAACAGCACATTTAAGAATGATTTTTTAAGACTAGAAAAAATATATTCCACAAATGTTCTACTGAATTCATGTCGGAAGAATAGATGACAAATCCAACTGTATGATACTTTAGATGGAAAGGAAATCGTCTATTACCCGAGCACAATGTTTCATGTAAAATTTGTCTGTTAAAAAAAAAAAAAAAAAAAAAAAAAAAAAAAAAAAAAAAATCTTCTACCTCTCCAGCATAAAGGATTCCCGAAGGCGTAAGGATTTTTTTATTTAACACTGTGCTGCCATCTCTAATGATGTGGATGTTTATTCGACCATTAATTGAGATATATTCCTAGTTCAACACAGTACCTCCTCCAAATTTTACATTTCCTTGCAGTGTTACGAGATTTGGCGGATTTTTTATTCAATAATCACCAATAATTTTTAATTGTATCGTTTACCTAATCACTTCGAAGACTAATAGTTTATTATTGTATATCAAATATCACTATTCAAAGTTATTGGTAATTATTGAATAAAAATTCCGCCAGATCTGGCAACGTTGCTTCCTTGTTCTAATCCAGGATTGCTTTAAATTCCACATTTTTTCTAAACGAAAATGCACCTATTATTAATAATAACATTAAAACTAGAGCTATCGTAGAAAAGACCCTTCTCCCATTCATATCTCTTCTAATTTACATGCTGGCTTGTCCATTTTTTATGCGCAGCAAGAGGAAGTCCTGCACGTACCATAGGCTTATGATTAACAATGACCTATATCTGCACATAACGTTAAGTAGATTTTGCATGTTTTGATTTGAAAGCAAAATGCCAGTGTCCGAACAAACTGTTGGTAAAGTATGGCATTCATAAGGTAGGTGAGACAAAGGTTGCCAATGCTCCTAAGGTAGCCCACACCCCTAAAAGAGGCTTAATTTAATTTTTAATTACAAAATGGTGCTACTGCATTATAAATTATGTATTATCACGGTAAGTGACTGAATTTGGAGAGATTTACTTGATCGATCGCCATTGTATGCTGTAATTTCACTTTAGAAGAGTAGTCGTTCTAATTTCCAGGTAAAAAGATATTTTAATTTATATGTGTTTAATTTGTTAGAATTTTGAACTGTGATAGGTTTTCTGAAAATTTCTTTCTTTCTCTTTAACCACATTAACTTCATTTCTTATAATTTATCAGATTAAAAGTTTAATGCCACGCAAATGACGACTATATGCATGTGCTCAAGGTAGCCCAAATGTCGAGAAACCTTGGGACACGTGGGCTACTTAGCAAATAAATACACAGATTAATGTAATAAAGCTAAATTAAAAAAAAATTCTGCTTAAAAATATCTCAAAAAAATTATTAGCATTTATTCTTCGAAAATATTTTCACACTATTGAGAATACCACAAATCTTCCAAAAAAAGTCAATGAATCCCAGAATAGAAGTAGTGAACTACTTTGCACAAAAATTAGTTGAAAGCCTTTTTGTGTCAAAAGGTAAGAGGAATTAGAAGAAAAATCCGAAAAATACCAGAAGAGCGTCTTAAGCACATTTTAAAAGTGCTTCCAGCGTTTGGGCCACCTTTGGAACACTATGTGCCAAAGGTGGTCCCCAAGCTACAATTCTGAAATTGTATTATAAACATATCTAACTACATTTTACAAAGAAAAATATATTTGATATGTGTAAGAGGCAAGTGTAGCATTTTACGAAAAAAAAAAAATCCAGTTACATACATCCAACCAGAAGATTATATATATAAAAAAAAATTCTCAAAGTTTAACAACGGCCACCTTTGGCTTACCTACCTAATTTTGATTTCTTCAGTGCATCAACCTTAATTATCGGTCCGCATTTTTTGTTGTCGTATATGTCTACGTCCTTGGCCTGGTTTTTAACGCGCGTTTCAAGTCATCAAAATACAATTTCCTATCCTGGAACTGACACTTTGTGATAATCACATTCATTTTGCAACTACGGCTTGTGTTTGAATTCGTTTTAGAGACCAATGATTCTGATTCTCGTAAATGAGTTTGTTGATGTATCACCCGCTCAAAGCATGCCTATAACTTTTTTAAACATTTTTATTAAGTATGCTGTTAGTTCATTTCTATTAGTTATAAATATCACCCACTCAAAGCATGCCTATAAATTTTTTAACATTTTTATTAAGTATGCTGTTAGTTCATTTCTATTAGCTCCCACTCGCACGTTACGTCCGGCACTATAAACAAACGTTGCATAGTTCTAATATAATCCGACGTTTACAAATTTGCATTTTTAACATATTGTATTCATTTTGCCAATAAAAATTCTAACTATAGTGAGTAGTGTATTAATTTGTAATAACAATTTTAGATTAAGCTTAAACATGCTTATAAATCAAAATTTTTAGAAGAGTATTTTATGTCTGGTGTTTTTAATTTCACATAACACACTTTATAAGCAGATCAATTGATTAAATTTAACTTCTCAAATATCTACAAAGCTTTAATGCAAATTAACTATCATAATTTTTCCTACTAAAGTATTTTATATTTTAGTTTAAAATAATGCAGAAATTTATATCTTTTCACCCACTTTGATTATCTTGATATGTTTAATCTTTGTATATCTTTTATCTTTGAGTGTTTTAAGGAGTACACGAAAAGAGCTCATCATTTAAAAACCAATTACTTATTTCATAAAGAATCAGCTTTTAATACTTAATCTCATCAAAAAAGATTATCTTAAATTTATAAAAAGTGAACTAAAAAAATGCGAAAAAAAAAAAATAATAATAAAGTATCGTTCATAGTTCAATTAAGTGTAGAAAAAATGGATCCACCTAAAATATTCCATAAGTAAAGATTTTGTTTTTAATTCTTAAGTTAATAGTTTGTTTTCTAATACATTTAACAATGTTTTAATAAAAAAAATTATCTATGGTTTATGTGCAATATATAAAAAGTTTTGCTCGTTTCTTTTTTAATATTATGATTTTTAAAAGATTGAATTTAAATTCTTTACTTCTTTTTAATTACTATGCTTTATGGAATTTTCACTAAGCTTTTCATATTTAAATATTCGGAAAATCTTGTTAATTTTCCTTCTATGTCTTTCGTATCTAATGCTTGTAAATTATCTCCATACCACTTTTCCGTTTGTTGCTTTTCATTTCTAATTTCATTTTTTATAATTTTTCATTTGTTATTATTTGCCTTAGTATAGTCAATATTTTTCTTTTTATTTATTAGTATATTTCCAGGTTTCTCTCATGATATAGGTACGGGGAACTTAGATATTTGTGAATTTTTTTGCAATATGTAATTAGGATTAAATAAGAAGAAATATACCCTTCAAAAAAAGTGGTGTAAAAAATGGTTAGTACTAACGATGCTCTGGAATAAATTGCTGAACTTCTGGTGTATACTGGGAGCGCCAGATAATAAATAATGTGGTCTATTTACACAGATCCACAAGAATAGCGTTGGCAAAATTTCATTTGATAATTTTAGCTGATACATGTGTTTTTTGGTGCGCTGAAACCGAAAATGTAGTCAGTTTTCTCTATCATGTATAGATTTTTCTCAATACAGGATGTCTATCGACATAATAGCTTCACTTTCGATCGTTTCTAGCATGTTTCAATGATTAATTATAATTAATCATGCAAACATACTATAAATAATACCATGTAATTATATTCGAGGAAGTGTCACGGAAGAAATTGTGTCGGTAGACACCCTGTATTGACAAAAATCTATACGGGATGGAAAAAACTGGCTTCAATTTCGTTTTCAGTACACACACACACACACAAAAAAAAAAAAAAAAGAACATAATAATTAGCCAAAATTATCAAATCAAAATTTTAGATGTAGGCCTGTGTCATTTGTCCATACAGAGATGCTGGCTATGTAAATTCAGTGTTGCCAACTTGCAGGGTTTTCTTTTTTTTTTAAATTACCACTCTTTTTGTAAAATGATATTTGGTATGCATGATAATCAATTACACCATACCTGCCAACATTCTAATTAATATTTCGTAAAATTATACCCGGTTTTTGTTTCACACTAGTCTTTTTTTAGAGTATTTTACTTTTTATTTAATCGATATTACACTTTGAAAAAATTACTCAAAAAGAAAAAAAAAAAAAAAAAAAAAAAAAAAAAGTGGTGTAGAAAAAGAGGCGGCTAGTAACAATTTTACGGGGTATTAATTGGAATGTTGGCAAGTATGAATTAAACCAACAAATACGTAATTAGACCAAAATTACTATTAAAAATTAGTTATGGATATTTAGTATAAAAGTCCCTACAACTTGGCAACACTGTATAATTTGCAAAACTGTACATAACGAATTACAAAATAAAACCACATTAATAAGAATTTCTTTCCGCTAATTTTAAAAATATTGCACCAAGTTTACAAGAGTTTCCATCTTAAGATGGATTTCTTACACCACTATTTTAATCAATAATTTCGATCAGGTTCAATCTTAAAAAAATAGTGTACAAATATGTTATAAATTATTGATATAAAATAGTGGTGTAAGAGTTCCGTCTTATAAAGGCGCATTCTTTTGCCCTTTAGTATTTAATTTCCTATATTTTTTATACGACTCCTATAAGCAAGTATTACCAGTTAAATTGCTTTTTGTTTTCATGCAACAACATTATTGCAAGAAATTGAATGTTTATCTTTAAAATTGAGTAAACTCTACCTAATGGAAATTGGTCGCAAGCATATACTAATACGACCATATACTAAAATAGAAATGTCAATCTGCGACATATTATAATATGATAAAATATATGATATTTCGCCATCAAATCTTATATTTATTAGCTTTTTTTTTCCAATTAAAACTGTTATTCTTTACCTGAAAACATTAAAATGGAAGATCGACATATGCATGTATGAAATTTATTTACAAATTTAACACATTTTTTTTTATCACACGACGGTCTATCATATTAACTGACATACAACTTTATTTATTTAATTTAATTTTAATGAATCGAAATTAATTTTTAAATATCGCATAATTATCAATACTGCATAAAACTGTTTAACTAAAACTGTTTCAAACCTTTTACGCAAATTTCTAAATTTGGAGCAAGCTCCAAGGACTTAATGTAAATGCAGTACCGTATAATTCTTTGTTTCAACTTTTATTGCATAAAATTTTAGAAACGATCGCCTATACTTTATAAAATATTTGTTTTTTTGTATTTATAACATTCATATCATGTTCCCCGAATGTGAGACCCTATAAATTGAAATTGAAGGCCGCACTCGCCCTACTTGACAGCCCGCTGAGACCTGATAAGTTTATATTATATTTCGTATATATTGCGTTCTTTTGACATTATCCTATTTGGATAAAAAAATGTTCAATTTTATATCAAAATTTTTATTTTTATTTATTTATTTATTTTGAAACTGGATCTGTACTATTACCGATGAAATATACTTTTAAGTGATACGAAAAAAAAAATTCACAAATCATTTTTCAGTGTATATAAATCATTTGGTTTTAATGATACAATTATGAAGTCTTATTTAACGGTCCTGTTGAATAGAATATAAAAATTTACTAACTGACTAATTTTCCATTGCGATAAAAAATTACAGGTGTGCTTTTTTTTTTTTTTTTTTTTTTTTTTAAGGGAAATAAAAAATCTCATTAAAAAAAGAAATATATATATATATATATATATTGAGCCTTTAACTCATCGCATCGCACACAGACTCCTCTCAATAATTTTGGAACATCATGTATATTTAATATACAACCCAGATTCAAAATAATCGAAGAACAGTATTTTCTGAACAAAACTTGGCAATGCGTCGTGTAAAACTAACGTTTGTAAATTAAAAAAATGACGTATGTTTTTCAGGAATTGGCAAAACAATTTTCAACAACTATACAGATATTATTTTAATAATTTAAGAGTCTTTAACACATATGAAAATTATGTTGACATTTTATATGGGTCATAAAATTAGAATAATCAACTAATTCAATAGATAAATTTAAAAAGCAGAGGGAAATTTGCATATCTGTAAACCGTTAGGTTGCGACAAGTATAAAGCTTGGCGTTCGGGAGATCTTAAGTTAGTCTTTCGCTTAAAATGGGTCGTCAACGTGATATTTCGGAAACAACGAAAACGTGTATTGTGTGATTGTTTAAAGCAGGAAAAAGCAACAGTTTATCTCGGATCAAGTGAAGGTTTCGCAGTCTACGGTTTCGAAGGTCTTAAAGGAATATAGAAGAACCGCCTAACTAAAAAATAAACGGAGTAAATGTGGTAGAAAGCTTGTAACGACTGCCAGAGATGAACGTAAATTAAAACGAATCGTCCAAAATAATCGCTTTAAAAGTGTTTCTTATTACAATAAGTGTTGGAAAGAATCTGGAGTTGCCGTGTCAAAGTCAACTACGCTTAGGCGATTGCATAAATTGGAGTTTCAATCGCGGGTCCCTAAAGTAAAGCCCAAGCTGAACATAAAACAGAGACGTGCACGACTCCTCTGGTGCAAAGAGAAGCTCTTCTGAGGGCAACAAGACTGGGAAAGTGTTTTATTCAGTGATGAATCGTTATTTCAAATATCTGTTGACAAAGGAGGTGTTCGGGTTTGGCGTTTAAAAGGTGAAGCTCTTGCAAAATCTTGTATAAGGCGTTCCGTCAAATTTGCGACATCCGTTATGGTATGGGGATGCATGAATGCTTCTGGAAAAGGACAATTACGTATTTTAAAAACACGTGTAAATTCCGGATTGTATTAAGATATACTGGAGCACTACATGAAACCCTCCTCTGAGGATTTATGCAAAGACGCGTTTACCTTTCAACAAGATTCCGCTTCGTGCCATACTTCGAAATCGACTCGTAAATGGCTAACAGAAAGAGGGATTTCGGTATTAAACTGGCCAAGTAACTCTCCGGATCTAAATCCGATCGAGAATTTGTGGCATCATCTAAAGAAAAAGGTTCAGGACCTAGTTCCAACGAACAAAATTGAACTCATTGCTGCACTAAAGTGTGCATGGAACAGTATCCGTAACGATGAATGTAAACAGCTGGTGGAATCCATGCCTGAAAGGATCAGAGCTGTGATTCTAGCAAAAGGTGACGCGACTAAGTATTAATATTGTTTTGTTTCAAATTTCATCTATTTTATTTTATTTATTATTTTTGTTTTAATATTCTAATATTTTGACTCTATATAAACCATCATCACTGTAAGCTTTTTGATAATTCAGTTTAGTATTAATTTGAATTAAGTGTATATCAAGTGCTATGTATACCTTAAAGCCTAAGAAAGGTTACTCGTTCATTTAACTGTCTATTTTGTATTTATTTTTTGCTAGATTAAACTTAATTTTGAAAAGTGACTAGTATTCTGTTTTTTGAATTTGGGTTGTAGCACTTACGAGAAAAAATATTTCTTTAATGCAGAAGTAAACGCTTATCATTTCATGAAAAAAAAAAAAAAAGTTCGATTAAAGATAAATTACTTTTCTTAGACATATATTTTTCTTAGACATTTTCTTAGACATATAGAGATAATTTCTTCGAAAGTTAACGAAACTTTTATTTCTCTACCATTTCTGATTGTATAATATTTACTTAATTAAATTAATTTATTACTGAAAAGATACATTTACTAAAAAGATTTTATAAATGATTTTTGTATTCAATGAAACTTAGTATATAAATTTCTACAGAATGGATAATAAACATTCATTTATCAAAAGAAAAGAAATGTACAAGGAACTGAAACACACGGGAAAAAGAGCCTTAAAAGCCTGACAATTGGCTTCAGTCTATTACGACAGAAGACAAATGATTCAAGTTAAGAAACAGAAACGAAAAATCACTTAGATTTCTTTGCTAAATGTTAGTTAAATCATAAATATTCACTTACGAAATATGTTGTTTTTATTAATGATAATTAAAAAGTAAAAATTAAAATGTTCCAATGCTTACAATCTCCGAAAGAAAAGCAGTTATCTTCCCATGATTAATATCTATGAAATAAATAGAAATCTTTTCTTAAAAAGTGCAGAAGATTCATCATTCTTTTCAGTTATATGTAAATTAAGAAGATAAATGATCAAATTCAAAAACCATTTATTTATCTTAAAGGTGTACATTGTTTCTCTTTCTAAAATAAATTGAGTAAAGTCACATTCCTAATGAATCGTTAATTGTTGGCTTCCAAAGAAAGCCTATATGTTATTATTTTTATAATTGATAAATTTTAACCTTTAACTACTCGCGCTTAATATTTTCGCACAAGTACACGCGTGGTGTATTTTGTACAACATCAAAATATCAAATAAATTAAATAAGTAGAAATATGTATGCTACAGTTGGCAGCAAAGGTATCCGAGCACTAGCAATAATCCCTGTCTAAAAAAAGTACAAATAATACTGCTTTGTTAAATATTTTAACACAAGAAACTGGTCGAGCACAGTTTTGTCGATCCATGTTCCCAGTCAGATCTAAGAACATGATTCGACAAGGATTTATTTAACAAAATAGTATTAAGTGTACTTTTTGATATAAGAATTATTGGCTAGTGATCGGATAGTTTTGCTGCCGGGTGTATAAGTTTTAATTATCAAAACTTTTTATAAAAACTAATGAAAAATCTTCGAATAAATACTTCAATGATAGGTTAGATGTGCACGTAGAGTAAGGAGAGGGATCCCAAAGTTATTTGTATTCTGTTTACTATAAATGGTGTATTTTTTACTTGGTGTATTTTAACTGCGTGTACTTAAGGTTTAAGTAAAAAGAAACAGTGAGGTTTCTACCAAAGAAACATTAATTTCATGCTCATACACTGTAAAAAATAGGTTCTTAAAAATAAGTATATATTGTCTCAAAATAGCCCCGAAACAATATATACTTAAATTTGAAAACCCATGTACTCATTTTTGAGTACATTGACATATCAAACATGGGGATATTGGGATTCTTATTGGTCAACCCCATTTTTGAGCATGTCAGTATACTCAAAAATGAGTACATGGGTTTTCAAATTTAAGTATATATTGTTTCGAAGCTATTTTGAGACAATATATACTTATTTTAAAGAACTTTCTTTTTACAGTGTATCGACGAGTGTCATTCAGGACAAATACTACACAAAACAGTTTAGAGCAATATAATTTCGGACCTCTTGTCCCCGAAATCAACTTTTTTTGTACTTTAATTACTGCTTCAGGTTCATTTCTTCAACAGGATGATGCATTTTTACACTTCTGATTTTTACACTTCTGAAAACCATAGGCATCCTGGTTCAGGATGTCAATTTTATATTTCGTGTGTGGGTTTCATAAAAAAATTATTTAACGGATATTCTTCAAATTCACCATATTAACTTAATTTTAGATGACATTTAGTATGTAATGGTGGATTTTCGATGAAAAGTTGAGTTTCCTTAGGTTTGATAAAATCAGAAGTGAAGCTGTAAGTCGGTACATCAAAAACGGCTTTAACAATTTTCTGCAATTTGGTACTTAAACTCTTTGTTAGATTACTTTTTTTTGTATTACTAGGTCACAACAGAAAAACTTGTAGTCGTCCTAATTAGGTAGGACATTTTTTGATCTCGGAAATAGGTATTTAAAAATTCTGATGTGGCCAATACATGATTTCCTTATACAACCATAGAAATATATATTTATGAAATCATTGATAATTTTGTGTGAGGTAACGGATTCATAAATAAACAGGCAGGTTCCAGTCCACGAACATTTCTTAAACAAAAGAAATAAACAAAAACAAAAATTAAAAAAAAAATCTGTCATTTGAACGATAAATAAAAATAATAATAATAATAATAATAAATCACGATAATACGATTGTATATACCGCTGATACAAATATACTAGTTTTTTTTCAAGAATAGTACCAAAGAATTGTTACAGAATATCTCATTGGCAAATGAACAGCTTAGAGTACAATGAAAATCATTGGAGTATAGACTGTCCACTTTTGTTCTCTTTGACAAAAATCAGGAAAAGATAAATTTTACTAAAATAATTAACTCATTTGAAATTGAGAAAGGGTTTCGGCTATCCTAAAACAACATTTGCCGCAAAAATTCATGGCTAATCTAGCCATACTGCAAATTAGTAGTCAGAGTAGATTTTTGGTCCAGGCATCGAATTTGGCTACTTGGCGAACGAATTTGGCGAAAATTTGTAGTGTAGGGTTGCCAAAGTTTGGAAGCTCTAACTTCAATAATAAGAGAGATTTGGAATATTCTGGAAAAATTCATTGGTTTATTGCTAAGAACTCATTCTTCGAAAGTTTTATAAATGACTCACAAAACTATTGAAAGAAAAATTGATTGTTGATGATTGTAGACTAAAAGTTGCCTATATCTTTATGTGTTACTTTCTACACGGTATTACAGTAATAGTGGAAAAATATAAAAGATTTTTCATTTCCACGAAAGTGGGCTTTTGCTTAGCATAAATTAGGCATTCAATTGTGGCGAAAAATGGTAGTAAGAGATTTACAAAATTTAGGAACTTTACCTCAATAGAAGTCTAGTTCTGGAAATTTTGTAATGACGTACTCTTTTCTCGCACAGAACTACCTTGAAAATTCCATAAACCACCGACAATACTTTCTTTAAATTGAAACTTCATTCAGACTTCGAAATATTTGGTTGTTCCTGATTTAGCGAAATTTATGCTCTGCAGTGTATTTAACAATGTTTTTTTGATTTCTGTACTAAAAATGCTCATTTCATTGGATTGTTTCAAGAATGTTAATTTTTGCAGCACAAAAAAGAGATATATTCAATTGTTTACAATTAAAAAGAAGTGCTTTCGTCGATTAGAACTTGCTTATTTCTTGAAGAATATTTTTCTACACACTAAAATGTCGACAATGTTTTTTTTTTATATCAATATATCATTACAGGCTCTATCTACGGGCTGTATATTCATTAAATGAAATACATTCGTCCAATAAAACTTATTTCTATCTTAAAGAATCAATTTCGACACGCTAAAATGTCGACAACTTTCACAACAATAAAATTACGGGCTCTACACTGTAAAAAATAGGTTCTTAAAAATAAGTATATATTGTCTCAAAATAGCCCCTAAACAATATATACTTAAATTTAAAAGCCATGTACTAATTTTTGAGTATATTGACATGCTCAAAAATGGGGTTGACCAATAAGAATCCCAATATTACCATGTTTGACAGGTCAATGTACTCAAAAATGAGTACATGGGTTTTCAAATTTAAGTATATATTGTATCGGGGCTATTTTCAGACAATATATAATTATTTTTAAGAATATATTTTTTATAGTGTATCTACGGGCTTAATATTCATTAAATAAAATGCATTCGTCGACAAGCACTTGCTTACGTCTTTACAAATAATTTTCTACACGCAAAAATGTCTTTAACTTTCATAACAATATCATTATTATCTCTATCATTAGCTTCTTTTGAAATCTCTATGATGGTAGGTCATACTTAATGGCCAAACCTTTTGTATTTTTGGCCATTATGAACCTAATTTTCCTAATTTTTTACAAAACAGAAAATGATATAAAGTCCAAAAAGGGAGGTGCACAAATAGACGGTATAACAAACCTATATACCAATTTGCAACTTTCTACGTCCAACCGCTTTTGAGTTATGCGAGATACATATGGCCAAAACCTTTGTATTTTTGGTAATTATGAACCTAATTTTCCTAAATATCTCCAAAACGGAAAATAATAAGTCCAAAAAGGTAGGTGCACAACTAAATGTTATAGAAAACTTATGTACCAATTTGCAACGTTCTACATCCATCCGATTTTGAAATATGCGACCCTTACTAAAATTTTAAGGTTTTATTTAAGCTTTTTTAGGGTTTCTTTAAACAGGTATTTTACAAGTTTTAGAGGTATTTAAAATAAGGTATCATCAGGTATTAATGGTGCAAAATAAAGCCATAATAAAAGCTCTATTAATACCTCCATGTGTTTCTCGCAAACACCTTAAGGTATTTTTCAGAAACATATTGCAGGTTTAGTATAAATGAGACACACCTGGCCGAAACCTTTGTATTTTTGGTCTCTATGAACCTAATTTTCCTAAATATCTCCAAAACGGAAAATCATATAAAGTCTTAAAAGAGAGGTGCACAACTAGATGTTATATCAAACCTGTGTACCAATTCGCAACGTTCTACGTCCAACCGTTTTTGAGTTATGCGAGATACACAAACACACACACACACGCAGAGGCACACACACATACTTACATACAGATGTGACGTAAATTCGTGTAAAATTGTTGATATCACTGAAACAAGAACTTGTATTAAAAACAAAGTTGCAAGTGTACAGCTGGACATTATAACAGTTACACATATAAATTTGCAACATTCTACGACTACTCGTTTTTGAGTTATTCGAAATACAAAATCAATTTCGCAAATCGGAATTACCATACTTTCTTATACTTTGTATAAGGAAGTAAAAAATGGTTCAACCGATTTTCTTTAAACTCTCTCTATAACTCTGTTTCATATGTCTTTACGACGTATGTGTTACTTTGTCAATGTGGGAAAATTTTTAAGCGTTTCGTAAGTTAGGTAAATTTTATGTATTTTGACACTAGTGTTTCTAAAAAGAATTTATAATATGTGTAGTAATGGGTGATGACAATCGTGTGGTTGTCACTTAACAGGGTTTTTTTTCTTTCTTTGTCTCTTTTGTTCTCTTTTTTGTTCTCTTTATGTACGATATTTGAACCAAATAATTTCATGGTGCAACCGTATGAATGTTTCAATTCCTAATATCATCACAATATTTATTATAAATATGAATATAAAATTTGCCCTTTAAAAATAACTAGCACTCTTTAGCGACCACAAAACTTTCTTCCACACTAAAAAGCGTCGCCTACTGATTAACATTCAGTTTGGTGCATTTATAATCAGCAAACTTTCAGTTGTAAGCACGTAGAATATTGCAAAAGGGGAGTAATATCAGCGTCACCTGTCGTCCGATATACAATCAAATGAACTCAGTGTTCTTCATAATGGATGTCTCATATATAAGGTTTGGTGCATCTCTACCATGTTGATGTTCAGATATTGTCTTCCCCTACGCAAGGAAATTCGTAGCATAGCAGCGCCACATGTGCGATATACAACTAATTTCTGTCACCATAGACTTTCTTCATGCCCTTCTTACAGTCGGCAGCAAAAGTATCCGAGAACTAGATAATAACTCCGATACCAAAAAATCTGATGAGGGCACCCCATGTCATCCTTATGCACCTTCAGAAATATACATAATGTTAAAAAACATTCACATTTTCGTGTGTGGTAAGTGTTTCGTAAGTATAAACAGGCATATTTTAATCCCTAAATATTTCTAAATTTTCAACATTTTAGAATGAATCGTTTTTGAGATGCGAGATATAAAATCCATTTCGCAAATTGGGATTATAATACTACTTCATACAAAGTATTAGGAAGTAAAAATATTTAAAAAGTGCATTGTCACCATGTTCTGAAGTATTCTGAAAGTTTCAAATGTCTAGCTATTCGGGAAGATAGTTAAATAGATTTTCTATTGAATCATATAAACGCTGCCGAAGGCAGCAAGGACCTTGATACAATTGGCTAAAAATATTTAAAAAGTACACTATCACCGGGTTCTAAGCTTTTCTGAAAGTTTCAAATGTCTACCTTGTCGGGAAGTTAGTTAAAAATCGATTGCAGGATTTGTACAGGTAGTGCGGCCGGAGGCAGCAGGGATACGAGATAGTTGGCTAAAAGTATTTTTTTAAATGCATTTTCACCGTGTTCTGAACTTTTTGAAAGTTTCAAATGTCTAGC
The DNA here is from genome assembly GCA_963930645.1 of Salticus scenicus. Classification (NCBI taxonomy): domain Eukaryota; kingdom Metazoa; phylum Arthropoda; class Arachnida; order Araneae; family Salticidae; genus Salticus; species Salticus scenicus. Next base: position 253,679,533 of record OZ005651.1, on the reverse strand, counting down.
TAGTCGGAAAGTTAGTTAAATAAATTTTCTGTTGAATCATACAAACACTGCGTAAGGCAGCATCGGCCCGCAACAATTGTCTAAAAATATTTAAAAATTGCATTGTCACCGTGTGCTGAGGTTCTCTGAAAGATTCATATGTCTAGCTAGTCAGGCAGTTAGTTTAAATTCAATTGCAATATTTGTACTGGTAACGCTGCCGAAGGCAGCATGAACCCGAAACAGCTAGCTAAAAGTATTCAAAAAATGTATTTTCACCGTGTTCTGAACTATTCTGAAAGTTTCAAATGTCTAGCAACTCCGGAAGTTAGTTAAATAAATTTTTCTTTTGAATCATATAAACGCTGCCGAAGGCAGCAGGGACCCAAAACAATTGGCTAAAAATATTTAATAAAAACATTGTCACCGTCTTCTGAGATTTTCTGAAAGTTTCAAATGTCTAGCTAGTCAGGAAGTTAGTTAAAAATCGATTGCAATATTTGTACTGGTAACGCTACTGAAAGCAGCAGGGACGCAAAAGAGTTTGGCTAAAAGTAGTTTAAAAAATGCATTTTCACCGTGTTCTGAACTATTCTGAAAGTTTCAAATGTCTAGCTATTCGGGAAGATAGTTAAATAAATTTTCTATTGAATCATATAAACGCTGCCGAAGGCAGCAAGGACCCTGATACATTTGGCTAAAAATATTTAAAAAATACATTATCATCGTGTTCTAAGCTTTTCTGAAAGTTTCAAATGTCTAGCTTGTGGGGAAGTTAGTTAAAAATCGATTGCAGGATTTGTACTGGTAATGCTGCCGGAGGCAGTAGGGATACGAGATAGTTGGCTAAAAGTATTTTTTTAAATGCATTTTCACCGTGTTCTAAACTTTGCTGAAAGTTTCAAATGTCTAGCTAGTCGGAAAGTTAGTTAAATAAATTTTCTGTTGAATAATACAAACAATGCGTAAGACAGCAGCGGCCCGCAACAATTGCCTAAAAATATTTAAAAATTGCATTGTCACCGTCTGCTTAGCTTTTCTGAAAGTTTCATATGTCTAGCTAGTCAGGAAGTTAGTTAAATATCAATTGGCAATATTTGTACTGGTAACGCTGCTGAAGGCAGCATGGTCCCGAAACAGCTATCTAAAGGTATTCAAAAAATGTATTTTCACCGTGTTCTGAACTATTCTGAAACTTTCAAATGTCTAGCAACTCGGGAAGATAGTTAAATATTTTTTTTCTTTTGAATCATATAAACGCTGCCGAAGTCAGCAGGGACCCAAAACAATTGGCTAAAAACATTTAAAAAAAACATTGTCACCGTCTTCTGAGATTTTCCGAAAGTTTCAAATGTCTAGCTAGTCAGGAAGTTAGTTAAAAATCTATTGCAATATTTGTACTGGTAACGCTACCGAAGGCAGAAGGGACGCAAAAGTGTTGGCTAAAAGTAGTTTAAAAATGCATTTTCACCGTGTTCTGAACTATTCTGAAAGTTTCAAACGAATAGCTATTCGGGAAGATAGCTAAATAAATTTTCTTTTGAATCATATAAACGCTGCCGAAGGCAGCAAGGTCCCTGATACATTTGACTAAAAATATTTAAAAAATACATTATCACCGTGTTCTAAGCTTTTCTGAAAGTTTCAAATGTCTAGCTTGTGGGGAAGTTAGTTAAAAACCTATTGCCGGATTTGTACTGGTAATGCTGCCGAATGCAGCAGGGATACGAGATAGCTGGCTAAAAGTATTTTTAAAAATGCATTTTTACCGTGTACTGAACTTTTCTGAAAATTTCAAATGTCTAGCTAGTCGAGAAGTTAGTTAAATAAACTTTCTGTTGAATCATACAAACGCTGCGTAAGGCAGCAGCGGCCCGAAACAATTGGCTAAAAATATTTAAAAAATGCATTGTCACCGTCTTCTGAGCTTTTCTGAAAGTTTCATATGTCTAGCTAGTCAGGCAGTTAGTTAAAAATCAATTGCAATATTTGTACAAGTAACGCTGCCGAAGGCAGCATGAACCCGAAACAGCTAGCTAAAAGTATTCAAAAAATGTATTTTCACTTTGTTCTGAACTATTCTGAAAGTTTCAAATGTCTAGCTACTCGGGAAGTTAGTTAAATAATTTTTTCTTTTGAATCATACAAACGCTGCCGAAGGCAGCAGGGACCCGAAACAATTGGCTAAAAATATTTATTAAAAACATTATCACCGTCTTCTGAGAGTTTCTGAAAGTTTCAAATGTCTAGCTAGTCGGAAAGTTAGTTAAAAATCGATTGCAATATTTGTACTGGTAACGCTACCAAAAGCAGCAAAGACCTAAAGCAGTTGGCTTAAAATATAACAAAAATACATTTTCACCGTGTTCTGAACAAATCTGAAAGATTGAAATGTCTAGCTAGTCGAGAAAATTTTTAAATAAATTTTCTGTTGAATCATATAAACGCTGCTGAAGGCAGCAGTTATAGCTGAAGGCTGCAGTTATCCGAAACAAGTTGCTAAAAATATAAAAAAAAATGCATTATAAGCGTGTTCTGAGCTTTTGTGAAAGTTTCAAATGTCTAGCTAGTCGGTAGTTAGTTAAAAATCGATTGCAACATTTGTCCAAACCGTTTTTGAGTTATTACCACTTCTTATACATTATGGCCAAAACCTTTGTATTTTTGGTCATTATGAACCTAATTTTCCTAAATATATCTAAAACGGAAAATCATATAAAGTTCAAAAATGGAGGTGCACAAGTAGATGTTATAACAAACCAATGTTGCAACGTTCTACGTTCTACCGTTTTTGAGGTATACGAGATAAATACACACACACACATACAAACGTCATGAAAAATTGTGTCAAGTCACTGATTTGTCTAAAACGAGAGCTCGTGTTAGGATGAAACTTGCAGGTGTACAACTAGACATCATGACAGTTACACGTATAAATTTGCAACATTCTGTGATCATTGGTTTTCGAGCAATGTGAAATACAAAATCTATTTCGCAAATCGGGATTACTATACTTCCTTACACTTTGTATAAGGAAGGAAAAGGTATACTTAATACTGTTTTGTTAAATAAATCCTTGTTGAAACATGTTCTTAGACTGACTAAGAACTGACTCGACAAGGATTTATTTAACAAAGCAGTATTAAGTGTACTTTTTTTAGACAGGGATTATAGCTAGCGCTCGGATACTTTTGCTGCCGACTGTACATATCCCCTTTTGTGCAATTATACAGGATAGAAGCTTGAATATAGTCTTTAAGTAAATAGAGAAGATCAAAAGTTTATGAAAGTCTGTGTTTTAGCTCTTGAAATAGAGCTGCGAAAACTTTTTGTGACACACGCACGCAGATAGAATTCGATATTTTTTAGGAATACAATACTTTCTTCTTTGACTATGTAAAAAAAGTAACAAAATATATGCATAAGATACGAAGAAGAAGATAAAAAAAAAAGTAATAAATTATAAAAAAAAAAAGGCTTAAACAAATTCGCGGGCCAAACGTGACATTCAAAAACAGAATCGTGATTTGCGTTTATAATCTTCTTTTCAATGCTAATTATAGTCTTCGCCAGAGCTTACAGAGAACCATTTTTATGCATTCAAAGGAAAAAAAAAATAATATACCGTACATTTATATTTTCTATGACAGCTGCAGTCTGGGGATTCTTTTTTGCACAAAAGGAAGTAAAATACATGTTTTCCCACTCTGTTTTTCATTGAAAATTTTCAAACGATGGAAATTAAGACATCAACAGTAAATAGAAAGTATGATTATTTTCTAGCGTTGAAATTGATCTTTAACTGAAGCAAATGTTGAGCTGGATCTCAAAATATTTGCATTCATTTCGGTATAGAACGGCTTGCAGAATACACACACACACACACATATATATATATATATATATATATATATATATAAACATTAATTTTTTTTGTTTTAAAATATTTTAAAAGTAATTAAATTAATAAATATAAAGAATAACTGTAGGGAAAAAAATATCATTTTAAAAAACAAAATTAACAGATTTAAACTTCAAAAACTGGACTGTGGTAAAAAACGAAATTGTACGCAAGCGACGATTATATGCGTAGTTCTGAAAAAAAAAAGTTTAAGGATGCATGTATAGAAATAAAGCAAAGAGTTTGTCGGCGGAATACATCCGGGCGGATCACTCCTAATTTTTATTGGGCTTGATTTAACTACTTTGATGATGAAAGCCAGCGACTTTTTTTTAGTAAAAACTAAAGATTTTTTAAAAAAATACTTCATAGATGTTATACTTTTTAAAAAGCTCTCTAAAAACTGTTCAGTTTTGTGAGGATACTATATACATCAAGTTATTAAATTTAAAGATATTACGTTGCAAAGTTTCACAACGCGATATCATTCAATTGCTTTTGATGAAGGTCGGCCATCTTTTTTTTTTTTTTTTTTTTTTGTAAAAACTGATGATTTTTTTTTTTTTTTTTTTTTTTGTTTTTTTTAAGATACTGCATAGATGTTATACTTTTTTAAAAGAGCTCTAAAAACTGTTCATTTTTTGTGAGGACACTATATACATCAGGTTATTAAATTCAAAGTTATTATATTGCAAATTTTCACAACGCAATATCTTTCGATTGCTTTTATCTTAAAATAAGAGTATACTATTAAGGGGAAAAAATAGTCTAATATTAAAGAATAATTAATAACTTTGTAAAAATTACTAGTTTTGACGTTCTAAGTGTTGCAATCTTTAAATTACGGCATACTTGTTTCACATACATAATCCATTATATTTGTAAACAATTGTTGATTCATTCTTGAGAATCAATCGCATAAGACCATAGAGCATAGTTTGAAAATGAGTGCAAAATGGAAAAAAATATTTTATTCAATTTAATTTGTAATATGTTGTTTTGACTTTTTGATTAAAAAAGGAATTTTTAAAAGCCCAAAATGTTATATAAAAATAAATAGTGATTCAATTCTTTTGAGAATTCATTTAAATTTAGTGACCAGCGAAGTGGGCGTAGCCTGCTAGTGTATAATAATGATAATTCATCTTTATAATGATCAAACACTTTATTGACTCCTAAATCATGCATAATGTCACCTGAAAAAGCTATTATTAGTAATAGTGAAAGCTTAGTTGTATAAAACGTTATATTTTATAAATTTTGTATCTTATAATGTAATATTTTTAAATGTTTGCTTTTATGTATATCTACGTGTCTTAAATTGATTTTTAACTTTGCATTCAGGAATCAACAAGTGTTTTAACCTTTATATATATATTTACATAGACTACAATGAATCGATTTTTTTTTTTTTTTTTTTTTTTTACCTATACACGAGCCGCTAGTTCTTTATAAATCGTTTTTGTACTTTTTCGTTCCAGAATTTCGACTTCACAATTTGGTGTGTTTATCTTCTGGACTCCAAGATAAACCGTCGAATTATTTAATTGTAATAATAAAATCAAACCAAAGGCATTTACAAATACCTTATTTACCTCATTCTTAATTATAAACAAAACATAATCTACAATAATCGTGATCACTAACCAGATAAATAGTTTTACAGATATTTATTTCTTAATTGTGACAAAACATAAACTATAGTTAAGAACGTGTATACGAGTCGGCTTGTCTCAATTAGCAGTCTCACGAAAAATTACCAAAGAAAATAATGCATGAATAATCTGACTTTAAGTTCTAAATTTTAACAACATTTTTTCATTAATTTTTCTTATGCATATGATAGTAATACAAAAAGAAAAAAAAATCCTTATAAAACTACATCAGAGCTGCGAACTTTGTGAATTGTTAAATAGTAATATTTAACACTTTCGCGACTGCATGTTTTTGTCTTTTTGAAAGTAACGTCCGCCTGTAGGTGTTATTCTCCTTAGTTACATTATTTCGGAACCAAAGTTTTTGTATTCATATTTATATTACAAAAGGATATGCATTATAATTATATTCTTTCTTATCAAGGTATTTGTATCCATTGCATATTTCATTGTAAAAGTATGAATATTGGTAATATACTTAAGAAATAAATAATATACAAATTGTGAAAGAAACGCTCACTGGAGGAGTCAGAGATTTTCAAATGGTGTGAATCTAAGGCAGTGGTCGCGAAAGTGTTAAGAAAGTAATTCTCGTCTTATTTAAATGCAGAATTTTGTCTAGTAAATAAAGCAAAAATTTCTATTCAAAATTATTGATATTCAAAAATGTGGAATGTTGGCAACTCTGTACAGATAAAAGAAATAACCCTCTACTTCTATCATAATTTATTAATCTATTTACTATTAAAAAATATGATTCAAAATAAATAAATAGATAATTGTCTGATTAGATTTTTACGTCGCACTATTGGCCACGGTCTAGGGATCACCCCTACGGTTGGTCCGAAAACATGTCATCACAATATTGATCTGCCACGGAGGGAAAGTTTCCACAGTGGCCACGACAGATTTTACGTGCACCAGCCACCATTAGTTTACACTACAGTCTTTGTCCAGCTCGAGTATCGAACACGCAGTCTTCCAATTACGAGTTCGGCACTCTACCGTCTGGGCTACCGCGGCGATAATAAAATAAATATATAAATAAATCACGACAATTGGAAGAGAAGATCAATTTGACGATTTAGTTTCTAATAAAGTATTTATTATTATTATTATTATTATTCATGTGTAAATACACAGTTGCCAACTTGTATGCTTTTTGTCTATCGGAAAATTTTAAGAGAAATTTTAACTTTTTTAATCAATAAGAACTGTTACAGAAATGCATTAAAATTTTCCATTAAAATTGTTCAGTACCCTAAAAGAGTAAATGTTGGCAGTTATATAAATAAATGGATTTATTTTGATAATAGTGAAAAATGCCCGAGAACGAGTTTTTCACGCCAAATTAATGGAATGTTTCCCATTACCTATGAATCTCGCGATACGATTACATTAATTCCCTTTGAAGGGAAAATGTGTGTAAAAGAAAATGATTGTAGTTCAAGCATAAAAAGAATAGCAATTTCACCCTATAAAACCAAACTAATTCGCAGTATTTCAATACATTTCTGCGATGGTGAATCTTATAATATGCCATTTACGTATGAACATAATACTTTCATACGTAAATCTTATAGTTCTTTAAGACTTCTTTAAGAATATCTGTTTCAATTCTCAAAATATATATTTTTTAATCGTTAAAAATTCATTATTCTTAGAAAATATTCATCATATTGTAACTAAAACTTTATTGTTTTTGATACAAAGTCCAATTTCTATATACGTTTGTAAAATATTTACTAATTTTTTAGATGTGCAATGTTTAGCTATAAATATAATTGTAATTTCGAAAAAACGTAAACTACAAATTTTGGTTAAAAAATAAATAAATAAATAAATAAAATAAAAAATCAGTCCTATTTTCATTAAAAGAGAATAATTTCAGGTAAAGAATCAAACATTGGCCTTACGCATAATGCAAAAGTATTCTAACACTCAGTTAAGACAATTCGATTGCTTACTGGCACAATTTGCTTACATCTATACATATAAAAGAGTACTTCCACTCACTCACTCACTGACTCATCAACGCATAGCAAAATCTACTGGAGCCACTGACTCGAAACTGGGTCAGATTATAGAACATATAGTGTAAGCACCCCCTAAGAAGCGATTTTGCGAAATTCGCCCCCCAAAGAGGGTGTAGGGGGCAAAATGTGATTTCACAAAAACCTTCATATCTCAAAGAAAAAAACAGATATCCGTAAAATTTTTGCTTTAAAATATAGCTAATTTAATTATCTAAAAACCAATTTCTGGAATTTTAGAAGTTCGGTCTCCAAGGGGGGAAAGGGGGCAAAACGTGATTTCACGTGCGCAAAACGTGGTTTCACATCTCCTATATATCTCAAACAGATATATGTGAAATTTTCGCTCTAATATATAGCCAATACAAATACCTAAAAACTAATTTTTGGAATTTTCGAAATTCAGCCCCCAAGCGGGAGGGAGAAATGGCAAAACGTGATTTGAAATAATCCTTCATATTGCAAACAGAGAAAAATGCATGTGTAAGATATTTTTGCTCTAAAATATAGTTCCCATACATGCATAAAAACTAATTTCTTTAATTTTAGAAATTCGTCCCAGGTGGGACGGGGAAAGGGGGCTATGGGGTAAAAAAAATAGAAATACAGTCAGACCGTTCAAAATTGGTACAGATAGGTATTAGAGACTTGCAAGTGAAATAAGGATATTTTTGAGAGTGTAAAGTTATTAGGAGGATCAGAAAGGTGTGTGTGTGAAGGGGGGGGGTCAAAGGGGCAAAAAATAAAAATAAAAATAGAGTTAGACCATTCAAAATTGGTACATAAAGGTTTTTGATACCTACAAAGCGATTGCGGATATTTTTGAACTTGTAAAGTTATTAGGAGGGGCGGGAGGAGGGGACGGAGTGGCAAAAAATAAAAATAGAGAGGTCGTTCAAAATTGGTACATAGAGGTTTTTGATACTTACAAAACGACTGCGGATATTTTAAAATTTGTAAAGTTATTAAATTGGTACATGGAGGTTTTTGATATCTACAAATCGATTGCGTATATTTTTGAATTTGTAAAATTTTTAGGATAGACGGGAAGGGGAGGTGATAGGGCAAAAATAAATAAATAACAGTTAGGGCGCTGAAAATTGTTGTTGTTAGGTTTCGAGACCAGATAAATCGATTGCGTATATTTTCGAAAGTACAGAATTATTACGAAGGACGGGAAGGAATCGGGCGCAGGGGTAAAAATAAAGAAATTCAGATAAAATGTTGAAAATTAGTATTATTAGGTTTAAAAGCTCGAGAGAACGACTGCGAGTATTTTTTAAAGTCTAAAATAGTTAGGAGGGGCGGGAACGGTAGGTGAAGGAACATGTGAGCCTTGCGCGCCTTTATGCGCTGCCGTAGGCAGTGGTGGCCCGAACCGATTATTCCACTGATGGGAGAATATATATATATATATATATATATATATATATATATATATATATATATATATAATTTATATTTTTCCCTTACGATAATATAGTGATTCGTTAAGACTGTTGAACATAAATGCGCGCGCGCAGCGCACAATTGCCTGCGCTGGCAAGGGCAGTGCAGACCCGTTGCGACATTTTTTCCAATCACATTTTTTTCTCTCTCTTTTTTTTTTTTCGCATGATAAAAATTGATGCAATTTTGAGAATTCATTAACTATAGTGATTCTTCTAAAAATAGTGACCAGCGAAGCGGGCGTAGCCTGCTAGTTAAAATTAAAAATTTTGTAAGTGTTCTGCGAATAAGATGAAGATCTGCGAAGTAGCATTGCCGATGGTTTTAAAAATAATTTTTACATATTTATTCGGATAGCAAAGAATAATGTAAAATGTGGCTTCTACCACACATTCTTGTTAAAACACATTTAATTAAACCTTCTGATGTGAAAATGAATTATCCGATTTTCCGACTAAATGTAGGAAATTACGGTAGAAACTATCATCTATTAAGAAGCAGGTTCGATACGTGGTTTGGTCAAAATTCGTTTTTGTTAAAATTAATTCGATTTTTAAAACAAAAATGTGTATTTTACATGTATTTGAAATTACAATCACCATTAATCATTTTTTAATGAGAAATAATAGAGAAAAATACTTAAAATTTGACCCATATATTTAACAAGAGCGAAATAGATATCAGGCCAGAAATCGAAACGGCATTCTTTGATATAACACGCTAATATTTCACCATTGAGCTAAGCTGGTCGTTTTCTGACCGGAAGAATTATTACACAGGAAATAAAAAATTTCTGTGTGTTAAGATTTTTGGCCAGTTCAATTTTCGCTCTTGTTAAAATTAATTCCTTCATTTTATAACATTTTGTAACATACCTGTGACCGAAGTTACAATCATAGTTATGAAATAGTTATTTATCACTATATTGTAGTAAAGGCACTTAATTTTTGCCAAAAATATTATTTATTTTCACTGTCTAGTAAAAACATTATTTTTAGATCTAAATACAAATATATTTCATAACTCAACCATAAAAATATTTTTTTGAATGCTGGATAAATATATATCGTGGTTCATAAGAATATTATGCTACACGGAGTATTTTAAATTAAAATTAAAATTAAAATTCCTTAACAATATATTAACTCTAATTAATAAAGTTAAATCAGTTTTACTCAGTAACTAGTCATTTGACTCACAGACTACGGATTAAAAACAAATATATTTTTATTTATTTCAAGCAATGAGTATCTCTTAAGAGAAGTAATGTAATATTTCAATAAGAGCACATTTTACGTTTTATGAAGGAGCTGTGAAGTACTGTGAGCTAACATGACAAATTCTCAAAACTTGCAGTGGTGGGTAGCCTAGTTAACGACGTTTAGTTATTTTAGATTAATAATAATTTATTTCTAAAAAGACAGGCGCAAGAATCAAGGTTTTCGTATAAAAATAATGATAACTGAAGAAGCAAAATCTCATTACTGTGAAAAAACACAATTAGTTATAATAACGCGTAATCAAATTTTTAAATTGAATTTTTTCATTTTTGTTTCTTGTTTTTAATTCAACGTGTATATATACCATCATATTTTCTTTTGATGAAAAAAAAAAAAAAAAAAAAAAAAAAAACTTACTTCAAAAAAGTTACTTTAATTATTGTACTCAAATTATTTTAAAAATGTACAAATTTCTGTTTATACGACAAACAGTATGAACAAAAAAGCTGAAATATCATGACTGTGAAAACAACTTGTTATTGTAACACGTAGTCAAAGTTTTAAAAACAATCTACTTCTTTTTTCTTCATTAACGCAATGTCTGTATATATCATTATGTTTGATTTTTATATATAAGAAAAAAAATGTTACTTCAGTAATTGTAATCAATTTACTTTAAAAATATACTCACCTGTGATTATACAACAAGCAGTATGAGAAAACTGGAATTCGGCATTGCAGTGGCATTGCGAATTTCGTTCAAGGAATCAAAAATAATATTTACTTAATTGGTATGAAAGCAAAAGGAAAAATCCTTATAACCACAAATTTAATGAAGAATTCTGCTTCACTGCATTTCACTTTTATTTCACCGTGGCCCTTAAAGTACTGGGCGGATTTTTTTTTTTTTTTTTTTAAGTAATAATTCGAGCGCATCTCGTAACCATTTAGAACGCGAGAGTGAAAGCTATAATTACATTGGGTTGTGAACACCACAGTTTCTTCAGAATTATCCTATTCTGCATGAAAAAATAAGGATTCTGGGTAAATAATAATTGGCCGTGAAAAAGATAAGAGATACTCCAAAGTAAAATAAAATAAAATAAAATAAAAAATAAGAAATGCCGAATAGCGTCAGTTTCCACGCTTTGCTTTGGGTCATTTTGAACTTTGGTGTAAGACCCGTAATATCTCATGAGTGATACGTACAGTTTGAATGAGATCATTTATTTAAATTTCTCTATATCTAATATTATCTTATACTTAGAGAAAAAACTATTCCCACGTCGATTTTTTATAATGTGGAAGCTTTATTTACTTGCATCAGTTATGTCTGTAGTGGTTGTTATGATCCTCATCGTCATCTATTTGTAAGTAGAATATATGCAAATTAATCATTTTGTCATATTTTTTTAATTAATCTTTATTCATGAATATGTATAAATAATTCAGCTTCTTTTGTTTAATTACGTATGAAACATTTTTTTTTTTTTAATAGTGATAAGCTGTATGTATTTAGTTGTTATTACAGACATGCCAACATATTAATTTATTCCGGAACATTGTTAGTATCTGCCCCCTTTTCACACTACTTTTCTTGAAGTGTATTTTTCTTCTTACTTAATCGTAAACACATATTGGGGGAAATTTCACTGTAAATAAAGTGTTGTGAAAAAATTTGTATATACTAACAGTGCTCCGGTATAAATTAATATGTTGGCCTGCCTGTTGTTAGTGCGAGCTTTTTTAACCATTACCTTTTGTGAAGAGTAATTTTCTTCTCATCGTAATTACGTATTGCAGAAATTTACTCTACAAAAAAATTAATCTAAAAAATAAATAAATAAATAAAAAGATAATAACAATGTTCGAAACGTATTAAAAATGTTTTATATTTGTAGATATGAAACATTGCTACATTTATGTTTTATAAATGAAATACATTTCTTTATTAATTTTTTTTAAATTTTATTTGATTACAATTAAATAGAAAATATTTTTAATTTTTGAAAACTAAGCAAATGTATAAAATTACATAATATATTTCTTTCTGTATACGTACTATTTTTGGGACTATTACTTTTTTATAGATTAACAAATGTCACATTTCTTATATCAGACGTGTCAACATTTCTAAAGCATACTGGATTATTGACAGTACCTTCCTTTTTTCCTCACCACTTTTTATGAAAACTACTTTCATATTTTTTATTCGTACTTACTTATTGGTGAAAATTACTCGGCGAAAAATGGTGTTTAAAAAATGAGTACATACAATGCTCTAAAATAAATTAGGAATGTTGACATATGTAGTATATAATAGAAAAATAAAATAAAAATAAATAGGGTTTAGAAACATTTATTAAAAACTTCAGTAAATCTCCGTTACTTATTTTGATTTATTTATTTATTTATTTTTGCACAACTTGAAATGAATTATTAAAAAAATACAAAAATACAAAAGTATAAGTAAGCATAAAAAATATATAAATTGACTATAAAAAGTTTTATAATCAGTTATCATTATGAAACATTTGTTTTCTCTCTCTCTCTCTCTCTCTATATATATATATATATATACCATTTTAGAATTTGGAAATTTTTATCTTAATTAACACTGCTAAAGAAAAGATAACACTGTTAGAGATTTTTTTTTCTTTTTAATCTGTCAAAAATTTTTGATAGCAGAAAAAGTGTAACGGTTAGCAGCTATGATTATATATGTATATTCATAGCTGCTAACTTTCACGATTTTTGTGCATATATATATATATATATATATATATATATGATGTTTTAATCTATTTTATAAATTACAAAAAAATAAATAACGATATTACTATTAATAATAATATTTTTTTATTTACCTTTTTATGGTGTTTGCAATATTACTACTAAAGTAATGTAAAAGAGTGATTATAAAGCATTTTGACAAATAAACACTAAATACGTACTTTTTTTTTTTTTTTTTTTTTCAATTTTAAATATAGAAATGCACCTGTAGGTAGTAATGCAGCATGAAATAATGTAAAATTGCTTCTTTTCGTATGGTAAATGCTTGTCATTAATGATAGTAATTTATTTTTTTTTGTCCCGAATCACATTTTGTACATTTGGAATTTTTTTTATGTTTATCTACTTTAAATCTATATTTTTTTAATCATCATTCAAAAAAATTGTCTCGAAACATTTTTCACGCTTGGAAAAAAATATATATATATATAACATTAAGAATCCTCAGTTAACTAATTGGGTATTTTAAATTAAGAAAGTTTTCTCATACCATTTTTTTACAATTTATAAAATATGACATTTACCATGGAATCCTGTAAAAGGTTGGGGACAATCCGTATTTTCCATAATATGATTTTTCTTTTTTTTTTTTTTTTTTTTTTTTCCTTTTACTTTTTTTTTTTTTCGTTATGCTGTATAATATGTTGTCACAATTAATTACATTAAAATTTCTTATATTAATCTAGTATTGAAAGATTCAGAGAAGAAATGTGGGTACGTAGACAGCTTGCGTAAATAGCTTTTTTTTTTTTTTTTTTTTTTTTTTTTTTCCGCAAACCAGTAATCTGTTGTTTATAAAAATTCCATAGTGGATTTATACAAAATTGAATTTTTATAATCCTCGTTGTTTACGTATGAAAATAAATATAACGTTACTTTTCATTAATACATTTTGCACATTTTCAATAATGTATCCCCTTGATGTTCATAAAATTGTATTCCAATCAATTATTTTAACGAGGAATTCGATTTATTTTTATGAATTTGTATAGAATTTTAGAGAGGAATTAAGGTTTTAGAAGTTTAAGGTTTAATTTTTATATGTATTGTTTAAAGATAATATTTTTGTAATTGTTAATTATGTTGTTGCATATATCAGAAGAAAACTAAATTTTACACGTAAAATATTAATATTATTTTTATTACTTATTAAGGAGACAATCTACTTTTAAAAATAGCAAAATGAAGAAATTTTCGATCAAATTCCAGAATTAAAAAAAAAAAAAAAAAGAATGAATGCAAGTACAAACGTTTTTTTTTTTGTGTGTGTGTGTGTGTGTTAACTAGTTTGGCATTACATTTTTGATTAAAAATATTATTTTGGTTTACTCTAAAATAGAAAATTACTTTTCTCACTGCGCGCAGGATAACTCGATTACAATGTCCCTTATCCTTATAATTTTTACATTAAATGAAATAAAATATTCAAATTAAGAATCTGAATCAAAGGTTTTAATTATTTTAATAATATGTGATTTAATTAATAATTAAATTTTAAATATGAATTTACCATTAAAATTTTTATATTTTCACAATCATAATGCATAAATGCCAACATTTTAATTTATTCCAGAGTATTTTAAGCCCCGCCTTTATTTCATACCACTTTTATTTTAAGAATATTTTTTCTTAATTTATTGTAGTTATATACTGGAGAAAATTTTTCTATAAATAAAGTGTTGCGAAATAAAGGCGGGGCTAAAATTACTCCGGAATAAATTAAAATGTTGGCATCTATGACATAATGTTTGCCTACTGAACAGGACTTCTTATTTTTAGTTCATTTGATTTAATATGTCAAAATGTGTGGTTTAGAAAATTTTTAAGTTCATAATACCTCAAATACTTTTTGAAATACCATGCGCGCAGTAAGAAAGCGCCCTTGTTTTTTTTTTTTTTTTTTTTTTTTTTTTTTTAATAATCTGCAATAAAATAATTTTATATTAAAAAAAAAAAAAAAATGTTTGTGCATGCATTCCTTCTTCTCTCTTTTTTTTATTATTCTGAAAGTTGATCGAAAATTTCCTCATTTTCCCGACTTTTTAAAAGTAGACTGTCCCATTAATTAAAAAAGCTTCTTCAGCATAGATGCCAACATTTTAATTTATTCCGGAGTATTTTTAACTCCGTCTCTATTTCGTACCACTTTATTTATAGAAATATTTTCTCCAATATATAATTTCTATGAAATAAATTTAAAAAAAAAAGTGGTATAGAACTAGTGGATCTGCAGATCAGGAGCCTCAACGTCCTATTTACATCGGACATTATTCAATAGGTCATTTTTATTTATTCCTTATTATATAATCGTATATATTGATTCGATCAACTTGTTACCATAATCAGATACAATCCTGAGGGGGGCTGCCGCCCCCCTCAACCCCCGCTGTATCTCTATTTGTATATCTTATAAAGTGTTACGGAATTGTAAATAGTTGCATTTATTTTTGTGTAAATTCTGTCAAAGAGGTTTAGCAAAGTTAATAAAATGCTAATTTTGTGCATTTCTAGTCGTTTTAGCATTAAAATAGCCTAATTTTCCCTTAAGAAAGCTCAAATAAGGGAAAAAATGGATTTGGCGCCAAATTTGGCGACTGTTTCCCTCCTTGGCAATTTTTTTGGCGACCTTGGCGAGAAAATCCTTATTAGGGATATACCAAATATGGAAGCTCTAATCTCATTATGAGATACGAGAATTTTCCAGTACAGTCTGTGTTCGACAGAAAAGAATAAAAGGAGCATTTTTTCGCCAAGGCGGTCAGTCGCAGATCTGTGTCAGTTTCGTCAAATGCTTGCTTTGCTATGAGACTTTCTTTATGTGTTATTGCTAAACAGTTTGTATTGTTGTTTTGCTGTTAACGGCTGTTGTTTAAGCTGTGTTTACTGGTTGAATTGAAGCTGATACTTGCTTTATATACCTGTATTTTTCTGGATCTTTCTGTGAATACATCACTGAATTTTTTCAAGTTTCGCCTTTCATTCTCGGACAACTTACGGACCCCCCAAGTACGCAACAATATGTTTTCTTACTAAACGACGGTCTTGTATTATTTCCCTGAAATTCATAAATACCAAATTTCATAACTACCAAATTTCATACAAAAAAAATTACATAGCATATCGGAAATATTTTGCGTAACCTTTAAACTAATTTCCAGTTGTATGCCCACAATTATCAACAGGAAAACATGCTTTTAAAATTCTAATACAATTTCATTATATTTGATGGGGTGTAACCATGTTAAAATAAACTTTTATGAAATACCAACTATAGACCGTAATAGTACGAAATTATTTTATGTATACCGGAAAAGTAGCCACAGTCATTATAAACGTCAATAATAAGAATAAACCTAATTAATTATAACTCATTAATTTTTCAAACTAATTTGACATCATTTGGATGATTACAGTACATACTCGGAATTATTTTATGTGGTCCCATAAATTATTTAGTCTATACATAACCTTTTTTAAGAGTAAACACAATTTGAAGCATCTTTATAATGTATGTTGATTTTATTAAGTTCAATTCAGCATTAACGCATTAAAGTGCGCGCTTAAATAAAAGTTTGTCCATAGGCTCTAATGTTACGAAATTCTTTCTTGTGTCTCTGTAAACAAATCATAAACATTGTACACACCAGTAAAAACTATTCAGCTTATTTTGCGTTTAAAATTAATAATTGTTCCAAATTTAACATCGTTTCGATGACTACGTGACATTGTCAGAACACTTTTGTAAGGTCCTGTACATTAATTAGAAAGCTTAAGAGCACATATTTTCTTCACACAACATGAGTTTAAGCATCTTACTCACGTACGCTAGTTTCATTTTCTTCATTGCAAAGTAATGATATTAAAATGCATTTAAAAGAAATTCACCCCATACGCCGTAATGTTAAGAATTTTGGCGTGTCCCTATACACAGTTTATAAACAATATAGCAATAAAAATTATACAGCTATGTGAAGTCGTTCCTTCACATATATTAATTTTAATTACAGCTTTAAATAAAGGCAATAAATAATTATTATATTTTCAATAAATTAAATAGCTAATAAAAATAGATAACGAAATTCTAAATTACTTTTATTTATTCGCTTTTGTCTATAATAAATATCTTAATTCTAATAATACTTTATCCCTTATGCTATTAATAAATCGTCTGAGAAAGAAAACATATTCCTTTTAAATGACATTTATAAGCTCTTCTAAATCATTTAATAAATAAAATATAAAATAATATTATTTCCAGTCATAAGCCGTTTGATACATAATTATATTTTCATTCTTTTAAATTGCGTATGTTTATTTATTCCAAGCTAAATTAAGCAATACATTTCCGTTCTAATATCATTAAAGAGTAATTTATATTTTTTTATCACGGGATGTGCAATAAATCCTAGTCTGAGTGTCTCCCTTAAATAACGGCCTTCTGGCGATAAAGTTTGGCATTGAGGATTGGCGTTAGTTTTTTAACGGTCGTGCTAAGTTCAAAATATTTACATTAAATTATTCTACAAACAAAGGAATACTTTGGCTATAAATTTGGCACTTTTTCAAAATTCTTGGCGTAATTCAACAGTCTGATCTGAATTGCAATAGAGTCAACTTCAGAATTCGCTCTTAAATCTTGACGTAAGAACACGTAATCGCGAAGCCCTCTCTCTCTCTCATCTAACCCTCTGTATGTCTGTTAAACTTTATAATAGTCAGTTGAAAATAATTTTTATTTAAAAACTTTCTTGATTTCCATGTTGCTTAAATAAAGATGTTTGATGCGAAATAATTGATTCTTATTCTTCACGGCCTACAGTGTATTTTTCCTTTAGTTATTGCGACTGCTTATTATTCCTGGAGTTTGTTGCGGACCCTTTTCCAATAGCTCAAGTCTTCTTCAGAATCTTCTTGATAAGCTACTTATATGCAAAGCTGGAACATGTGCGCCAATTTGCAAGTCAATCGAAGGACTTTTGCGGCCGCTATTGCGGTACATACTAATTATTCCCATAGGCCGTAATGATAAAAAAAACTTTGGCGTGTCCCTGTACTCGAACTACAAATGGAATGCACACCCAAAACTATACAGCTAATTTCGTGGGGATGATGAACATGTGTACCAAATTTCAAGTCAATAGCGTGATATTTGCGGCCGCTATCTCACGACAGACAGACAGACGGAACACAAAATCCTTTTGAGTCTCAAAAGAGGGCCTCCACTGACGTTTCGGCAAAAATTGGAAGTCAATAGCTTGATTTTTGCGGTGGCTATCGCGGTATATACAGATTTTTCCCATGGGCCGTAATGATAGAAAAACTTTGGCGTATCCCTGTACACGAACTACAAATGGAATACACACCTAAAACTATACAGCTAATTCCGTTGGGCTCATGAGTATGTGTACCGAATTGCAAGTCAATAGCGTGATTTTTGTGGCCGCTCTCGTGATACATACAAATTCCTCCCTTAGGCCGTAATGATAAGAAAAACTTTGGCGTGCGCCTGTATACGCACTACAAATGAAATACATACCACAAACTATACAGCTGACTTCGTGGGGCACATGAACATGTGTACCAAATTTCAAGTCAATAGCGCTATTTTTGCGGCCGCTACCGCGATACATACAAATTCCTCCCATAGGCCGTAATGATAAGAAAAACTTTGGCGTGTCCTGTATATGAACTACAAATGGAATGCATACCAAAAACTATACAGCTGCCTTCGTGGGACTCATGAACATGTGTACCAAATTTCAAGTCAATAGCGCTATTTTTGCGGCCGCTACCGCGATACATACAAATTCCTCCCATAGGCCGTAATGATAAGAAAAACTTTGGCGTGTCCCTGTATATGAACTACAAATGGAATACATACCAAAAACTATACAGCTGATTTCGTGGGGCTCATGAACATATGTACGAAATTTCAAGTCAAAAGCGCTATTTTTGCGGCCGCTATCGCGCGACAAACAGACAGACACACAGACACAGCCCAAAACCGTTTTGAGTCTCAACAGAGGGCCTCCACTGACGTTTCGGCAATAAAGGCGGGGCTAACAATACTCCGGAATAAATTAACATTTTGGCTCTATGCTCCAGGGGCACGCTCCTGATGATGTGTTTGATTAAAATAGCAATTCAAACAGTATTCATAGTTGCCAACATTTTCATTCATTTTGAGGCATTTTTAGCCCCCAAATTCATTTCGCACCACTTTTCTTATAGAATAATTTTCGCCAATATACAACTACGATGAAATAAGAATAAATACTTTTATAATAAAAGTGGTATGAAATAAATGCGTGGCTAAAAAGGCCCCGGAATAAACTAAAATGTTTTCAACCCTGAGTATTAGATTTTTTCTAAGCTTATAAGACATTTTGAGGTATGTTATTCCTGAAATAGATCACCATTTTTCTAAAATATGTGCAATTAATTTTTAAAACTAACTACATGTCTTATTTTTATATTTGCTTCTTACAATCCAAAATGTTATTTCCACAATCTAAAACTTAAATCGTTCTTATATATATATAAACGAAATGTAGCTATTCGTTAATCACGTATCTTATAAGTTTCAATCTTCACTGATTCAAACTTTATATATAATTTTTCTCTACTTGAAGAAACTAACTTCCTGATGACAATCATTTTTGCTTTTGGGGGAATTCATCATTTTTATTTACAATCATTATTATTGTAGGTGATTTTGATAAACTCCTTTTCTCCTTCCTGCTTTGTTTCAGTACATACTTGCCAACTTTTAAGATTTTTGACTACCTGTAAAATTTAATAGACGTTTTTTATTTTATTTAATCAGGAAAAACTGTTGCAAAATATATATAAAATTTCAATTAAAATTTTCAGTAAAAGTTTGTATCTATGCCACGATGTTATTCAACTAAGTCTTTCGGAATACTGCTTCATATATATATATATATATATATATTATAATAACAGGAGACTTGGCATTGGAATATTAAAACACGAATAAACTACTACGTCAGAAACGCCAAAGAAAAATATTTGAGATGCATACAGCTGTTTCGGTAGCTTTAAGCGTACCGTCTTCAGTGCAAAAAGAATTCTGAATCTCGAAAAGTGCTCGTATACATAGGAGAGGGACCGAATTTAGTTCAACCAATAGGATTACGGGAAAGGTGGGGAGTGTGGCCAATAGGAAATTAGGAATGTTAGCTGTGTAAACAGTAGAAAAATTAAGAAAATGTGGAGTGAATGTAAAATTTCCAACAATCAAACAAATAGGGAATAGCGAAATCACAATTTACAAGGTTTTTAAAACTTTTATAAAAATGAAAAGCTTCAAAGAAATCGAGTTCATGAATGGATTTAGGTCGGGAAATTATTTTAGCTGAATTAAATTTAAAATTATGATTTTCTTCCCAGCAATGTTTAGAAATAGCCAATTTATTGGTTTCTTGTTTGCGGACGGAATTCATATGTTCTTTTAGACGAAATTTAAGACTGCGTTTTGTTTGGCCAATATATGATAAACCACACTGACAGGAAATACTATAAATGATCTAAGAATTATGCATATCAATGCGATCTTTTGACTGAGAAACGGTGAGTTTATTGGAAGGCGAAAATATTATTTTAAAATCATATTGTTTGAGAATTTTAGCTATGGTTTGACTAGATTTAGGAAAATAGGGTAAAACAATTCTAATATTACAAGAGAATGATTTAGTAGACGGAATACGAGGCAGTTGTAATTTTTGGATAGCTTTGTCCGTTATGGAATGGTCATAACCTCTGTCAAATGCAATGGCTTTGAGGTATTTAATTTAAGATTTTTATAAAATAGGATTTGAACAAATATTAAGGACACGGTTTACAAAAGCATAGAAAGCAGCCATTTTTTGCTTAGATGGGGGACGACGCCATCACAGTTATCGACATATCTCGTCACAATATTGACCATGTCTTAGAAATTTTAAATTCAATTGACAGTAATATCCAGTTTACATATGAAATAGAAAATAATGGCTCCCTGCCATTTCTTGATATCCTCGTCTCTCGCACTGTAAATGGATTTTCAACCAATATCTATCCTAAAAATTTTGCAGTCTCCCTTCCTCTCCATGCATGTTCATGTCACCCACCTAACCAAAAAATGGCTGCTTTCTATACTTTTGTAAACCGTGCCCTTAATATTTGTTCAAATTCTATTTTACTAAAATCTGAAATTAAATACCTGAAAGCCATTGCAATTGACAGAGGTTATGAGCCTTCCATTATACACAAAGCTATCCAAAAATTACAACTCCCTCGTATTTCGTCTACTAAATCAGTCTCTTCTAATATCAGTATTGTTTTACTCTATTCTCCTAAATATAGTCAAACCATAGCTAAAATTCTCAAACAATATGATTTAAAATAAAATGTTCGCCTTCCAATAAACTCACCTTTTCTCAGTTAAAAGATTCAATACATATGCATAATTCTTGGGGCATTTATAGTTTTTCCTGTCAGTGTGGCTTATCATATATTGGCCAATTTAAACGCAGCCTTAAATTTCGTCTAAAAGAACATATGAATTACGTCCGCAAAGAAGAAACTAATAAATCGGCTATTTCTAAACATTGCTGGAAGGAAAATCATAATTTTAAATTTAATTCAAGTAAAATAATTTGGAGACCTAAATCCATTCATGATTTCGCTTTTCCCTATTTGTCTGATTGTTGGAAATTTTACATTCAGACCACATTTTCTTAATTTTTCTACTGTTTACACAGCTAACATTCCTAATTTCCTATTGGCCACACTCCCCACCTTTCCCGTAATCCTATTGGTTGAACTAAATTCGGTCCCTCTCCTATATATACGAGCACTTTTCCAGATTCAGAATACTTTTGCACTGAAGACGGTACGCTTAAGGCTACCGAAACAGCTGCATGCATCTCAAATATTTTCCTTTGGCGTTTCTGACGTAGCAGTTTATTCGGGTTTTAATATATATATTATTTATTTTTATTTTTTTCCAATTTATTAAAATAAAATCATTTTGTTGAATTTTTGTTTTTTTGTCACATGAAATTGTAAATTTGTGAATACATAAAACTTATTTATTGAGCGGTTGTATATATTTTTATATAGAGGAAGTTTGGACACTAGAAACTTGGCTTTAATTCCTGAAACGTTAACAATATATACATAGTATAAAATGCAATGTTACGTAATATGTATACAGATGAAGTATTTTTAAAAATCGATGAAAAATTTCAGGGAATTCAAAGTTTAAAACTAAAAAATTCCAATTTTCATATGAACTACAGTCGGTAACAAAAGTGTCCGAACACTAGCAAAAATTCCTATGTAAAAAATGTACACTTCATACGGTTTTGTTAAATAAATCCTTGTTGATTCCTGTTCTTAGTCAGTGTAAGAACATGATTCGATAAGGATTTATTTAACAAAACCGCATTTAGTGTACTTTTTTTACATAGGAATTTTTGCTAGTGTTCGGACACTTTTGTTACCGGCTGTACGTTCAAAATTACATAACTTTTTTTTTTTTTTTGTTTTGTTTTTCTAAAAATGATAACTATGTATTTTTATAAAAAAAGCGATGATTAGTAGGTACAGTCGACAAAAAAAAAAAAAAAAAAAACTCTCCCCGCCCCATCTAATTTTACCATAAGTTGTAGAAACATGTAGTTGGCACCAATCGATTTGTAATAACGTCTAGTTTATAATGGTATAGTTAGATTTTGCTTAAGGGGTCATCTACATATTAAAACTAGCATCAACTTCATTTTTTTTCAATGGTAACCCTATTTTTTATAATTTATGTGAATTCTTTGGATCAAATCATCGCGGAAAATGGTATAGTTTATATATTTTGCTCAATTTTTCACAGAGTTATAAGCTGTCAAAATATGAGGATAAATGTTAAATGAATGCGGCAAACATTAATTCATATCTTCCAAAATAATTAAGATATTCAAATTCTGTTTTTTATATATGATAGAATGAAGTGACCCAAAAATATTCCATAATAACTTAAGTAAGCATGTTAAATTCATAGAAGCCAGTTTAAATCTGATATTTAAAACCAATCACTTTAGAGTTAATAACACTATTTATCAACAAACCACAGGTACACCAATGGGATCATGTTTAGCACCTACTCTTGGTGAAATAACCATGCAACATATTGAGAATACAGTTTTAACAAATAGCATACTTAAACCCTCCTTCTATAAGAGATATGTAGACGGCATCTACATAATTTGGGAATATACACATAATAGCCTTCTAACCCTAGTAAACAATATGAACAACATTTTTGATTCTGTAAATCTCACAATCGAGAAAGAAAAAGATAGAGCCATACCGTTCCTTGATGTATTGATACATAGAAATCATGATAATAGTACTATCTGGACTGAAGTTTATCACAAACCAACATCCCCCCTCACCATAGCACCTGTTAACTCTTACACATCTAAACAACTACTTTTCAACGCCATTACACCATTAATTAATAGAGCCTTCACACATTGCACCTATAAATCCTCCTCAGATAAAGAATTAAACTTAATTAAAAAGACTATGCTTAATCAAGGTTACAATATCACAATATTTAATAAGTTGAAACGCAGAATAATAAACCGGCTTAACAATACGAATCTAAAAACTAGAAACGAAACTAGTAGATTTATTGGCGCAATCTCATTTAATAAAGGTTTCCATCCCGTAATACGACAATTTAAAAATATTGGATATAATATTGCATTTAAAACCTCAACATTGAAAAATCTGATAATATCCGATCGTGACAAAAAACAAAAGTTGGCGGCGTATATGCAATCCCCATCTCAATCAATAATATAACATCTTATTATATTGGCAAAACAAAGCGCAATTTGAGTAAAAGGATTAAAGAACATAAACATTCCATTAAATCATTGTACGGAAACACGGCATTAAAGCAACTTTTACTCGACAATAAAGAAGCCCAGCCAAAGTGGGAGGAAAGTAAAATTCTAGCAACCCCCCACACCGAATACACATTAGACATATACGAAAAGATCATGATTTGGAAATTTGGCGATAAATGCATCAACGAGAATCAGAGTAAAGACTTAGCAACCCTATGGCAGCCTTTCTTAGAACAACAAGATAAAGCTCGGTGGCTTTCATTAACTAACGAGACCTGATGATGTGCTAGTAAATAAGCACGAAACATGTTGTCTAACTGTTTTTTAACCTTTTAAAATTCTTTTAAATATTTTTAACGTGCCTTTTACAGCGGATTTTACTCTTTTAAATAGTTATTTCGCACGTGGTTTTTAATTATTTAGTGATATTCCATGCATATTTTTGATTTAAAAAAAAAAAAAAAAAAAAAAAAAAAAAAAAAAAAAAAAACATTTTTTTTCAATTATGAAAATTATTAATAATTTCATATTTGGGAAAATTATGAATTATGCATACTTGCCAACCATCTCATTAATAACCGTGCAATTGTTAACGACCCTTGAAAAACGCCCCTTTTTTCACACCGTTTTATTTTTAGAATAATTCACCTCAAATATTGTTGAGATTAAATAAGAATAAAATTACTCTAAAAAATTACTTGTGTGAAATATGTATTATTATATGTGAATTATGTATTATTATAAAGAAGCGATGATTAGTAAGTACAAGTCAACAACAACCCCCCCTCATCCAATTTCGCCATACGTTGTAGAAACATGTAGTTGGTACCAATCGATTTGTAATAACGTCTAGTTTATAATGGTACAGTTAGATTTTGCTTAAGGGGTCGTCTACATAATAAAACTGGCATCAACTTCATTTTTTTTCAATGGTAACCCCTATTTTTTATAATTTATGTGAATTCTTTGGATCAAACCATCGCGGAAAATGGTATAGTTTATATAATTTGCTCAATTTTTCACAGAGTTATAAGCTGTCAAAACATGAGGATGCTAATGTTAAATGAATGCGACAAACATTAATTCATATCTTCCAAAATAATTAAGATATTCAAATTCTGTTTTTTATATATGATAGAATGAAGTGACCCAAACATATTCCATGCATATTTTTGATTAAAAAAAAAAAAAAAAACATATTTTTGAATTATGAAAATTATTATTAATTTCATATTTCGGAAAATTATGAATTATGCATACTTGCCAACCATCTCATTAATAACCGCGCAATTGTTAACGCCCCTTGAAAAATCGCCCCTTTTTTCACACCGTTTCATTTTTAGAGTAATTCTCCTCAAATATTGTTGAGATTAAATAAGAATAAAATTACTCTAAAAAATTACTAGTGTGAAAAATAACGTCTGGTACTGAAAATTGTATAGTTCATAATGAGATGGTTGGCAAGTATGCCTATGTTAATTTCTGCATGAATAGAACGGGCATCATCAAAAACATGGGCTTCCAAATTTACAACTCATTCCTACCATTATTTTTTGAGTTACAGTGATATATCATTTTTTACTGTTGTTAGGGTGCCGTCGCTTATTATAATCTGTATCCTCTGTGAGTAAATATATGTATATATTTTGACGAAAAACTATTTTAATTTAAGTTTATTTTATTCCAATTGTTTTCTAAGCAACATTTCTATGTTTATGATACAAATTGGATTATTTTTTTATAAAATTATCGCAATGCAAGCGAGAGATTGTGAAAGAATTCCAAAAGAAATGAAGCCCCGCCTCTATAATGCAGAAACAATATTAAAAAAAACTAGTTTGCATATTCGTATATGACTCTATATGTGACGCTCGTATGCGTAAATGTCAATGGCATTTACTACATTGAATGCTGAAGACAAAATTAAAATGATTTAATTTGAAGTATGTAAAATAATTTTGTTTTATAATGTAAAATTTTAGAAAAATTGTGTAAAGGTGCGGCTTCCGTTGCAAAAAGGAGTACACTCGATTCTGAAATGTTAAGTATTTGTTCTAAAATAGTACATAGCTTTTCCTAGTTTCTCACTGCTAAAATTCTATTTTATCCCTGTTGTCTTTTTTTTTTTTTTTTTTTTACTTGAATATTCTAGGATCGTGCACCTCAAGTTAAATGTCATGATTTAGAAAACACGGTAAGACGAGGATTATTATTCGAAAGAGCAATACATAGTGAACAGTACTTTTTTCCCCTTTTTTTTAATTAATATAATTATTTTTTATCAGATTTTTTAAAACAAATTTTCCGTTTTAATCTTGTTGTGACATTTTCGCATTCGTTTACTCTACCGTTTATGTTATTTAAATTTTATCGCATAACGTAACATAATAAAATATAAAGTTTTTATTAAATGTTTTTTTGAAGAGAATAATACAGTGGATTTTTTTTTTTTTTTTAAGTTTTTAAAATCTATTATTGAAACAAAGCGCAATATTGTTCATTTTTGATTATTCTAATCACGGCGTAAAATGGGCGTCACATTTATCATGGAAAAAGAATTTAAAACAAAGTAATAGGTCTTATTACTTTTAAAGATATACATTTTACACATTTAAAATTAAAAATTCAAGTACAGTAAACGACTGTAAAACAGGGAATATTCGTTCTACATAGCTGCCAATATTTTAATTTATTCCGGAGTACTTTTAGCCCCGCCTTTATTTCGCACCACTTTATTTATAGGAAAATTTTCTTCAATGCATAACTTCGATAAATTAAGGAAACATTACTTTTAAAAAATAAGTGGTACGAAATAGAGGCGGGACTAAAATTACTCCGGAATAAATAAAAATATTGGCAGCTATGGTTCTAGGCAATAGGAAACCGTTTTTTTTTTTTTTTTTTTTTTTTTTTAATCTATATTTATTTTACATATGAATATACATAATAATTATACTCTTTCTAGTGACAGTAATTGTATTCATACTATTTTGTTTATATAAATATGAATATAAGTTATATTCTTAAGAAATATCGTAACACACAAATTGTGAAAGAGACGCCCACTGGAGGAGTTACAGATTTCCAAATGACGTGAATCTTCGTCAGCGGTCGCGAAAATGTTAAATATCCCTTCTCAGATTTCAGTTTAAATCTTGTTATCTATATTTTTAGTTAGAAGGTTTTTAATTGAAATTGACTTGGTCATCGTGTCTTCGTGTCACGCTAGTAAACAAGGCGCCTACATTTTAAAGTAAATATAAACAGTTTCGTTTGTCGCTCTGTGGCTCAGTTGGTAAGAGCGTTCCGTTAGTAGCGCAGTGGTTGTGAGTTCGATCCCTGGAAGGTCCAGCGTGTTAATTTATCCATATAATTTGTGGAAAAGGTGTCAATTGATAAACGAAAATTTTTCGTTGCATACACTAAAATTTTTTTGAGGAGTTTTTTTAAAAAGCATTTTTTTTTTTTTTTTTCAAATTTAGATATAGGAAAACACAAAACATTTTATATATTAAAAAAGCACAAAATAAAATGTTTTAAATAAAATATACATAAAAAAAAATATTTTTAGAAGCTTTATATATACATGCATATATTACTATTATATGAAATTGGATTTGTCATCGGCTTTTTGTCACGTTAAAAAAAACAAGACGCTTCCATTATATATATATATATATTTAAAAAAAAAAAAAAAATGTAAGCAACTCATTGTATCTGTTAATGGATCAGCTGGTTGCAGCGTCAGGTTAATAACGTGAGCATGTGTTCGATCCTCGCCGGGCCAAGGTGTTATTTTTTGCAAATAATTAATAGAAAAAGTGTCAATTGATAAAAGAAAATATTTCGCTGTGTACACAGTGTCCTAATAATTTTTAAAGAGTTTTTTAAACGGCTTTTTATCTAATTACAAAAAGCACAAAATAAAAATGTAGGTAAAAACAAATAAATAAATAATTTTTTTAGAAGCTTTTTATTGAAATTGGAATTTCTCATCGTGTCTTTGTGACACGCCAAAAAACAATGTGCCTCCCCTTTAAAGTAAATATAAGCAACGCATTGCATTCCTCGTTAGCTCCGTTGGTTAGAGCATCATGTTGATAACGGTCGGTTATGAGTTCGATCCTCGAAAGGCCGATATGGTAATTTTTGGAGATATTTAATAGAAAAGGTGTTAATTAGTAAAAGAAAGTATTAAAAAAATAATAGTTCAGCAGGCGATATGCGGTTGAAATAGTTTAGACCTGAAAGTGTTAAATCTCCATTTTTCGGGTAAGATATTTTCACCCATTTTCACTGATTTTTATTACATGAAGTTGAATTTGTCATCGCGTTTTCTGTCACGCTAAAAAGTAAGACACTTTCACTTACAAAAAAAGAAAAGAAAAAAAAAAGTAAGCAATTCATTGTATCTCTATCTCTTAATGGCTCAGTTGTTTAGAGCATCATATTAATTTCTCAAATAATTAATAGTAAAGGTGTCAGTTGATAAAAGGAAATATTTCGTTGTGTACACGATGTCCTAATAATTTTTGAAGAGTTTTTTAAATAACTTATTATCTAGTTACTAAAAAGCACAAAATAAAAATTTAAATAAAAATAAATAGATAAATAAATAATTTTTTAGAAGATTTTTATTGAAATTGTATTTCGCTATCGCGTCTTCATTTCACGCTAATAAATAATGAACCTCAACTTTAAAGTAAATGTCAGCGGTCCTTATAGTCGCTTGTTGGTGCAGTTGGTTAGAGCGTCAAGTAGCTAATGCGATGGTGCTGAGTTCCATCCCCGAAAGATCGATGCGTTAAATTTTACAGATAATTAATAGAAAATATGTCAATTGATACAAGGAAATTTTTCATTGTCTACACAGTATTCTAAAAAATTTTTGAAGAGTTTTTTTGAAGAAGCTTTTTTATAGATACTTAAGGCACAAAATAAAAAGTTATATATATATATATTATTCTTTTAGAAGCTTTTTATTGAAACTGGATTTTTATCATCGTGTTTTTGTGTCATTCTGTAAAAGAAGGCGCCTCCACTTTAATGTAAATTTAAACAGCCTTTTTCGTCGCTCGTTAGCGCATTTGATTAGAGCGTCATGGTGATAGCGCGATGCTCGTGGGTTCGATCCTCGCAAGCCGATGTGTTACTTTTTTGCCGATAATTAATAGAAACGATGCCAATTGATAAAAGAAAATCTTTCATTGTCTACACGGCGTCCTAAGGAATTTTGATAGTTTTTTTTTTTTTTTTTTTTTTTTTAGTTACTAAACGCACAAAATTAAAATTTCAGTAAAAAAATAAATAAATAAATAAATAAACAGATAAAAATAACACTGAAAGTTTTTTATTATTGTGGAGCCCTAAACAGCCTAAAATAAAAAATTATTATTGCAGAGACATGCAATAAAATCATAAAAGTTTTAACTACAAGAAAATTTTAAAGAAAAATATAGATATTTCACTTTTGCAAAACATAAAAAATTTTAAATATTCCAAATATTTAAAAAAGCATTCGAGAACAATATTCCTTTTGTATGAGTATTTTTTAGATTTTTCTAGATTTTTCTATGATTTTTCTTGACAGTTCTTGGACTTTTCGTTAGATCGTCATGCTGATAAGGCGATGGTCCCGGATTCGGTCCTCGAAAGACGATATATTATTTTTTTGCAGATAAATAATCAAAAAAAATGGCAATTAATAAAAGAAAATCTTCCGTTGTCTATAAAATATCCTAAAAAATTTTAATTAGTCTTTTTAAGAAGCTTTTTCCTTTTTGGTAACTAAAAATCACAAAATAAAATTTAAGTAAAAAATCATTTTTTAAAGTTAGAAGCTTTTTATTGTGAAGCCCTAAAAAGCATAAAATAAAATTTATTCTGGCAAAGACATGCTACAAAGAAATGAAAGTTTCAACACTAAGAAAATTTTAGAGAAAAATATAGGTACTTTCCTTTTGCAAGAGATGAAAATTTTTTAATGTTCAAAATATTTTAAAAAGCCTTCGAGACATTTGAAATTTCTGGCCTAACGAATGATTATAGAAAAACTAATAACTAAGAAAGAATATTGGTCTCGAAAGCTTTTTAAAATATTTTGAACATTAAAAAAATTTCATCTCTTGCAAAAGGAAAGTACCTATATTTTTCTCTAAAATTTTCTTAGTGTTGAAACTTTCATTTCTTTGTAGCATGTCTTTGCCAGAATAAATTTTATTTTATGCTTTTTAGGGCTTCACAATAAAAAGCTTCTAACTTTAAAAAATGATTTTTTACTTAAATTTTATTGTATATTATGTATTGTTGGTTTGTACGCCTAAAATTAAATGTAAAACTTTACAGTAACACTTTCATGCGGGGCTTACTGTATAAAATAAAAAATATACCCAACATAAGTAGATAATTCTTTTTCTTAAATATTAAACACTTTTTTTTTTTTTTTTTTTTTTTTTAAACCGCTATTAATTTTGTTATCATTATTACTATAATTATTTTACCTTAGTATCTAGATTTTTGTAATTAAACATTCTAGGGTTCATATGATTCAAGCTATTTAATTTTCTTTGTATGAAGTGATGTATTTAACTATTCGATGTTTAATAAATAGAAATCACGAATAGGGGCCTTTTTTTTTTTTTTTTTTTTTTTTAATTAATATTTCTGAACTTTTCCGGTGTGAAACGTAATAAATAATGTTTATTGGGTGATAGATGACGATTTATTTTTTCTAAATGTGTAGACGGACCCCTAATACATTTTCACGTGTAACTCTTTTTAAAATTGATTTAAAGTATATAAACAGGTATGTTTTCCGAACCGCCTTGATCTCAGAAATCTGAATATGAGATCCAAAATAAGGGGTCGTCATTGAAAAAAATGAAGTTTATGTCTGTTTTAATATGTAGATGACCTGTTAAGCAAAATCTAACTACATCATTAAAAACTAGACGTTATTACAGATCGATAGGCACCAGCCGCATGTTCCTACGATAATTTACGACGAAATTAGGTGTGTGTGTGTGTGGGGGGGGAGTGGTGCGTTTTTTTTTCGACTGTACTGATTTCGGAATAAGATATGAAGTTTAGGGATCCGCGTTAAGGACAATTTTGTTGTTTTGAAAGCTTTAATGAATTCATTCTGGTGTTAAAAGCTACTTTTCAACTTTTTAGTATTAAATTACACCTTCGTTCAAATGTGATGCTAGATTTTACAACAGAATTGTTAAAACATGAAATAAGTGGTGTTAAGGAATGTTAAATGAAATTGTTGTTAAAGAAAATATAAATTGCTGCAAACATTCCGCATTTTTTAAGAAAAATATTAGAAAGAAAATATAATATAAATAAAAATATAATAAGAAAAATAATAAAGAGAAATATAAAGAAAATAATAGAGAAATATATAATAATAGAGAAATTCTTTCAACGAGTTTACATAATGCTATACAAGAATGCAAACATTTTTTTTTTTTTTTTTAAATTCACCGCACCCTTTTTTTTTTTGTTTTTGCATTTTTTTCTTCTTCGTATTTAATCATATTTACATATTATATTATAGAAAAATACTCAAGAAAAAAGTGGTGTGAAAAAAGACAGGTAGTGGTAATGCTTCGGAATAAATTAGAAATATTAGTATATATTATAATAGTCACTCGAAACATTCGCATTGTTGAAAAAAATTACGCTTTTTAGCTACCAAAAGTTTTTAGCAGAAAACTTATGAATTCTTGTAGCAGTCATTAAATAAAATAAAATTTTCACACAATTAATGATGTACTATAAAGCTTAAATTTGTTTGTTCTATATTTAACAATTATATAAAGCCTGGTTAAAACCTTAGCGCAGACTAAACGATTTTTAATAATATTTTTTTATTTATTTATAAATAAAAAAATTATATTTTCACCAGGAATTTATTTTTCAGAAAAAAATAGGTGTGTCAGAGTTTCGAATTAATAACATCGAGAATTAGGCAATTTTAGAAAAAGAGATAACTCCTTATTTTCGTTTATTATAAGCGGAAAGTGATTGTTAAAGAAGTGGTGAGGGTGTGATAACGGGTGAATACTGCCCACCAGTGTTGCCAGATTGAGGGAAAATTTTATTCAATACCCACCACTAAATTTTAAGCGTAACGGATGCCTAATCACTTAAAGACTTTTTTTGTAAGATGTCTTCGAAACGGTTTACAGTTGCAAAACCATTACAGTTAAAATTTAGTGGTGGATATCGAATAAAAATTCCCTTCAATTTGGCAACACTGCTGCCCGTCCGTTATCAAGCCTTCGAAATACAAACATTTTGTTACTTAATAATTGTTTGTTTTATTTATTTTTAAAATAAATTTTTAGAAGCCTGTCGGAATTATTGCGGGAATACCGTAACTTCTAGTAGATAACCCGCAGGTAAGATGTGTCATTTCTCCACCAGAAATTTTATTTAATAGAGAAATCTATACTTTTTCGAAGGAAGAGCTCGTACAAATATAAATTTATTTATCAATTGAAATTTCTGGTGCAAAACTGGATTATATAACCTGTGGGGTATCTACCAGAAATTACAGTATTTATGGAATAAAATGGATGCTCAATGGAGGTGTAAGAGTTAGTTATCTTACTTAGGGATTGATTTTTCTTTTTTCTCTTACCAAAATTTATTATGGGCAGTGATGTATAGAAACTAGCAAAACCCCATAATCTACCTTCAAGTTATTTTGAGAGATCCTTATTCTTAATTAGAAGACAATATACTCATAATGATAATTATGAATAAAAGGAAAAAGAACAACAGGAATTAATACAGACTTCATTTCTCCTTCCTTTTCTCTTTAATTCTACATCTGTTTAAAATTATATTCTTCCTTTTAATTGGAAATAATATGACCATAACAATACTCATAAATAAAAGGAAAAGTGAATAACTAGAATTAATGACAGAATTAATCTTATTTAATGAAATTTTATTTTTCCGCCTGAGTGAAAATAATGCCTGGACCGGGAGTCTAACCCCGGATCTTTGACTTATAAGGTCAAGGCTCTACAAATTGAGCTATCCAGGCCGACAACCGGTCAGCATTACTCACTCAGACCGGTTGTCGGCCTGGATAGCTCAACTGGTAGAGCCTTGACCTTGTAAGTCAAAGATCCGGAGTTTGACTCCCGGTCCATGCATTATTTTCACTCAGTCGGAAAAATAAAATTTCATTAAATAAGATTTTCTTCCAATCAGTTTATTGTGATTTTAATAAAGAATTAATCTTATTTTCTTTTCTTGATTTTATATTTATTTCAGTTATTAAATTCTTTCTTTTAATTGCAAAGTAATATACTCACAATAATAATAATAAAGAAAGAAAATAGAATAATTTGATCTGATTTTATATTTATTTCAGTTATTATATTCTCTCTTTTAAAAAAAATAGTATGTTCATAATAATATCCACAAATAAAAGAAATTAGAATAATTGGACTCAATAACAGACTTATAAAACACAAAGACATTTTTTATCTTAGATTCATTTTATCCTATAGACTTAGGCTCTATTATTATTTTTTTTTTTTTAACTTACTTTTTCCTCTTTATTTAAAATGGGGGATGGCCACTTAGAAATAAACCACGTAACCAGTCTCACTTGAGAATGTTGGTATGATCAATACTGGATGCTCGTTCACTTTGGAAACAGATGGTCTACAGCCGTGCTGCTTTCTGGCGGTGCGATACTCTTATCCTAGATGGTCTCCACGCTCCCCTTTTACCGGAGATACATCAGCGCTTTTCCGCAGGGTCCTCTTGGATTTATATTCCATAATTTTTTTTGTGAATTTCGAGGCTGTTTGCTCTGTCCGTGTCAGGAGGTCAAGAGAATCTGTTCCTTGCCCTGTTCACTCCGCAGTTTCTGTTTTTTATTTTATTTTATTTTATTTATTTTTTTTTTATTGCGGGGGCGTACATTCTTTTTTTCATTGGAGGACTTTTTAACTATGATTATTTATGCTGGTTCTTGATTGGTAGAAGGGGGGCAGGAGGCAAGAATTTTAAGTAGGTTTTCAGGTTTTCAGGTTTTCAGGTTTTTTTTTTTTTTTTTTTTTTTTTTTTTTTGAGCCATATTGGGTTTACGTTACAGGGGGCTGGATTATTATTTTCAAAAATATTTTATTTAATATGAAGGTGTGTATGGTGACTTTTATTACAGAGGGCTGAGTTATTATTTAAAAATATTTTATTTATTGATAAGATATTGTGGGGATTCGTCTCGTCCTCCTCACAAAGCCTTATTTTACATTGGTTTATTCTAAATTATATCTAATAAAGCATCATCTGAGCTCTATTGGTACATATTTATCCCCCCATTTTCTTCCACCACTAATTTTAATTAGAAACTTTTGTCATGAATTAAGCCTATAAATTAAACAATATATATATTATTTTTTGTTAATGGTCTAACGTTGGTAATGTATAAACTCTGACCATTTTGAGGAATCATAATTTGTTTAACGTATTGGTATATTTATGATTTTAATTATTTATTTCATTTTTAACCGTATTAATTAAATGTCATATCATATATGTTAATATATATAAATTATTTCTTTTTAGTTGCATAAGGAAGAATCTATGGAGGAGAAACACCTCTTGGGTTGATTATGCAGTTGATGAACCGGTGGAGGAAATGGTAATGGGTCCAGTGTGATAAATTTCAAAATTCATCTAAGTAGTGGAAATCTACAAGGCTTCATCTAATAATATGCAAAAGCTATTTTTAAAATTAAATTCAATCACATAAAAAATAATGTATAAACAAATGTAACGAAATTTAATTGCTGATAAATCTGGATAAATAAACTTAATATTAGGAGCAATCATTTTCATTTGTTTATCTTGTGTTTTTCTAACAAAAAATCTTGAAAAAATAATACGGTAGAAAATTCTGATTAAAATTTCTAATCAGCAATTTCTCTCTAAATAATTTTACCTTTTAAATTAAATTATTAAAATATGCATATAAGAGTTCATTATAAAAATGCTAAAAATCATTTAAAAAAAATATTTAATTATGATTGAAAACTTTCAGTTTTTTAAAGAAAGCTATAATACTTATATTTTTGAAAATAACATTTTCTCAAGTTTTAATGATAAAAATTTTTAGAAATGATATTTGTTTTAAGATACTGAAACTAGCATCCTAATTAATATTCCGTAGCATTGTAAGTATATTTTGTTCACGCCAATCTTTCTTAGAGAATTTTCATTTATTTTAATTGTACATATATTTGGAAAGAATTACTCAAAAAATTAAGTGGTATGGAAAAAGGGGCGGGTACTAAAAATAATACGGAATATTAATTAGGATGTTGGCAGATATGCACTTAATGATACAGTTTATTAAAGACGATGTCTATGCATTCTGCAAAATAAACATTAATTAAAAAAAAAAAAAACCTTGAGGTTCCTAATGAAATTTAGCATTCATTTTAATATTCTTACAATGGTTGTTAAAAATTTTATAAAGCAATTTATTTCTTATATTATAAAATATCCCACACAGCCCAGGGGTCGTACTCTCCGCCCTTTTTTCAGGAGATAATAATTTCTCAGAGATAATAAATTTCCGCCTTTTTTGGCACCATTAATATCATGCAGAAACGCTTCAGGTATATTTATTTCAATATGCCATGAATATTCACGGTAGAGATTATTTTATAAAAATAGTGTTAGTAATAAATTTGAAAATTTTCATTCATGAGAGTGTCCTGAAAAAAGGGCGGAGAGTACGACCCATGACAGCCACTTACATCTATAATGCATGTATAAAAGTTTAAAGAAAAATGATCCATTAGATTTCTGTAAACGTCCTACAGATATCTATTACTGAGACAAATGTCACTCTTTTTTAGATGTTTGTTAAATATCCAAATATCCAATTATTGGACTTTTTACATATAATAGATAATAAAGATACCTAAATCTTGTTTTTATCTAACATTTTCAGAGCTGCCAACCTAATCCGGCAAATTGTTAGTACCGCCACTTTTTCTACACCAGTCATTTCTTAGAGTTTTTTTCTTCTTAATTCATCGCAAATATATTTGAAGAAAAATACTTTAAAAATTAAGTGGTGCAGAAAATGGGGCGGTACTAACAATTTGTCGGATTCAGGGATGGAACACGGGCGCAGAATTCATACCGGAATCCGTTTAAGAAATTTCTCTACCTATAATAGCGTTGATTTAAGAAGTAGAAATTTTCTTACATTGATAGTGGTATGAATTCTGCGCCCGTGTTCCATCCCTGCGGATTAGGTTGGCAGCTCTGTAATTTACATCTATTAAACATCAGGAAAAAACATCTATTAAACATCGGTCTAAATTTCTTCTACATTTAAACATCTAATAGATATCTATAATTAATACAGGATATCCAGATCTTTTAATGCACATTCTTAAGATGTTTTGTGTTTTTTATGGATCAAATGGATATAATTTAGGGGTCTAATTGATATAAGTGGCTGTATGGGATAATGTATTTTTTCAGTGTTTAATAATGCACATTTATACAAATTTAGAATGGCCAAAAGTAGTATTTATATTAAGTAAGAAATATAAAGAGTTGCAAACACTTTAATTTTTTCCGAGTCATTTTTGGCTCTGTCTTTATTTCATACACCTTCTTTAAGAGTAAATTTTTCTTACTTTATCCTGATTATGTATTAGCATATTTGAAAAAAATTTAATTTATTCCGAAGAAATTTTAGCCCCGTCTTTATTTCGAACCACTTTATTTATAGAAACATTTTCTCCAATATATAGCTACAATAAAATAAGAAACAATTACACCTATAAAAAATGTGGTATGAAATAAAAGTGCAGCGAAAAATACTTCAGAATAAATTAAAATGTCGTCAACTCTACACAGTTGAATTTGTTTTAATTGTAATATAATGTAAAATACAAGACTGCCACAGACGACTTTTTGTATTCTCTTTCCGTACCACTATTCTCATAAAATAAAATGTATAATATATTTATTTAGGTAAAATAGGGGAGAGTGGGTATGAATGGGACGCAGGATTAATGGGACAATAGCAAAATTTTTATGTTTTGCATGCACCAGAAACTTGACAATTTTTCTGATATATGGCAGTACTGCGGTCATTCGTCAAGTGTAGTTTCAGAGTTGTGCTACCTATAGAAGGACAGAAAAAAATTAAAGTGTCTTTTTCTGCTGCAAAAGATACTTTTACTGATTCAATTAGGTAGTAGTTAAGAAATTAACTATTTGCTTAAAGTTAATATAACTCTTATATGGTGATAAGGCATAATCTTTTATTGTGTTTATGATATTCAAGAAGAATGCTGACAATTGTTCATTAAACCTATTTTCTATTTTATATGATCATGTAGTGGTGGGGATGAATGGGACATTCCCCACTATGTGCTAGTTTAAAATTGTACACAAGAATTATATTAAAACAAATCGTAAATAGATTTTCATTAATTTTAAAGCCTGTAGTACAATAGTTATAACATGGAATTATAAAAGTAGCATGGATATAGAGAAAAATAGATTGAAATTAATTGTTCCAATTTTTGTTTATAATAATTACGATTAAAAAAATTATAAGTTAGAATATTCAATGCAACTTAAATCAATAATATCAATAATTTAAAAAATAAATAAATAAACTAATAATAATTTAATTAAAATCACAATTTCAATCAAGCTAATTAAATAAATCCTGGTGATTATTAATGTAATACAGAATAGAATGCTTATTTTTCCTGATCAGTCGGAAGCAAAAATTTATATGGATAATTTGTACTCTATTATAATGATTTATATCTTTCTAGTGTCTTATTTATTTATTTATTTTTAGATTAAATCTTATTAGATTAAATTACCAGAGCATAGAGCACTAGGAACTGTGCGAACCAAAGGACTTTTGCCTTTCGATGTTAATTTGAGTTAATACACCAGTTCTTGTTAATTGCAGTAAATCCATAGTGTGTAATAAAATCACATAAACCAATTTAACCCTTTGGGTACATTTGGCGAGTGAGACTCGTCATGTGCTTACTAGGGCGAAGTTACGGTGGACGAGTCTGACTCGTCATCTGAATTTAAGAAGTAGGCGTTAATGTTTGCGGCACCCCCGCCAGTGGGTGTTGATCACAAACGCCTTCCTGGCGTTTTTTATGATATTTTACAACTATTTAATTAATATTCACAATTTTACAATGAAACATACTATGGATTCAAATACTTTGATTAGAAAGAATAAAATTATAATGTATATCCATTTGTAATATAAATGTGAATACAGAAAATTTTGTTCTGAAATATTGTAACATGGGAGAATAACGCCCACAGGTGGACCTTACTGTCAAAAATTCAAAATCATTCCATATAGCGACAAATTAAATCCGTCCCTTGGGCATAAAAATCTTCAAATAATTCAGTACTCAAAGGGTTAACTTAAAAAAATTCTTTACTTTCCATTTTGATTTCTTTTCTTTGTTAACTTCAGTCCTGTCTCATTCATCCCCACAGGTGGGGATGAATGGGATAATGCACATGCATGTAAAAAAAAAAAAAAAAAAAATATTGTTAATTAAACATGATAACTTCTTATTAAAGTTAGTATGTTTAACCGATTACTGAAGCGTGTTTATGAGCAATGTTACAAAATTCTGAATTACATATGGTGAACGTTATTAATAAAAACATGAAAAATGTCCCATTCATCCCCAATCTCCCCTTCATATTTACTTCGCATAAATATATTATAACTTGTCTTTCTTGAAAATAATGGTATGAAAAGAATAGAAAAAAATAAAATAAAATAAAATAAAATTTACCTGTAACAGCCCTGTAAATATTATATTTTTCTTCTTTAAAATTAAGCGCAGATGTAAATACCGGGTAGCATATACATATATATATATATATATATATATATATATATATATGAATTAATCTTTTATTGTCGTTCCTCAAATTCTAAAGAACATGACACTTTTGCTTTACTAATATTTAAAAGGAAAGCGAAATACAAAAAAGAAAAAAATATTAAATATTAATTCTAAAAATTTATAATTTTTTACATGAATACAGTCTTTAAACATAAA
Organism: Salticus scenicus; assembly: GCA_963930645.1. Classification (NCBI taxonomy): domain Eukaryota; kingdom Metazoa; phylum Arthropoda; class Arachnida; order Araneae; family Salticidae; genus Salticus; species Salticus scenicus. The sequence continues at coordinate 253,640,462 of OZ005651.1, read as the reverse complement.
AGTTACAATTAAATTAGAATTAGCTTCATTTGACATTTTCATATTAAAAAAGAAAAAAAAAAATCTCGAGAATTTGCAATGTGTGCAGATATGCCCACATTTCAGTTTATCCCAGAGCATCTTTAGAATCTTCTCTTTTTTACACCACTTTATTTGAAGTGAAATTTTCTGGAATAAAGACTTACTATTCAATAAGAAAAAAATACTCCTCAAGAAAAGTGGTGTGAAAAAAGACGGGCACTGACGATGCTCCGGAATTAATTACAATGTTGGTATCTCTACGTATGCAGATTTTAGTACCGTTATTTTCAGACAAGAAGTTTATGAAACCACAAAATAATTTCCGAAAAATTAGTGCACGGAGATTGGTACGAGAAACTTCACACAGAACGACCTCAAGCATATTTTTGGTATACTTACTAAAATTGAACTAATAAAACAAACCACAAAGTTGTTGAACTATTGGTATAAAGCATTTACTGAATTTAAAAAAAAAAAAAAAAAAGAAAGAAAGAAAACTTGTTTGGTAAACATTGGGTACAATTTTATAGAAATTCAAGAGTATCAAGAAATTCTTTGTCTGTTAATTCCACGACACATGTTATATTAGTCACCACCGGAATGTGATTGTTTTTTCTACCACAATTCTCTCATCATAAATCCTGTCCCATTTAATTCCCCCCCCCCCCCAAAAAAAAAGAAGAAGATAATACTTTTTGTATCATAGATGCCAACATTTTAATTTATTCTGCAGTATTTTTAGCCGCGCCAATATTTCGCACCACTTTATTAAAAGTAAAAATTTCTCCAATGTATAATTTCGATAAAATAATTTAAAAAATAACATTTAAAAAATAAGTGGTACATAATAAAGGCGGGCTAAAAATACTCCGTAATAAATTAAAATGTTGGCTTCTATGCTGTATGTAAACAGTGGTAGCAAAATAATAAAAATAAAAACTAAATAAAATGAGAAACAAGGTCTAAATCTCATTCTCGAGTTAAGACTCACATAGTATGTGCGATGGAGTTATCGGTAATGTAGCATCACACTACCAGAGATGTGAGCATTTTTAAGTGAGTTCTTTTTTTTTTTTTTTTTTTTTTTTTTTTACCACTAAATTTAAATAATTATTTTTGAAAAATATTTAATGCTATTTAAAACTAATGCATATTAAAAAATATGAGACAATGTTTCTTGTGAATAAAAGTAAAAGCCTTTTTTCTTTTTTTTTTTTTTTTTTTTTTCATCTTTATCTTTTCAGTTTTATTAATTTGGTACAGTCGGTAACAAAAGTGTCCGAACACTAGCAAAAATTCCTATGTAAAAAAAAGTACACTTAATACCTTTTTGTTAAATAAATCCTTATCGAGTCATGTTCTTGCATTGACTAAGAACAGGATTCGACAAGAATTTATTTAGCAAAACTGTATTAAGCATACCTTTTTTATAGAGGAATTTTCGCTAGTATTCGGACACTTTTGTTACCGACTGTAGCACTGTTTTCCCGTATATATACATATATAAACATTTTAGTTTTTGTGTCTTTCCTTTCATCAGCACCTGCTCTTGTTTGTCTAAGCAGGGTGTGTAGAGGAAAGGGCTGTTGATTGTTTAAAGTACCCAGACAATCCCAGACAATCATTGTCTAGGAACGTGCTCTTGTCTCTGGACACCTTTTTGACTTTTCGAGATGTGTTGTAGATAATTGTAGCAGTTGCACGTTCCATTGCACTATTTATGTGAATAAAGTATTAATTATGAAGTTTTAGGTCTATTATGCGAAGGTTGTAAAAAGATAAGGGAAATAAAATGAAAACGAGTAAACTAATAAAGTTGTCAAATATTGGTGTCATGATGGGAAAATTTGAATTCTAAATTCAGGTTAAAATTGGTGTAGAAAACTCAAATTTTGTGTTAATTGATTTCAATATGAAAATTTGCACGTGTCATCATTTAGACATACCTGCCAACATCCTCTTTAATATTCCGTAGTGTTTTTAGCCCCGTCCTTTTTTTTTTTTTTTTTTTTCACACTAGTAAACTTTCACAGTAATAGTCTCCATATGGAATTACAATTAAATAAGAAGAAAAATACTGAAAAATATACTAGTGTGAAAAAGGAGGCGCAACTACCAATACTACGGAATATTAATTAGGATGTTGGCAGGTATGGTTTAGAGTATAAAAACAGACTTGCGAACAATTAATTTAATCTGGGGCACTGATGATACCCGCCATTTTTTCCCACTGCATTATTTATAGTGAAATTTTCTTCTATATACAGACATGCCAAGTTATTACTAATGAAAAATAACGTTCATACCCCAATCCGGAAATAGTAATCGATGTCACATTAAATCGCAGATAATTTCTACTAAAAAATTCCATTGTTGAATCCCTGTGTTGTTTAGATGAATCACAGTACCTAATGAAATTTATTACTTGTTGAAAAGTTACTCTTCTATGCGTTGGCCGCTAAGGATACGCTGAAAAAAAAAAACAGTCAAGTTAAAATTAAATTAAAGAAGAAACTGGTTACCCAAGAACGCATCCACGAGGCAAAATATCGGTTAAAGCAAATTTATTTAGTATTCCAAAACATCTCATTTGGAGCGTGACCATAGATGGAATATCAGTACAAAGCATACAGCATCACATCTTATAAAATTTATATTTTTCTCTTTAAAGGAATAGGTAAATTATCTAAATAAATTAAATTATAAATTAGATTCCTTAATCTTAAACAACTACTTAAAATATAACGATTTTGTCCTATAAATAATAAATTTTACATTATGCGTTTTCTAATTTTTATAACTTCCATTTCATCCCTTTTTCAATGTAGCTGAAACAAAAATCTTTGATCTGTTCCCAGTATTCACTTAACATGCTTAGCGTACTGAAAATTCTTTTCGCTCTGTAAATGATAATGTTTTGACTTATTTCTATCCTTTCGCTTTTTGAAACCAGAAAATAATTAATTCGGTGTCTTTTAATCTTACATCGAAGCAGCCTCTCGTCGCCTAATTTACATCAACGATCAAATAAAATATGTGCTTAGTTTGTTACTTTCCCAGGGTCTAAATCTTGTCGAAATCATGCCAACATTCCCTAACAACGGTCAATAATTACTCGTGGCTTTTTTAAAAATATACATGTGAATATTCCTAACGTTACCGCAACCAATCTCTATCTTAGAACTTTGAACTTGGCGTATAATTCAACGCCAAAGGCATTGTCATTTGTTTTGCTTCAGTTTAGGAGCGGACACTTCTTTTTTGATCATCGACATGTAAAAGGCTCAAGAGCGATTCGGGCCCAGGGCCCGGCATGATTCTCGCGATTGTTTCCCCACTCCATGCTGTATGCTTTGTACTGATATTCCATCTATGGTCACGCTCCAAATGAGATGTTTTGTAATACTAAATAAATTTGCTTTAACCGATATTTTGCCTCGTGGATGCGTTCTTGGGTAATCAGTTATCATCTGTAATTAATTAAACTTAACTTTTTTTCAGCTCTATCTGAAGTGCCAAAATCAACACTAATAATTCGTGAACTGCAACTATTCATCGTCAGATATCAATTATCAATACAACATACTGGTGCCGATACCTTAAAGAGGCATTTTTAATTTAATTTAATGGAGTGGGGGAACCAACTTGCTTTGCAATTTATTACTTTATATCATTCAAAAGTTTTTCTATGTGGATTTTTCACCAGTAAGATGACTCTATTGATATTATGCTAGACAAAAATTCTACTTTTATACATTGACAGCAAACAATCTTGCATCGTGGTCGAAATAAATAATTTGTGGATTTAAGGAAGAGGAGAAATGATTTTAGCAATACTATTTTGCATAAACAGTTTACCGACTGTTATCAAGAACATTTATGATATTTGCTAAATATGTGAACAGTATAATGGAAGTGTTTTCTCTCGATCAACATTTATCTTGCTAGCACTCTAGTGTGTTTCTATTAATGATACGCGGCAGATGGAAATATGAATAATTAATTCCTACTCAACTGCATAAATCTAAAAAAACGAACCGCAAAAAAAAGAAAAATCTCTTCCATAAATCGAATGAATTTCTAATTACATCTTTTAGAAGATGTATGCGACATGCCGTGGTGTTAAAGAAGAAATACTTATTCTTCAGAGTAAAGCGGTGTCCTTTTTCGCCTAAAAAAAAAAAAAAAAAGAAAAAAGAAAAAAAAAAAGAAAAATTTATTCCTCATATTAGCTTTACAGCTGTGAAATAACTCTTGAAAACTATCCTAACCGCATGTTTTCGAGTCGAGCTGTATTAACTCAATTACTTTTTAATCAAAAAGGAAAAGCTTCGCAAATATGAAATTTTGCATTTGATAAGTCACAGACGGAGATAAAAATAGGAGTAAACAGTGAAAGCTTAACGTATCACATCAAAGAACCGCAAATTTTATTATGTATATTTTACAAGATTAATTTACCTATTTGTTGTTGAGTGCATACCTGAGAAGTGAGTGTTTTTTTTTTTTCATCAGATCGGATAATTATTGAGAATACCGAAATCTGTACAAACTTTTATTATGCTGAAAGGAACGTCATATCTCCTTATTATCTATACTTAAAACTCATTTGAATTGCTGCTCAGTTACAATCTCCAAGTAATTATATTCATGTGATTCTAATCGCAAATAGATTTAGGAACCGATTTCATTTTTCAGAGTTAAAAATTGTTCCAAGATTGGTCTTCAGACTTAGTGAAATTCTTCACACTATGTTTTCTTTTAATTCAACATATTTGTAGACTGATGTATTTTTCCCTGCACATTTATATGTTAAATGTGAAACTCATTTTGAATATTCAGTTAAACTTATCTGAAAGGAGATTAATGCATCGTGGTAAAAAAAAAAAAAGGTAAATAATAAAAAATAATGTTTTTAGAGGATCTCATTATACATCACGAATTGGTAAGTGATTTTTTTTTTGCTTTTCATTTTTGTTTCTAGCAGTTTATTAAAAGTGGCTAAGTCAATTAATTAAAAATTAGTTATTAGAAATTTACTTTAAACACTTAGTTGTTTTTTGTGTATATTTTAAACAATCATATTTCTTGTGTTTTGCTATGTGCTTAAATCAAAGATTTTTTTCGTTAGCTCTTTAAAATCATTCAGTATTCAGAAACATTTCTGTTCTCTGATACATTTTTGTGACATTTGTCTAGTACTAAAAAAAAAATCTGTCTTTAGTAATAACAATAACTCAGTTTTTAAAAAATCATATTTAATAATAGTTATCATGAGTATACAAATTATTTTTTAAATTATCTTTGTTACTGTAAAAAAGTAAAGCAAGTTATTATTTAAAGGTAATAATTAATTTAATAATTATAATTGGTACAGTGCCTTTTTAGGATATGCCAGTTGTCTAGCAATGGAGAATAATATTGGAATGTTATGTGAATCCTCATTGTGCGTTTAGTATTTGCTGGCGTACTTATTCCCATATGCTATATTCGATTTATCATGAAATTTTCTTTTATTTTTACATTAATTGACATTTTTGCATTGTTCATTATAATAATTATATTTTAAAGTTTAAAAAAAAAAAAAAGAGTTACTACTGCAGGAATATTTAATAATGATTTTTCTCAGTTTACTCTGAAAAATATTTATATACATTATATATATACGTACACAATTATTTTAGATGTGTAATATTTGATCACATTCTAGTTTGATAGCAATCTTTGTGCAGTATCAACAGTTAGTCTTTATATACAGTGTTTACTTATCTCTATTTCTTGAAAATGAGAGAATTTTTAAAATCCAATTACACACACACACACACACATATAGGTATTGACTTCACTCATTTGAGAATTACTTCAGTTTTTATTGTTTTCTGTAACCATAAATATTTTTAAATATTTAGTTATTTACACATTACTCATTGTTCTATTTTAATCATTATTTTGTTTTGCATTTCTTTAAATTTATGACACATTGGTGCATATTTCACACATGAAAATTGTCACTGAAATGTAGTATCTATATTTATATATTTCAAAATTTCAAATATATGTCATTTTTACAATGACCTTTTTCAGACATGTTTACAGGTATTATTCTTACAAACACAATTATTTATATAATAATTAGAATTAAAAAAAAAAAAAAAAAAAAAAAAAAAAAAGAGAATTTTTTTCTGCACATTTACATATCAACGTATTTACAGTGTTTACTTATTTGAGTTATTTCACGTTATTTTATCATATTTTCTGGTATTTATCAATGTATGTTTGCTACTACATGGTATTTTAATGATTTGCTGAGAGTTTTTACTTGCATTTCTACTATAACAAACATGATACTTTTCACATTGTCCTCTACAACTCATTATAATATTTTATACATTCCACACAAATATTTCTTATATTTTGTTTAAAAAAAAAAAAAAAATAAGATTTCTCGAAGCAATGTTTAGTATTGTAATATTTAATAAGTTACTTTCGGCAGGGCTTCTCCACTCTACACACATTTATTTACACACAATTTTACAAATATTTTCTCACACATTGTACATAAAAAAAATAATAACAATTATGTTAAGGTAAATTTTTGATCAATCACAAATTTACATGATTGATTTGCCTTGCTCAGTAACTGTAAAAAATATTTACTGCTGACTTTTGCATATGAGATAATCTTTGTTTTTCTTAAACATACAGACACACTTTCATATACATACATCATACATAAAATAATTTTGATTTTGAAGCTGATTATAATAAACATTGATCGTACTGAAATTCAATATAATAAATATTATAAACATTTTTAATTGAATAACTAAATGAAGATATTTAATGATATTTTGTGCACTTAGCAACATTATTTTCAATAATGTTACAAATATTCTATATCTACATATTTTCTCTTACATACACATTACTTTATATTCGTCTGAATTATATATCTAAATGATATTTTAATTCCAATAATACATTCACATAAATTCACATTGATATTTTGCAAATATGTAAAAGATAATTTTACATCTTAAGATAATTAATATTCACATTAATAATAATAAAAAAAAAAAAAAAAATTGCAGTTCATCATGTTTTTCATTTTAATGTAGATTTATGCCCTACATTTGTGTTGTGTAGCGCTCCAATGCATATGTGGTAATTTTGTCATGCATGTTGTTTTCCTTGCACTTGAATATCTGGCCAATTTTTCTTTTGTGGGGTGGTAGCATGTATGGCATTTGGTGCATGAATTTACTTTTCACACTAATTTCCAGAATACACAATATAATTTAATATTGGTAATACATTAAAAAAAAAAAAAAAAAAAAAAAAATCAGATATGTTCTGAATTAACAAATAAATCGAAGGATAAATCTTGTATCTGCAAAATACAATTACACCACATTTCTTATTTATATAACATGTTTTTACTCTTTTTACACAATTTTTGTTTGAATTTTATGATATACTAATAATACATTTTTCATAAACAAACACACATTAAAACAATATATATATATATATATATAAATAAATAAATTATTACATTTTACATAAAAAAAAAAAATAAAAATAAAAAAAAAGGCATTACATTTTATGCACACAGAAATTTACTTGTACACTTATTTCAATTTTATGGTATTATACACAAGCATACACACTCTTTTTCTGTCTTTACAAATAAATAAATAAATGTTGCTTCAAAAAAAAAAAAAAAAAAAAAAAAAGAGTGAGAGAAAAGGAATTGTATACTTCCCAAGAATACACATTAATACATAATTTTAATAACAATCAATTAAATGCAATTAAATTCACTGTATGTATATGTAATTTTCTATTCTGTTTGCACTTTGAATTGCTATCATTGGTAATGTACATCCTCATTGTGTCAGAGAAATGGAGTAAGGATTTTTCTCCACATTTATCACGGATATGTCTTTTTATTACTGCTCGTAAATTTTCTGAAGTAAATTGTTGCTTGAGATATATATGAAAAGTTTAGTGGTTGCTATATATATATATATACTGATAAGATAATATTTTACATTATATGAAATTTGATACTGCAGTTAATAATAAATAAATAAATAAATGGTGATGAGCAAAAACATACCTAGCTGAAATAAAGCTATGGTTTTTATTCATTTTTAGCAACCTTATGGCTCATCAAGACGTCTTTAAAAAAATTTTTTTGTCATGACTTATATTGAAGAGTGCACTTATTTATATATATATATATATATATATACTAGCTGACCCGACAAACGTTGTTTTGCCATATAAATTATTTCTAGAGAGTATTTTGCTAGAAAAAAATAACTAACTTATTGTAAGTGTGTAAGGATGTGGTATATAAGTGAAACAGGTATGGAGCGCTGTGATCGGTGACTGTGAATTCCGATTATAACGTAAAAGACATAATTACCGAAATTTTCGATACTTGCTTCTTGCTACTTTCTACTTGCTACTTGTTATTTAAAACCTCCGCTGAATGTCGAACAGCACAAAATTTTATTTCATACGGCAACTATTTCAATTTATGAGAGAATCTCTGATAGCAACGAATTTCACATGAAAATTCCGTCTTTTTTGAATAAGCTGTAACAATCTGGACCGATTTGATGAAAATTTTTATCAAAAAGTTATTACAATATCTAACATCATTACATGTACATTTATCACAATTCAGTCAATCGATGCATGTTAGTATGTGTATAGTAAGAGCGAAGTGAAATGTAGAGTTCGTATTAAATAAAAACTTAAACTCGTTTTAATTAAAGGTGAAAATGTTGAAACTCAATTTATTTTATAACAGGTATATTTTTTTAATCTACAAAAACTTAATTTATCGTAATGCCATTGGATGAACGATATTTTTGGTTAATCCCTGAGGAGAATACACAAACAAATTCGAAGGTTTTCCAACCCTGGAACTCGCAACATATAATTGGCCGTGAGAAAAGCACGGATTTTCTAAATCTAAGCCACAAATTGGGACCCCTTTGGTGACTGTAAATATTTTAAGCCATTTTTGCAATGAATTGAAATGGCTATCTCAATTGTGGAACTAAAGATCTTGGCGAGAAGCGTCCGAGATACTTCGGTGCCAAATTACAAATTTTGCCAAATAGATCCGATACTAAAGGTGTTCCATTCAAAAAATAAATAAATAAAATATCAGTGGCATACACACGCACAAAAGTATGGAACCCCATTGGTGACTTTAAATATTTTAAGCCATTTTTGCGATGAATTGAAATGGCTATCTCAATTGTGGAACTAAAGATCTTGGCGAGAAACGTCCGAGCTACCTCGGTGCCAAATTTTCCATACAAAAAATAAATAAATAAAATATCAGTGACATACACACGCACAAAAGTATGGGAACCCTTTGGTGACTTTAAATATTTTAAGCCATTTTTGCGATGAATTGAAATGGCTATCTCACTTGTGGAACTAAAGATCTTGGCGAGAAGCGTCCGAGCTACTTTGGTGCCAAATTTCAAATTTTGCCAAAGGGATCCGATACTAAAGGTGTTCCATTCAAAAAATAAATAAATAAAATATAATAAATTAGCTACACAAATAAATTTGTAGGTTGGTGTAGTTGTTAATCAACGCGCGTTTAAATTGGATAGAAAATTATATAAAATACTCACTCCAATTCCACTAAATTTGCAAAATGTATAGTTTTTTATGCACACTTCAAAACTCTTCAAACACTAATTACATCTTGATGTAATATTTCAATTAGGGCACAATTTTTTGTATAACAATAATAGCACGAAGTTACAAAATATTTTCCTGAATTTGATCGCAGCACCAACTGTCGGGACAAACCGGAATTACAATAGAATATACGCAAGCGAAGTGTGACGTCACTGACCGTCAGTGGATGCAAGAAAAAGATTTCCTTTGTTAATCTCCCATTATATTTTTTATAAAAAATTATTAAAAATCGAGGAAAATTATTTCTCGATTTTAATCCCCGTATTTGGGTATAGATATGTATTAGTTACCGTATACATGTGTTAGATTGAGTTATTTTGCTCTCAAATTGACAAAATTTTAATTTTAAATTTCAAAACTCTGTCTTCCTTGGCGTTTTTTGTATTTGGCGATCAAAAACGTAATACGAAAATATACATGCCTGGTGTATATTTTCGTAATATGTATTGTACGAAATTGTTTCATATTATTCATTACTCTCTTAATATATGTTGTTGAAATAACCATTATTTTTGAAAGAAATTAAACATGTTCGCCAGATGATATGGCGATATTTTTTTTTCCGCCAAGGATGACAGAGTTTTGAGATTAAAAATTCAAATTTTATCAATTTTAATAAATTTTATCAATTTTTTTGTAAATCTAAACCATTCTCGAATCCACCTGAAGACACTCAAAAAATTTCATTAAACTCGGTCCAGCCATTTAGGAGTTCAGTGACATACACACGCACAAAAGAAATATATATATAAAGATTGATGAAAGATATATTATAAAATATATCTACTTGGCCTAAGAAGCAATGGACTTTATAAAAATAAATAAAATAAACTGTTATTGACATGTCATCTTTAGTGTAGCATTTTATAATCATTGCTTGCTTATTATTCAATTGTGTTTGTGTTTATACGTGACCATAGATCCATATTAATCAGTTACTTGTATAATTACATATATGCTTATTTCATTATATTAGTGTGTTATATTTTATTATATTAGTGTGTTATTTTATTTTATTTCATTGTTTATTTGTGTTAATTACATTCCTATATATTTGTTAATTTAGAAAGAGCATGGTTGCACTTTTTTTTGTGGCAAGAGGGAGAAAATATGTGATAAATATTATCACATATTATAAAATTTATATTCTTCTCTTTAAAGGAATAGGTAAATTATCTAAATAAATTAAATTATAAATTAGATTCCTTAATCTTAAACAACTACTTAAAATATAACGATTTTGTCCTACAAATAATAAATTTTACATTATGCGTTTTCTAATTTTTATAACTTCCCTTTCATCCCTTTTTCAATGTAGCTGAAACAAAAATCTTTGATCTGTTCCCAGTATTCACTTAACATGCTTAACGTACTGAAAATTCTTTTCGCTCTGTAAATGATAATGTTTTGACTTATTTCTATCCTTTTGCTTTGTGAAACCAGAAAATAATTAATTCGGTGTCTTTTAATCTTACATCGAAGCAGCCTCTCGTCGCCTAATTTACATCAACGATCAAATAAAATATGTGCTTAGTTTGTTACTTTCCCAGGGTCTAAATCTTGTCGAAATCATGCCAACATTCCCTAACAACGGTCAATAATTACTCGTGGCTTTTTAAAAAATATACATGTGAATATTCCTAACGTTACCGCAACCATTCTCTATCTTAGAACTTTGAACTTGGCGTATAATTCAACGCCAAAGGCATTGTCATTTGTTTTGCTTCAGTTTAGGAGCGGACACTTCTTTTTTAATCATCGACATGTAAAAGGCTCAAGAGCGATTCGGGCCCAGGGCCCGGCATGATTCTCGCGATTGTTTCTCCACTCCATGCTGTATGCTTTGTACTGATATTCCATCTATGGTCACGCTCCAAATGAGATGTTTTGGAATACTAAATAAATTTGCTTTAACCGAAATTTTGCCTCGTGGATGCGTTCTTGGGTAACCAGTTTCTTCTTTAATTTAATTTTAACTTGACTGTTTTTTTTTCAGCGTATCCTTAGCGGCCAACGCATAGAAGAGTAACTTTTCAACAAGTAATAAATTTCATTAGGTACTGTGATTCATCTATACAACATACTGGCCGTGATCGTATAGTGGTTAGTACATTGCGTTGTGTCCGCAATAACCCAGGTTCGAATCCTGGTCACGGCACCAGTATGTTGTATAGATGAATCACAGTACCTAATGAAATTTGATACTTGTTGAAAAGTTACTCTTCTATGCGTTGGCCGCTAAGGATACGCTGAAAAAAAAACAGTCAAGTTAAAATTAAATTAAAGAAGAAACTGGTTACCCAAGAACGCATCCACGAGGCAAAATATCGGTTAAAGCAAATTTATTTAGTATTCCAAAACATCTCATTTGGAGCGTGACCATAGATGGAATATCCGTACAAAGCATACAGCATGGAGTGGGGAAACAATCGCGAGAATCATGCCGGGCCCTGTGCCCGAATCGCTCTTGAGCCTTTTACATGTCGATGATCAAAAAATAAGTGTCCGCTCCTAAACTGAAGCAAAACAAATGACAATGCCTTTGGCGTTGAATTATACGCCAAGTTCAAAGTTCTAAGATAGAGAATGGTTGCGGTAACGTTAGGAATATTCACATGTATATTTTTAAAAAAGCCACGAGTAATTATTGACCGTTGTTAGGGAATGTTGGCATGATTTCGACAAGATTTAGACCCTGGGAAAGTAACAAACTAAGAACATATTTTATTTTATCGTTGATGTAAATTAGGCGACGAGAGGCTGCTTCGATGTAAGATTAAAAGACACCGAATTAATTATTTTCTGGTTTCAAAAAGCGAAAGGATAGAAATAAGTCAAAACATTATCATTTACAGAGCGAAAAGAATTTTCAGTACGCTAAGCATGTTAAGTGAATACTGGGAACAGATCAAAGATTTTTGTTTCAGCTACATTGAAAAAGGGACGAAAGGGAAGTTATAAAAATTAGAAAACGCATAATGTAAAATTTATTATTTAAAGGACAAAATCGTTATATTTTAAGTGGTTGTTTAAGATTAAGGAATCTAATTTATAATTTAATTTATTTAGATAATTTACCTATTCCTTTAAAGAGAAAAATATAAATTTTATAATATGTGATAATCTATATCACACCCTGTATTAAAGCTACGGAGAATCCTTAATAGCCTGGTAAAGCTGAGTATGTAATTACGAATAAATAAGAACAAAAATACTCTTTAACATACTTGCCAATATCCTAATTAATATTCCGTAGTGTTGTTAGTTTTGCCCTTTTTATCACACCAGTAAATTTTTAGAATAATATTCTCCAAATGCAATTACGATTAAATAAGAAGAAAAATATTCCAAAAAGATACTGGTGTGAAAAGAAGGCGGGGCTAACAATACTACGGAATATTAATTAGTATGTTGGCGAGTATGCTTTAAGTACAATGGTGCAAAAAAATAACAAATATGAACTTTGCTCTAGAATGAATTTAAATGTTGGCATGTCTGATAAAATTTCTTGCTGAATTAGGGGAGAGGTTGTTTTAAAATTAAAAACTTTTTCTAAAATTCTAAACTGAGTTCCTTGAGCGTAAGTAATTAGAATTTGACTTCTGGGTTAAATATACGTACTATTTTATTTCTATGAAATACATTTCATTTGAAAAATATTGTTTTAAAGACATTTTCTTTATTTATAAATCAGCTATTATAGCTTTCCTGTAATCGAATCTCCATATTTGCACCTATAAAACCATTAAACTTATTAAATTTATCATTATCGTCTATAAATTGATTTAAAATAAAATGTTACTTTCTTTCTTTTCTTTTTTCTTTACATAGAGTAAGATATTTAAATTATTAGACACTCAGTTTAAAACTAATAAAACTAGTCCCAACTAAAACAATTAAAAACTTTTTCGTGATAAACTTTAATCTGAAGTAACACATATATACTTATAACTACCAACTTGTACGTTTTTTTACTACTGGAATTTTATAATAACGGGTGTGTCAAAAAAAAATGTATACACACTTTGAACCGACATAGAAACAGTATTCCCCGTACTACAAGGTTCAATTTCCAACATGATGGCGCCCCGCCGCACTATCATCGCGATGCACGAGCATCACTGGATCAAAATTTGTCAGGGCAGTGGACAGGACGCAGGGGGCCAATCGAGTTTCCTCCACGCTCTCCAGACCATACGCGCTGGATGTCTTCTTATGGGGCACAGTAAAAGATGAGGTATACAAACGTAAGCCACGTAACCTAGACACTCTTTGGAATGAGATTCAAACAGTGTGCGCAGAAATCCCATTGGACACGTTGGTGCGATGTGCGGAATCAGTGGTGATTCGTACTCAGCAATGTATTGAGGCTGAAGGCCGCCAATTTGAACAGTAATCACATTTAATAGCAGGAGACTTGGCGTTGGAATATTAAAACAGGAATAAACTACTACGTCAGAAACGCCAAAGAAAAATTATTGAGGTGCATACAGCTGTTTCGGTAGCCTAAAGCGTACCGTCTTCAGTGCAAAAAGAATTCTGAATCTGGAGAAGTGCTCGTATATATAGGAGAGGGACCGGATTTAGTTCAACCAATAGGATTACGGAAGAGGTGGGGTGGCCAATAGGAATTAAGGAATGTGTAGCTGTGTAAACAGTAGAAAAATTACGGAAATGTGGACTGAATGTAAAATTTTCAACAATCAGACAAATAGGGAACAGCGAAATCACAATTTACAAGGTTTTTAAAATTTTTATAAATATGGAAAGCTTCAAAGAAATCAAGTTCATGAATGGATATGGGTCTGCAAATTATTTTAACTGAATTAAATTTAAAATTATGATTTTCCTCCCAGCAATGTTTAGAAATAGCCGATTTATTGGTTTCTTGTTTGCGGACCTAATTCATATGTTCTTTTAGACGAAATTTAAGACTGCGTTTGACTGCGTTGCATAAACTCACCTTTTCTCAGTTAAAAGATCCTATTGATATGCATAATTCTTGGGGCATTTATAGTATTTCCTGTCACTGTGGTTTATCATATATTGGCCAAACTAAACGCAGTCTTAAATTTCGTCTAAAAGAACATATGAATTACGTCCGCAAACAAGAAACCAATAAATCGGCTATTTCTAAACATTGCTGGGAGGAAAATCATAATTTTAAATTTAATTCAGCTAAAATAATTTGCAGACCCAAATCCATTCATGAACTTGATTTCTTTGAAGCTTTCCATATTTATAAAAATTTTAAAAACCTTGTAAATTGTGATTTCGCTGTTCCCTATTTGTCTGATTGTTGGAAATTTTACATTCAGTCCACATTTCCTTAATTTTTCTACTGTTTACACAGCTACACATTCCTTAATTCCTAGTGGCCACACTCCCCACCTCTTCCGTAATTCTATTGGTTGAACTAAATCCGGTCCCTCTCCTATATATACGAGCACTTTTCCAGATTCAGAATTCTTTTTGCACTGAAGACGGTACGCTGTAGGCTACCAAAACAGCTGTATGCACCTCAATAATTTTTCTTTGGCGTTTCTGACGTAGTAGTTTATTCCTGTTTTAGTAATCACATTTGCATCAGAAAGGGCATTTATGTCTCAAATTTTAATTTAAGCTTTCCATTTCCACCTATCTAATCTTGTAAAACGGAATATAAATTTGCTATGAGTGTTCAAAATGTGTATACATATTTCTGATGCACCCGGTAGATATATTTAATAATTTCTTTAGTAGTTTTCTACTATTAAACATGATGGAAATTTTTGCAAAAAAATATTAGTGTTAAAAGACCGTACAAGTTGACATCTATCTGTAGCTGTTATATATATATATATATATATATATATATATATATATATGCCAATATCCTAATTAATATTCCGTAGTAATGTTAATACCTACCTCCTTTTTAACACCAATCTTTATTAAAGCACTTTTCTTCTTATTTAATCGTAATTAAATTTGGAAAGAATTACACTAAATTCCATGCATACTTGCTAATCTAACCCGATTGTTAGTTCTCGCCTCTTTTTGTAAACCACTTAATTTTTAGAGTAATTATCTACAAATATACTTACCATTAAATAAGAAGAAAAGTACTCTAAAAAAAAAAAGTGTGAAATAATAGGCGGATACTTACAATACTACGGAATATTAATTAGGATGTTAGTGGATGTATATATATACATGTATAAAAGCAAGTGGGGAAAAAAAGGCAAAATCCCTCTTTAGTGATAGATTCTGTAAACAGTGATTTTGCAACAGAACTATCAAAAATGGTTCCAGTAGTATATTACAGTTATACTTTTGTATACCATAATTTTTTAATAAACATGTCTCATATAAGACGTGATTAAACAATTAGATAGATACTTTACAAAATTAGTGGTGTTAAAAAATAAAATTTTATTATTTATCTGGCAACCTTGCTCATATAAAAATTAACAGAATAATTATAGAAATTTATTGTAGCATAGATTTAAAGCACCATTTTTGACTGAAAATTTCTTGATATTTTATTTTTACTTCTAGAAATGAACATATAAATGTACTTTTACAGACTTATTCTTGCAAAGACATGCTTTAAAGAAATGAAAGTTTCAACACTAAGAAAATTTTAGAGAAAAATGTAGTTATTTCACTTTTGCAAGGAATGGCATTTTTTTAATATTCAAAATATTTTAAAAAGCATTCGAGACCAATATTCTTAGTTATTAGTTTTTAAATAAGTATTCGTTAAGCTATAAATTTCAAAGGTCTCGAAAGCTTTTTAAAATATTTTGAATTAAAAAAAAAAAAAAAAAAAAAAAAAAATCTCTTGCAAAATATAAATATCTATATTTTTCTCTAAAATTTTCTTAGAGTTGAAACTTTTATTTCCTTATAGCATGCCTTTGCAAGCATAAATATCTATTTTATGCTTTTTAGAGCTCCACAATAGAAAGCATCTACTGTTAAAAAATACATTTTTACTTAAATTTTTATTTTGCGTATTTTTAGTTACAAAAATCTTCTAAAACAAAACTAATAAAAAGTTCTTAGGATATTGTGTAGACACTGAAATATTTTGTTTTATCAATTGACACCTTTTCTATTAATTATCTGCAAAAAATAACATATCAGCCCTTCGAGGATCGAACCTACGACCATCGTTATCAGCATAACGCTCTAACCCAAAGTCTAAGAACAGCCAAGAAAAGTCATGGAACACACTAGAATTATCTAACAAATTCATATACAAAAAGAATATTGTTCTCGAATGCTTTTTAAAATATTTTAAAGATTTAAAATTTTCCATGTCTTGCAAAAGTGAAATAATTCATTAAAAAGAAAACATTTCGAAAGCCATCCTCATATTACTGTGTAATTTTTAGAAGATTAATATGTGAGATTGTTGCAGAAAAAATTTCATTTAATTTATCATTTTTATTTAAGCTTTTTTTTTTTTTTTTTTTTTTTTTTTTTTTTTGTAGATTTATAAAAGATATTTTACTAGAAAATCCTCGATGAATAAATGAAATGTGTTTTTATTCAATGATAAATAATTTTGAGCAAAACAATTTGTACATTTATCCTAATAAACGACTTTTAAAATTTAAAGTAATTTTTAAGTGATCATAATTTTTTTAGCTTTTAATTAGCTGTTGATGTTTTTCAAAACCGTAGAAATTTGCTAAACATATTTTTACACAAAATATTAACATTTTCTTTTTAATTTGCGATATTCATAAGAAGGACATATCTACATAAATATTGCAATTTTTGGAAAAGTACTGAAAGAAGAGCTCGTAAACTTTTTTGTCCTATATTAAAATTTAATATATATATATATATAATACAGCATTATTGATAAATTTATACGATATACAGTCATATAATAGAACTATTCTTAAAAAGTGGTGTTAAACAAAACAGGACTACGTGAGCCTATTGTTCGAAATCTTAAGAAATGTTTAACTAAACATTATTAAAAAAGAATATTTAAGAAACACGTAATACAAAACTGAGTGCTTATAAGTATACCAATTTTATTAGAATTGTTGACTACTGCATTTATTTTTAAGCATTATTTTAGGTTTAAAAACATTTTTAAAAATTTTAGTTTTTTTCTTATTCTATTTTTTTTATTTGCATAATTCAATAGCAAAAGATAGTTTAAGAATAGCCTCCTAAACTAGATACCTTCCGCGTGGCTCGGAAACTTGGCAACAGTTCAAGCGGTAGACAGCGCCACCTGGTACAGATTGCGCGACTTTTTTTTCAACTGTCACCAATAATTTTAAAAAGTGATATATATGATATATATAATCGACGTTTCTTCGATTCAATTCGCATTTTATGTATATCAAATCCTACTTTTAAAAATTTTTGGTGACTGTTGAATAAAAAAGTCGCGCAATCTGTACCAGGTGGCGCTATGTACCGTTAAGTTTTCGAGCCATGCGGAAGGCATCTAGTTTAGTAGGCTATGGTCTAACAAGGAAACATTCAAAAGGTGTCATCTTCAAAAAATATTGAAAAAAATATATGTGATTCTACTCTTCATAAAACACCAGTAAGTGAAAAAATTATCGGCTGAAATGAATTACAGAGACCGGGCGATTTAGCGCTGTTAGGTGATACGTTTTCTAGCACCGAGATTGCCGTGTACGAACAGAACTGTGTTTTGCTTTTCCGCCAAGTACTTAAAATAAATCACTTAACAGTGTGAAATCACCAAATAAGCTTAATTTTGATAATTTTTTGTGGTCGCTGTAATTCATTTCAGCCGGTAATTTTTTCACTTTCTGGTGTTTTATGAAGAGTAGAATCATATATATATATATATATATATATATATATATATATATATAAATTTCAAGATTTTTTTTTGAAGACGACACCTTTTGAATGTTTCCTTGTAAGTCACACAGAACGTTAAAATTTCCTACAATTATTAATCTGCAAAAATCTTTATTCATACATTTACAACTTCTTTGTGATTAAACATAATAGTAAGAATTGTTAAAAATTATTGGTGGAAGTGAATCTATCATTTATAGTGACTAACACTACATTTACATAGATTTACCAATTTATATATATTTATACCATAAAAGTGCATTAATTAATGTAATTTATTAATACAATTTATTGTATTTTCTGAAATATTTTCGTTACTTTCGAAATTTAAAACGCATAAGAAACAGTAAATTTTCTTAAACGTAAATATCATACAAGAATTACATACTGAAACTTTGCACAAAATAATAATAATTATAATTATTATTATTATTATAAATAAATAAATAAATCTAAGCGCGGAAATTATTGCTTCACAGACTTTTCTCTTTTTGCTTTGTTATATCAATTAATACTTAGATTTAAAAAAAAAAAAAAAAAAAAAAAAAAAAAAAAAGTAAAAAATTTACATAAGAAGTAATAATCTGTTATCCCTTATAAAAGCTGGCATCCAACAACATATAAAAGAGATACCAATAATTTAAACAAGTGTCATTTTCTGACAGAGAAAAGTCCTTGAAGGTATTGTGAAGATTGACATAAAGAAAAGTGCCCCGAGTTAAAAAACTTTATAAAGAAGCAAGCATTAAATTTCAGAAATAAACACAAAGTAATGTTTCATAATAAATGCGACATGTATAAATTTGTGTATGAAAAGTAACAAAAATATGCATACATATTTAAATGTTAAGGTTTCATAATTGATTTGCTTAGGTATATTAAGTTATTTTAGAAAAACACAGTAAAAATACATTTTTTTGAGATTTTAAACATTATACTAATCGGATTTCAAACGATATTTTAATTTCAAAGTGTATTAAATATTTATTCGATTGTTTATTTGTTATTTTACATTATACAACGTGTACAACTTTAACAATTCAATACCTTTTAGTAGTTAAGCAACACTGCATTACTTTTCAATAAATTTATTGACAACTGGAACTGACATTTATTAATAAACAATTTTGAAAATTTCGGCACCTTTACTACTTAGATAGTTAAATTATTTAGATAATTCTGGCATTATGATAATGTAAAATATAGCAATATATTGGAAAGAAAAAAAAATCGATAACTATTAGCAAACAATAAAAGTTTTTTTTTTTTTTTTTCTGTTTGTTTACTTATAATGTAAAGTAGTGAAGACTTACTCATTCTCTCGAAATTGCTCTGAGGTTTAAGCTTAAGTTGTCCATAGAAAGTTTGGTTTAATTGTTTGGCCATGTAGAATTTGGTTAGTTGAAGGTAAAGGTGTCCATTAAAATTTCGTTCAGATGGCGTTGGTTTCGGTTGTGTTTGAAAAGGTCTTAAAGGGAGGTGATAGTAGTTGTGATGTTTTAAAGTTGATTTGTATGCCAGTATTTTCAGTTTAGATGGTTTAGGGTGAACGAACTAAAATATTTCTCCAGTTAAACTAGTAAAGTTACCTTCAGTAAATCTTCGAGTGTGGTTTTGGAGAATAGTAGAGTGAACACTATACTCTTTATAAGTGGATTCTAACCGGCAATATATCAAGTTTAAGAAGTTCTTTGGTGAGTTGAAATTAACATTCAATCACATTAAGTCATGCTTTATGTTAAATTTAAGTAAAACTTAAAATGACGATTGGAAAGTATTTCTCCCCCTCTTTCTTTTAAAGCTCTAGTAAAAGAGTTAGCATTTGTTTATATATATATATATATATATATACAGGTGCTGGACAAAATAATGGAGACACTTTCATTTTTTTTATGTTTTGTCGAATATCTTGAAAAATATTTAATGTTATTCTTAAATTTTGGGAATAAAGATAACGTGTCTTTTCTCATATATTTCAGCAAAGATTTTGTCACGAGGTTCCTTTAAGGGACGAACAACAAATCCAATAGCATAAAAATATCAGTGATTCTTCTGTACCTGGAAGTACGTTGATTCATCTGCAAATTTCAGATATAGTTATAAATGTTATATTTTATACGTGTGTGGAGATTTGCGAAGATAGCTTGAATGTTTAAAAGTTATCAATATTTTATTAAAAAATGGAAAAATTTCCTGTGTTTTTACATTATAACTCTAAAAGGTTGCCTAGAAAATTCCTGAAACTTTCAGAAAACATGACAAAATGTGCCTAGTATACTATATACCCCAATTTCAAAATAACACAGGGGACAAAACATTGCTTAAAAAATATGTAAAATCATCAATTGTAAATTGCGAAAACAGCTTTACTTAGAAAAATAGCGCCACATATTCCCCTAGCGGTAAATTTTCGAACTTTATTTTATTTATTTTATTTGCTTTACTTTACTTTATTTATTAATTTTTTCTGGAATCCTTGGTCTCTCGTCTTATTTAACCTTCCTACAAACTTTGGTGATATTCTCGCAACTATATCGCACTACAGAACATTGTAAGCACTGTTAGTTTAATTATGGGCAATATATTGTAATATTTTTACACAATTGAATAAAGATTAATATGCAGAAAGGAGGGTGATGAAATTTAAAGATGGCTGCGATGCTGAATTATTCACCAAATGAATTATTTTAATGTTAAATGTAGTTTCCTGGAACAGCTAAATCTGCTGCTCACTTTCGTATAGTGGATGCTGTAAGGTTATCAATAAGAATTTATAATTTCCATCATTAACTTATTTAAGTATAACTTCTTCAAATCTCAGATAGTAAGAGGAGAAAGGGTTTTGAGACAATTTGTCGTCAAAATATACCACAGACATTCCACCTTGGAATCTGATAAAAAATGCTGGCTGCTGTATAACCTACACTGTCCCCGTTCCAACGATGGCCTTCACAAGTCGAACTGCTGTACCACATAGTACCTCAAATAAAAGTAAATATAAATAGCTACAACATACGTTTAAGCTTGATTAAAGCATATTTGGAAAATTTCTGCTAAATTATACAGGAAAAACAATATATCAAATTATGATCAACATCATTATTATCGATCTGAAGAAAAGCAAATAAGCAAAGACCATAACTGCCTTTTAATAACTGCCAGTCGGAATAATATAAAAGTCCATACATCCAGTTAGGCTAAATTCGCTAGGTACGTACAATCGCAGTAACTCGTCTCTTGCACATATTGGATTATTTCGTATACAGGTATTTAGTTTATTATACATTAACACTATAAACTGCACAAAATGCCAAAGAAATAACAGCCATTGATTTCCCTTCATACAAGCCGAAGCCTCTCTGGTGGATCTCAGTTGGTTGGTCAACATTTCCTATATTCTCAAAAGCACTATCTTAATCTATGGATAATGTTTACTGATTTAAACATAATACATAAACAAATATTAATTCTTTTGTCATTATCTAGTTTTCTGCTTTAATTTTGCATGTATTTTAAACTTTTGAAATGCACCATAATATTATATATTGTACTTTCTCTTTGTATTGTTAATGGGGCAAAAAAAATTAATACTCAGTGTGTATATATATATATATATATATATATATATATATACATAATTAAGTTATTCATAAACTACTAAGAGCTCATATATTCAGTAATATTTCATAAAATTAAAAATGAATATGTAGGAAAGAGACCTTTATGAGCTCTTTATGATACGACCTTTATAAAAAATAAACTGGAAAACTTAAGTACAAAAATTATCAAAACTCGTCATGTGTGACAAACACAAAGATTCTGAAATTCAAAGTCAACATTTCCCCCCCCCCTTCCTACATATACAACAAAAATGACTCAATTCAGATAAAATAATCATTTTTAGTGTTCAAATAATTATTCAGTTTACTACACTATGAAAAAAAAAAAAAAAGAAAGAAAGAAAGAAAAAAGCTTCTCTCTCTCTTTTTTTTTTTTTTTTTTTTTTTCATTATTATTATTTCTAACTAGTTTTGAAGTCTTTAATTACATTTAAAAGAAAATTTAAGTAGTTAATAGAAATCCTAAGATTAAATGCAATTATATAAAGGAATTTCAATTACTTATTTCACAAAAGTTTTAAAATACTTTTTAATTAAAAGTTGGCTTAAAATTATTGAGAAATTCTTGCATTTCAGTAAAGTACGGATTTTTATTCTATCATTAAGATGCGCGAAATTAAACAACCATTAATAATAATTTTTATTTGTAAAATTAAAAAACCTGATAAATAAAATGTTATGCAATTGTTTCAAAATTTCACATGAAGGTTAAAAAAATTTTGACATACAATTGTTTGTATATCAATTTCTATTGAATAAATGAGAATTTTTATCATTTTATATATCATTATACACGAATACACATAAACTTAATTTTTAAATTATCAGTTACATGTAAACAATCGTATGATTAATTAAAATATGCATTATTAAAAAGAAAGAAATCTGAAATAAACTTAGATAATTTTTATTATTTATCTTTTTAAATAAAATATTTCACACATTTGTCTCTTATATATTGAAAAAACACTTTACATTGCTTACATTACATTACGGGCGAATGGTTAGCATTCTCAATCGTTAGGTGTCCAGTTCGAGTGCCGGTTTAAGCATGGATGGTTGAAATCCACTTTAAACAGTGGATGCACTGCATAATTAGCCGTAAAATAATTATAGAGAGATAAACAAAAAATAATAATTAGGATATATTTTACATTTGACAACATAAGATAAAGTATAAATTTGCTTGGAATTCACTACAGGGGACTTTAATAGTCTTTTTCCTATATTTACAATAATAAACTGCTTTGTAATGTACAAAAATTTAAATTCGAATGTTATCGTGAATGATAAATGCAAACAAAACTTTTATGTATGGAGAAAGATCTCTTGAATATTTATAAATACCTTAGTTACTTCAATATTTTAATTTAAAATTGTTACGCGTGCACATCATCATGCAATCTAACGTGTATTAAGTCTTACTAATTACTTATACAGAAATTTAATTCTTGAATGTTATTTATTAGAATCCAAATTTAAAAATAATGTATTTCATTGTTATGTCCCGGAAAATTACTGAAGGTGTGACGATAATTATATCCATATATTTTTCTTTTAATTCAAGAAAGGGTCCATTGAACCTATGTAGTGGACATCGCAAATAGGTTTCGGGCTATTTAACAGACAAGATGCTATGTCACAGGGAATTTCCATTGTAAATTTAGTCAGTCACAAACAGTAATATATTCTCTTCCACCACTGTTTACTATCATTAATCAGTATCCCTTTTAAAAACAACAAGAAAGAAAAATCATGCAGCACGCATTGATTAGTAACACTTTCCAACTGTACGTAATTGTTGTATCGAATAACTTTTTATCTGAAAATGTTAATCATATCATAATCTATATAAAATATTACTTTAGAATATTAAAAATACATGTGAATGTTTTTATGATTTTTAAAATAGAAAGTTTTTAAATATAACTTTAAAAAAATTCTGTCCTAAAACTTAATCCATTGACTTTTTTGTTCGACGCTGTTGTTGTTTTGTTGTCTGTGTAAACAAAGTAGTTGCACAGAATCTATTAATGTCATTTTAAATAGGGAACATTCCATAGTGAACTTGACTGTAACATTTTTAAAGAATTCTAAAAATATTTACCGACTCTAGGAGCCGGAAACAAACAGATAGAAAGGTAGACAATCGGACAGACAGATACACAAATTGTAATCATATTCCCCCTAAAAATATAAGAAAGTGTTAAAATGCTTAATGTAAACGAAAGTGCAATTCTAGCAAATTTTTATTAATAGCTCTTAATGTAACTGAATATTTTTGTGTGGCCCTGTAAATCTAATGCTAGTCATACTATATTATATAGAAGGCACTCTTTTGTGCATACGAATGATTTATTTCAATAGCATTAAGCTTTGTGCAAAGTAAAATTATTTACATTTGGTTTATAAAAATATCTCTCACAGAACGCAATGCTTTGGAATACATTCAAGTGCCCCTGTACACAAAAAAGTTAGAAATGTACTCGATTTTACATAGGAAACATCCGAAAGGAAACTTGAATAACATATTAAAATTTCATTAAAGTTTCTATACAATAAATGTATTAAAATATGGTTTATAGAAACTCCTCTCATAGAACACAAAGCTTTCGAATACTTTTGTGTGCCCCTGTACACAAACCAGTAAAGGTATAAACTTCATTTTCAATAGGGAAAACCCGATAGTGAACTTGAATAACATATATTAGTTTCAAAAAGTTCCATAAATATTTATGGGAGTTAAAGCACGGGCAGACAGATGGACACACGTACAGACGGACATATACACAAATTGAAATCATATTCACACTTGACAAATGTTAGAAATGTTTAAAATGCTTAATGTAAACGAAAGTACAATTCTAGCAAATTTTTATTAATAGTTTTTAATATAAATTAATATTTTTGTGTCACCCTGTAAATCTAATGCTAATCATGCTATATTTTATGCAAAGCATTCTTTTGTGAACACAAATATATATTTCAATCTCATAAAACTTCGTATAAAGTAAAGTTATTAAAATTTGATTTACAGAAATATCTCTCATAGAAAGCAATTCTTTGGAATACTTTTGAGTGTCCCTGTACATAAACCAGTGGTGATATTTACTCTATTTCTACTGGAAACATCCAATAATGAACTTGAATAACGTATTTCAATTTCATTAAGATATGTGTACTGTAAAGATATGAAAATATGGTTTATAGAAATACCTTTCATAGAACACAATGCTTTGAATTACCTTCGGGTGTCGCTGTACACAAACCAGTAGAGGTATAAACGCCATTTTCAATAGGGAACATCCGATAGTGAACTTGAATAACATATATCAGTTTCAAGAAATTCCATAAATATTTACGGGAGTCAGACAGACAGACAAACCGAAGTCATTAACACTTTTCAACCTCGTTGGAAAGTGTTAAAAAACTGCTGCAAAAATGTGATAAAGATTTCTACATGGCAATAGGCATTAAAAATAAAAAATAAATAAATAAAGGGGGGGGGGTGTCTTTCTGTGTGAATATCTTTTTTTTTTTTTTAATTTTTTTCTTTTTTTTTTCAATGAAAAATTTATTATTTCCTAAATCGGTATGAACCGTTTAACAATTTTTCCGTGGTTGATTCTTCATTCATGCAAAGCAGGCTTAATTAATAATATTTGCATTTGTAATGATATCCCACGTTCGTCAACAACTGACGAAATTTTACGTCATATAGATGAGATAGCTTGAGGCATTATAAAATTTGTGTTTTACTTCGATTTTTGTTTTTGAGGGCGTTTTTTAAGTGATGCAGAATTTCTTTAATCCTATAAAGCTAGGTTTTTTATCTGTTTTTTTTTTTTTTTTTTTTTTTTTTTTTTTTTTTTCTGTGCCTGAAATAAATGTATATGGTGGTATTAATGATTAGTAGTTTGGAAAAAATAATATAAAAAATCATAAACAAATATTTTACTAGAAAATCAATTTAAAAACAATTTTTTAACGTGGATAAACTAACTTCTTAAACGTCGAACGCAAGGCTACGGTGCAAATTTCAAATTATTTTGACAGTACAGAAAACAGTGGTGACATCTACACGTGAATTTTTAAATTATATATTTGCTATGTATGTGTAGTTATTCTCAAATACCGATAGATTACCAGTATTTTGCAGAAAAGGGGGAGCATTTAAAGTATATGTTCACCATGTGGCACCATGTGTTTTTGTAAGATTAATTAATCATTTTGACCCCATTTTCTAGTTGAAATTTAGTTAAGCCCACCTCATTCAAAAAGTGCGCTAATTCGTCAGAGATAGCAAATGTAACCAGTGGAAAATTGCAACTTCTAAACGATACAAAAAGGCGCGGCTGGTGATTTTCGCCAAACGTGCCAAGCGGCAACTGAAAGCAATTTTTCTGCAGTAACGCCTTGATTTTGGGGAAGCGAGGGTTAATATAGTATGATATACAAATTTTGAAATTTTTCAAATGGAAGTTTTTAAAACGAGATAAGTTTTACTTAAAATTACATTCTAATGCACTCCCTTCCGTGGAGGATCAAAATTGTGATGGCATGTCTCCGGACCATCTCTAGGGGTGTGTCCCAGACCGTCGCCAATTGCTCATCTGCGCAGCGCTAGTGCGACGTAAAACCCAACCATTCTAATGCGCTTGAGTAATTTATTTTACATTAAATTTGTTTTTGACTTAATGTCATATGATTTATATTGTAGTTCCTTGAATTAAAGAATCATGCAAAGAAAAAACTTTCAATTAATAAATAATAATAATAATAATAATGATAATCTAGTAATTAGTGAATGTTTTTTATTTTAAAGTTTAATGCATTGGGAAAACTGGAACATGCATATAAGAAAACTGATATAAATGTACACGGACATTTATTTCATCTGTTCTACAGAGTTATTTATAGATAAAAATACAAAAGTTATAATATTTCTTTCTGAAATGTAACTTATTTATTTAAGACCTTTAAAATAAGTACCGAGAATTTTGAAATTTCTATGCTGTACGAAATATCTCTTACTATTATAATTAAGAAATAAAAAAAATAAATAAAACCACAAGTGCGCGTTTAAAATATTTTCGTGATTATATGAATAAAACTTCATTACCTTTTATACCTTGTCGTACTAATGTCATTTTAAAGCGAAATCCTAATCTACCTTATTTTAAACATCTTTATGATATAATTTATACAAATTAAATAACCGTAAAAAATTTTATTTCTTAATGAGTAATTATCAAAAAAAAAAAGTTATTTAATCGAAATAGTATAAAAATGAAATACGATTTCAAGGAGCAAACCATTTAATAAAGGCTTTAATTTCTGGCAATTATTTTACCTATTAATGCATGAACTTAAGTATCATTAAAAATACTTATTGAAAATATAAACGTTATATTCTTTTGTTATATAATGATGAGTGTATTTCATTATAAATGGAAAGAATATTCTCCAAACATTAATTTTATAATCATTGTAATAATAATAATGAGTAATTTGCAAGAATCTAAGAAGCTCAAAATCCTAATTATACAAATCATGCAAAATTTGAAATTGGTTTAAAGTATTTAAATCTTTATTTACCTAGTTATAAAAGAAACAAAAATATATTTCAAATATATTTTTGGTTATTTAAGGTGAAATTTCAAAGTAGTAAACAGAAAAAAAATTTTAAATGTTATCTTATACTCATATTAAAAGTTAATGAAGTGGTACTCAGTGTAACATTTGTAATCAAAAACATCGTTCCTACCGGAAAAAATTAACATAGAATTTTTAAACAAAAAATGCTAAAGTTGGCAACTGTAATTAGAAGTGGAAACAGATCAGTATCTTAAACTGAGCAACAGAGCAATATAAAAAGAAAAAATGATTAAATACTGTAACTATGATTTCGGATTTAAGTCCTTTTTTTTTCCTCGTCCTGCTTTATATATATTTTTAAATATAATCAAAAATTTATTTTATTTCATTAGTTTTGAAACAAATTCTGCTTATTCTCTTTTTCAATTATTCAACGAGTTGAAAATTAAAATTCTTAAAATTCTTAGAATAGAATATACTAACATCTACACATGGTTTTTAGTGTGAAGTTCTTTAATCCCAACTATTAAATTTTTACAGACACATTTATAGAAAATTTCTGTCATTTATAGCATTGTTTAATGCATATCTATATATACATACATATGCATATCTATATATACATATATACTATATATACATACACACTAAGACAAAAAAAAAAGTTTGACGAAGAAGGAGTTATCCGAATGGGACGAAAATTGGTAGATGTGCATGTATGAGAAAAGCAAATTATTACAGTTTTAGAAAAATTGGATGATTTAATCAAGATAAAGAGCTTCAACAAGGGTACAAGTTAAAAATGCGTTGGTACACCTCTGGCTCTTATATAAGCAGTTATTTGGCTTGGCATTAATTGATAGAATTGGCAGATGTTCTCCTGCGAGATATTGTGCCGAATTCTCTGTCCAATTGGTGTGTTAAATTGTCAGTACTCCGAGTGGGTTGTAGGACCCTTTTTATAATGCTCCAAACACCCTCAGTGGAGGATAGAACCGGCGATTTTGCTGGTAAAGGTAATATTGGAAAAGCAAGAAAGCAAGCAGAAGAAACTATCTCTTAGCGTGGGCAGGCATTATCATGCTGAAATGTACACTCAGGATGACATGATATGAAGGGCTTGATATTTTGTCGACATACCGCTATGAATGTGCAGCGGATGACAACCAAATGGGCCCTCTATAAAATGAAATGACATCCAAGATCATCACACCTGGTTGTCCATCCATAAGGCTGACGACAGTCAGTTTGAGATTCCCCTTTTTTCCGGGAAGACTTCAAAAACGTCTTCGGTGGAAATCGAAGCGGGACTCATCACTAAAGAAAATTCTACTCCATTGAGTTTCATTACATGTTGAATGTTCCTAACACCACAGCAAACAGGTTTGTTGGCGTATAGAGATAATTCGTAGCTGGTTCAAGGTGCGTCGTGAGCTCAGCGTCGTTTTTCTGAGCCGCCTATTAATGATCTTCGTGGTCATTAAAGCACCAGTTGCACTTAGGACCGATAATAATGATGAATATGGCGCTCTGAGTTTAGCTCGGACGATTGATTGGTCACCATGTTCTGTCGTCTCTTTAGGCCAACCTCTGACTTCATAACGCTGTGTTCAGAGACGGTTTACCCGTTTCTGCCAACATCGTGTAACAATGACATAATTTCTATTCAAATGTTGAGTGGTTCACCGATTAGAGCACCCGGCTTCTTAGAGCCCAACTACACACCCTCTCTAAAATGCTGACATCTGCGCATATTGTTCGAGCACCTGTATATAATGCATATTTACAAATCTATCTGAGTACACGGAATGAAGAATTCAAAGAATTTCAGGCTTGAAATTAAAATGCGCTGCAGCGTCACATATTCATTCACTGGCCGCCAAACTTCAAAATATTGCATTTCCTGTCGAAACCTGCATGCATATCAATTTGTGTCCAATTTGCATTACTGCTTCTTGACCAATTTTTTTTTTCTTTTTTTGTCCTAGAGTGTATATCATTAAACCTTTTTTAATTACCTAACAACATTAGAAACTGTTACATTTGGCCGTTTATTTTTCACGCGGTTAAATTTCATACTTACAGTCGGTAACAAAAATTTCCGAACACTAGCAAAAATTCTTATGTAGAAAAAGTACACTTAATACGGTTTTGTTGAATAAATCCTTATCGAATCGTGTTCTTACACTGATTAAGAACAGGATTCGACAAGGATTTATTTAGCAAAACTGTATTAAGCATACCTTTTTAACAGTGGAATTTTTGCTAGTGTTCGGGCACTTTTGTTACCGAATGTGCTTTAATGAAGAATATAAATATACACAATATTATTTACAAAAGTATACAGTAAGTCGATATTATGCTGGAAAGATGAAATAAGTTCTTCTAAATTTTTGGTAGATAACAGAGTGTAAGTAATCTTCAGCAACACCAAAAACAATTTGAGAGTGTTCGTCTTACGCTCATCGTTTAGAAAAGAATAATACTTCATCGCGGAAGTTCGTCTTATTGCAATCCGTTAACATAATATTCATGACCAGCTCTGAGGTCTGCCTACAGCACACATCCAACTTCTCCGTCTTGCAAACAACCGGGGTGGATGGGATTTCGAATGCATCTTAGAGTACAGAATCACGTACATCTAACGTCATTTCTAAGTCATCGGCAGCTCAAATCCCAGCTTTCGTCTTGAAAGAACGGATAAAGGATGGGAAAAAGAAGCGATAGCCGAACCTCACTACTGAATCAGTCATTCTTCACACGACTGGTCCTCCAAGAGACAATACTGAAAAAAAAAATTATTATAAATTTATATATAATGATATATAACAGTTTTTTTAAGTTTTAAAGTTTTTAATATGACACTAGTTTTTAAACTGCAATCCATTTTTTAATGAATTCAGCATGCATAGTAGTGCAGGGGAACCTTCATGACATCCCTCCTTAATCACATAGCATGTGTTTCCTCCTTTTATTTTCACTATTTTGTAGGTTCCAAAAAATTTAGATTTTAACTTCATATGTGGACCAAACTGAGTTTTCTTGGTAGCGACAAAGTTGCCAACTTCTTAGGATTTAGGCTTTTTACTCTCTAGATAATATGTTTTTTTATTCTTTTCCTGAACTTTCAAAATTTGCTTTTTTCTGTTTTCGTAATTCTTCACTTTGGACTTCGAAACTAGCTTGAAATTCAGCTTCGAGTACTTCTTTCATTTTATCAGTGCCTTTGGGATTCATTTTAGTAACAAATAATAGTTCAAAAGGTGTCATATCGGTGTTTCTTTGTCATGTTGAATTAATTGTTCGTTGCAGTTCGTTGGTGTGCTTATACCATTCGTTTGGGTTTTTTAAAGACAATTTTGAGAGAACTGATATGATAATTTGGTTCAGCCTAGCCATTAGCCCTTGGCAAACCGGTGGTAATCAGGTGATACTAATTGGTTTCATTTGAGTAATAATCAACAAAATCTGTAGAGGTAAACACAGTGTATAGATCAGAAATTATTTGCGTTGGATTTCGAAAAACGGCTTTCTGGATTTCCAGCTTAACTAATACCTCTGAAGTCGTAGTTTTGGTGGGTATATCCAGACGAACTTCGTAAATGCGTGAACTGTGACCAAAAGATAGTCATAGTTTTTTGCATATTTTCTAATGGACCGAGATGGCCTAAATGATAAGTATGAATTGGCATATCTTCTTTCTGCAGTGGCTGTAACAGTCCCTCTTTCTTTCCTCTTTTGCGATTAAACAATATACAATGCACTCAATTGGCGACAGCGTTTTCAATTTTCTCTCGAAGGTGTGTGGAATGTAATAAAACTCATCTATGTGTTTTTCGGTGTATTTAATTCCCATTTGACCATTTTCATGAGCTTCCTTATTCATTTCGACTTGCATGTTTTGCATGTTATCTGGTATTGCAATTAGTTCTTATCCATTTACACATTTATATAAAGTTTAATTTTTAATGCAATAATCTTCATAACTAGAATATTTTAATACTTCTTTGGTGGTTTTTATTTGGTGATCATTAACTTGGGCAAGTTTAAGCCGGTGTAAGAGGTTTCCTACTGATACGAAAATCCCATTTATTGGCGATTTGCTTAACTCGTCAACATGCATTATTTTAGTTCCAGCGCGATGTTCAAAGGTATAGTTAAATTCCTGAAGTGATAGAGCCCATCGTGCTACTCTAGTTGCTATGTCTCTTTCTTCGATAGTTTTTGAAAAATTGAACAGTCATTCATTATCTTCAATAGAATCCCTAATAAGTGAATACGAAACTTCTTTAGAGCCTCGATAATCACTAACACTTCTAACTCATAACTTGAATATTTTTTCTCGGCGTCAGTGTTTTCCGACTCGAGTAATATGCAGATGGAAAATCGTTATCATTCGGGGATTTTTGCATCAAAATTGCACCAAACTTGCATCAGTGTGTAACTCTGTTTTATAATTTGGATTGTATATGGCCAAAACAGGTTTGGCAACTAAGATATATTTTAGACAATTAAAATATTTTTTTTTTTTTTTTTTTTTTTTTGTCATCGAATTTAAATTTATGGTCTTTCTTTAACATATGTCACTTAGCGGTAAAGCGACAATAGAAAAATTTGGAATATTTTTTTGAAATAACCAGTTATACCAATAAAGCTTTGGACTTATTTTAGATTAGTTGCTTCGAGGAAATTTAAGGCGACTTGGGTCTTACAGGGATATGGGAAAATTTTGCTTTCTTTAATTACATGACCCAAAAATTAGTTTCTTCGAAAAGTGAAATTTTTAAAAATTTATTTCTAAGCCATATTTACTGTCTAGACTTAGGACCTGTACTAAACGATCAATGGCTTCTTGAAATGAGGATGCTAATATAATAAAATCATCCATAAATGGCAAAACGATACCGGTATTTATTAAAGGTCTAAAAACTATATTAATTATCTCTGAAAAACAGCTGGTGAATTACATAAACCAAGAGGGACTTTAAGGAATTGGTATTGTCCCTCATGAGTTACAAATTAAGTATATTTTCTACTGTCTTTATTTACATTTATATGGAACAATACGTTTTTAAGGTCCATGGTGCTGAAAATACGAGCACCCTGTAAACGATCTAAAATGTATTGAATCAAGGGGATGGGAAATCGGTCTTTAACACTTATTTTGTCCAATCGCATATAATCAATGAAGATTCTTGAGTTATCATCTTTTTATTTTTTACTATTACAGTCGGTAACAAAAGTGCCCGAACACTAGAAAAAATTCCTGTATGAAAAAAGCACGCTTAACACAGCTTTTTTAAATAAATCCTTGTCGAATCATGTTCATAGACTCACTAAGAACAGTATTCGACAAGGATTTATTTAACAAAACAGTATTAAGTGTACTTTTTTTTGCATAGGAATTTTTGCTAGTGTTCGGACACTTATGTTACCGACTGTGCAATTGGGCTACAAAAATTCTGAAGAGTTTGCTTTAATGATGCCTTTTTGTAGCCATTCAGCTACTTATTCCTCAACATTTTTTTCCTTTTAAAAAGGTAATTTTCGCGGCTGATGATAAATAGGTTCATTACACTTTACTAAAACATTCAAATCAATGTCCGTCGACAATGTTTTGTTTGGTTCGTAACTCGAAATTAAATCCTGAACTTCATTTTTTAAATTAATGTGAGAGACATGATCTATTTTGACTTATTCAGGACATTACACTAACAGGTAAGTCTGACAAAAAGTTAACTTTAACAGGGCAGATTTATTTCGTGCTACAATTCCATTTTCAATAATTATGATCTGGACTTGCATAATAACATTTAAGACATTTATAATATCAAGGAGTATCACGTCACTCTCTTCAACACAAATGTCAGTTTCACATTTAAAGCGATCGATTTGGATATTTCCTTTGAAGAAACCTAGTGGTTATATGGAATTTTGTCCTATTCCTTTTAGGGTAGAATTTAAATGATATAAACCTTTAATATCCAATTTATCAAATATATTCTTACGAAGCAAAATGGTTTCTATAATAAAACTAAAATTCTTTTTATTTTTAGCGACAGTCTTATTTAAATTGTGTTTTACATTAATGCGCAGCGTTTCCAATTTTCGGGATTCGAACCCGAACATTCCGAACATTTGTGCTCAAAAAGGCCACATTTAAAACATTTATATCTTTTATTCTTATGAACACAATATTTTGAAATATGACTTTTTTCATTGCAATTGAAACAACATTTGTTACGACCTTCATAATTACGATCCGATCTATCTACACTACTACGGAATGGCAACTTAGGCCTATTGGACAGTTAAAATTTAGTAACAGGTTTTTCATATTTTTTTCGCTTGAACTTTTCACCCCTTACTCTATCATTGTTCATTTTTATCTCTTCGTAATTTTTCATTTTCCCTTTAAATTCTTACAATGTTTCATATCAATAAAGACAATTTTTGTTTTCATTTTTATCAGAATTGCCCTGGATTACATAGTGCATAATAGCAGCAGCAGCAATTTCACCAATTTTGCTAACTGTTTCATTTTGAAAAAGTATTCGTGGACAGTCCCGCTGCCCAGCATTTTTCTTTTGGTTAACATCTCGTGTAAGTTAGCTGAGATTATCTTAGTTGAATACTCACTTATAAGCAAACTTTTAAATTTTATAAGCAAACTTTTAAAGTAAGTATAGCTTTTTCTGACTTTACATACATGAGGGCATTTAATCTCAAAGTTCTTTGACGAAATATGAATTTTTGCAAATCAGTTAACTTAAACAATTTAGTCATTTCGTCGAACTCTTTGAAACATGAAATAACATTTTCATGAGGTCCGACACTAAATTTATAATTGCTGCTTTCAATATCATTAAAACTAATAGCTGCACTGTGAAATCCAGTTTTGCAACATTTTACATCATCATTATGGAATTGCTCTGAGTAATCAATATGCGATATTTCTTTTTCATCCCCGTTCTCGCTCTCGTTTTTGGAACTACTTTCGTTTTCGGAATTGTCGCTAGCTTCTTGAGCAAATGTATCTACGTCACACAGCCGTGAAATAATCCTGATAGCGATTTCTTCTTTCGTTCTATCAAAAAAAATACCACTAAATTCCATAACTCCCATTTGATTTTATCGGTCACATTCATCGTCAAAAAAGAAAGCGATTCAAAATTTTAATGTCATTGTACTTTGTGTTCCCCACTGTAGAGTAAATCACAGTTATATCTCCAAGAGGCATGATGCAAAAGAACAAAAATTACGTACTTTGAAAAAGTTATCGAATACAGGAGAGAATACTTTTGGTTTTAATCTTACTCCACTGGACATTCAAATGTTGCACACATTTCGTACGTCTTCGTACGTCTACGTATATGTTTTTACAAGAACGTTAACGTTTTTCTTGATTACTTATTTTTGTTGTTTTCACACTTTTGTTTATCACTTATTTTCGAACCACTGGTTGTAATGCGCACAAAAAAACACAGAGAAGCAACTATGTTCATCAAAAGGTTAATGTTTCTCACTGAATTCACCGTTAATTAGTTCAAAAAATCAATGTGTATTCCTTTATAAATCACGCTCGATCCCACTTCTGATGAGGGATAAAGGCTTCAAGTGGGCGTAAATGACAAACGGTTTCCTTTTAAAAGATTTTTAATGAAGAATAAAAATACACACAATATTATTTACAAAACTATACAGTAAGTAGATAGCATGCTGGAAAAGGAAGTTCGTCTAAATTTTCAGCAGATAACAGAGATTAAGTAATCTTCAACAACACCAAAAATAGTTTGTGAGCGTTCGTCTTACACTCATCTTTTAAAAAAGAATACCACTACATAGCGGCAACGCGTCTCGCTCCCTTCTGTTAGCATAAGATTCATGACCAGGTCTAACATCTGCCCACAACGCACATTCTACTTCGTCTGAAGTAGAACTCCTACACTGATAGGCTGACGCATACGCCATTTTCTAGCCCACAAGACCGGCTGACGATTTATTATTGGTAATTTTTCGGCAATAAATTGCACAAAAACTCCAGAAAATGGCACCGCCTGTTTACATTATCTTCTAATCCCGAAAGAAGGAAAACGTGGATTATAAATTGCAGATGTAACTAATGGATACCCGGAGCAGCAGCACAACTTTGTAGCGCTAGATTTCCCTTATTTTCAACTTATTTCATTTTATTTTCAAAGTTCTTTGACAAATTTAATATGAATGTACTGTTTTAAGTTATTGTTTTAAAATTCTTTTAAAATTAACTTTAAAATTACATTGCTTTTAACGTGAAGGGTTGAAGTTTTGAGAATGTTGGCGATGTTCTTAAAATTGCCAACTTGTTTGTTTCGTGATAAGAAGTTCTAGCTCATATGATCTGTGTTGAAGTTTAAAGGCGATAACAACACTAATCATGTAACCTACCTTTTTCTACCGCCAACGTTTTCCCAGATGGGCTAAAAAATGGTGGACACTGCGCCAGCTCGTATCATATAGGAGCCTTAGTCTGAAGAGCTTCATCGTCTTGCAAACTAACGGAGTGGATGGGACCCCGCGCACATCTTACTGAGAGGAGAGAATGACGTACAACGTACGTCATTGCTACGTCATCGGCAGCTCAAAGTCCAGTTTTCGTCATGAGAGAAAAGATAGAAGGTAGGAAAAAGAAGTGAAAGCCGACTGGTCTCTACAAAAAGTTTCGTGCATTCCACACAGGAAAGATTCAAAAAGTTACTTCCCGAGCAGTCATATAATAACAATAATATTCCCTTAATCTTGGCAAATTAAACCGCAAGTGGGATGATGACAACTTATGACTATCATTCTAGTGCGACAGGTCGTTTCGCAAAAGCCTGCACTGTCCGGCTAGGATGATAACGCTACCCATCTTCACACGAGCGGTTTAATTTGCAAAGATTAGGTTATTTTTTTTTATTGTACTTCAAACAATACTTTTCTCACCGTATAGGTTTGAGAATGTATTAAAGTACTTTCATCATCAGTAATTTCCAAGCGTAGCACATTTATATATCCCAATATTTTTGGATTGGATTGTAAGCAAATGGGGAATAATTTTAATACTACTGTATGAAACATGCTTTTACGTATATAAAAAGTATATGTTCCTTTCACTTTGTTTAGTGCAGTGTAAAGATACTAAGCTGTCTTTACCAGAAATTTTGCCTATAGACGTAAAAGATTTCAGTTCTTTTTGCTGTCTAATTTGTCCGATTTAAATAAAAGCTTCCATGTTGCATACGCTTACGATACAGATGTAGAAGGCCAAATTTGTACTTCCCTTGATATTTGCTGTTGAGTTATGCTAAAATCAGAGATGCAGACAGAGATGCAGACCAATCGATAAAACCTTTAGGAATTCAGGAGACATCTAAATAAGAAAGTAGAGTGAAATTCAATTTCGAAAATTTGATCCCAAAAATATATTTTCTCTACTATATAGAGGAAGAGAAAGTCAAAATTTACTTGCATTTTTGTCCTTTATTTTATAAACTCATTACCATTAAAAGAAATTGCATTTCTTTCTTTTATTAAAGAATTATTTCCATTCCTTAATACTTTAACAATATCTTACAGTGTGATTAAAAGCATTTTTAAAACTATAAACGAACATGACAAAAAATAACGATAAATTGTTTCTACTTTAGAAACTGTAGGTTATACACGAGTATGAGAACTCTAGTCATTTTTCTTTCACTATAAAATTTTCCTGAATAAAACAATGTTAATTGAAGTATATAAATAATAACTTAAACCACTACATGTTTATTATAACACATCAAACCAGCCCATCTGGTAACAAAATGGTTAGCGATGATTGCATTCAGCTGCTAGTTGCACGGTTCGAATCTCAGTTGAGACATGAGTGTCCATCACTGAGCTGAAGAACAACTGTAGGAAATGCTATACAGGTTTTTGCGTGCCGTTTTTGGAAGGCTCGTCTTCCGAGCGTTTCACGGCAGGAAGCATTTGATATATTTATATTTCAAAGTAAAATTATGTAAAGGTTGTCTGTTCGGACAACCATATGCTAAACATGATATTACAATTTTAAATTTTAATTGTTTAAAAAGTATAATAGTAATAGACGACCCGACAAATGTTGTTTGCCGTGCAAGGTTTGACTCAGTATGGCAAGTGATTGCAGAAAAACTGGCACGCACGACCACTGTGTAAAGGTATTGGAAGCATTTGCTCCAGTTGTTCTTCAACTCAGTGGTGTCCATAGTGATTCGTTTTCCACACTTATTCGTAAGCCTCTGACAAATAAGCCTTAATGTGCAAAAATAGACATTGAGCGAAACCTCAACCCCAAAAAATATATCAAAAATCGCAAAAAACATATTTCAACTAACCTACATTAAAACAGATTAGTTAAAGCATATAAGAATACTTCTAGTACAAAATATGTTTATAATACCACAACAGATTATTGAGAACAGATTTTTCATGTGCATGTCGCACAAAATATATTAAAAACCATTCTATGGTAGCAAAATCATTCTCTGTTCTTCTTGAGTTTTGTATCATGTTTTTGAAATAATGATTATTAACTTTTATAATCATAAGTAATTATTGTAAAAGCACAACTATATAACAGCGATTGTAACCCTTGAAAATTCTTTTAAAATATGAAAACGATTAATATTCTAAACAATGAATGAAAACTTGAGAGGTTTGCCACTCATTGCTACTTTCTGCAACATACAAAATTAATTATGAATACTACTTGATTCTTTAACTTCATCGCACTTTAAAATTCGTAACATAATCTATTCGATTTTCTGCTATTGTGAAGTGGCAGTGCATTAAATCAAAACTGAATACTTCATTCACAATAATAGTGAACCCCTATTGAGATGAAATGACAATCATCTTATCAACAAATCCCTAATGAATTACTTTCGGTCTAAAATTTGTATTAAAAATAACTTGTTTTGTGTTCTGATATACTTTAAATTATATGCAGTATTTTTGGAATTAACTTGCATTTCTTTAATAAATGTTTTGACTATACAGAAAACGCGATGTTTATATTTAAAATGTTTCATTTCTTAAGCAGTACTTTTTAAAATACGTAAATATTAAAAATACTACTTTGTTATAAATAAAAATATATTTAATTTATATGATAATTTATGTATTCCTAATAAACGAATTTTTAAAGTACTATGCTTTGAAATGTAAATATGTTAATATATATATGCATACAGTCGGTAACAAAAGTCTCTGAAAACTAGCACAAAAAATCCTATATAAAAAAAGTACACTTAATACAGATTTGTTAAATAAATCATTGTCGAATCCTGTTCTTAGTCAGTCTAAAAACAGGATTCGACAAGTATTTATTTAACAAAACTGTATTACGTGTACATTTTTACATAGGAATTTTTGCTAGTGTTCGGAGACTTTTGTTACCGATTGTACACACACACACACACACACATATATATATGTATATATATATATCACACACGCACATTTATATTAATATAAAACGTAAAGCATTTTTTTCTTTAATTAATGATAAATTTCTCTTTTATTACACTGCTCGCCATGAAAATTGGCCCCAACACCATTTTTGCAAATTCTTATATAAAATGACCTTCTGAATCAGAGTATAACGGCTATTTTGCCCTATCATTTAAAGTTTTTTGGGGACGCCTCCCTTTTTTTTACCACTTTTTGGTAATTTTATGGCTATAAACTTAATTTTTAGTGGAGAAAAAAAATATTTTAACTGTTAAATATCTTCTGATGCTCTAAAGAGGGGAAAAATTCTAAAATATGAACATTTGCCGCAAGGGAAAAATTTAGGGGAGATTTGCCACTGAAATTATAAGTTACATTTCTTATATTTTATTAATCAATTATTGTTATCACTAACTATACAATATATTTCTTTGTTTTCATGTGTTAAAATAATTCATTTCTATTCTGCAAATATACTATAAAGTTACCGAAGAGTGATAAAAATTGGGGGAGGAGGTGACGTCCTGAGAAAACGGTGGGTGATGGGGTGAAATGGGGGGGTCATATTCGAATTCAAGAGGTCATTTTACGTAAGAATGGTATCAGGGCTCGGAAAATGCTTTTTCTTTTTAATAATAGATAAATAAATGGATAGTGAAAATCTTCCCATTTTAACTGTTATTCTATAACCCTTTCCGTCCGGAGCATTTCTACTTTAAAACGTTACATTCTTCTGTTTTTGCTGGCTGAAAGAACAATATGGAGTACAACAACCATTTGTTGATTGAAAATCGTACAGTCGGTAACAAAAGTCACCAAACACTAGCAAAAATTTCTATATAAAAAAAATTCACTTAATACAGTTTGTTAAATAAATCCTTGTCGAATCCTGTTCTTAGTCAGTCTAAGATAGGCTGACCAGATTAAAGTACCTTTATAATAGAGAAGCGTTAAAAATTGCTACAATTATCCAATTATGGATGTATTTTTTCATTCCTAATAAATAAGGACTAAAAATAAAGTATTATTGGATAATGATTTACTTTCTACAATTTTTTAAAACGTAGAAAAATGCCTTGAAAAAAAGAAAAAAAAAAAAAAAAAAAAAAGAAGTCCACGTTTGTTCAGTATAGTCTAAGAACATGATTCGACTTCGACAAGGATTTATTTAACAAAACTGTATTATATGTACTTTTTTATATAGGAATTTTTGCTAGTGCTCGGAGACTTTTGTTACAGACTGTACATAGATATAGAATCTTTTGCATTTAATGTTAGAAAATTTGAAATCACTAATTCTCAAATTTAGGTTAATTTAGATCAAAAAGGGAAAGTTTTTTATCATCTACCCGTTATTTTAACTATCCTGTTATTATTTCAAACGGCTAGGCTAACAAGCGCATATGGGTTTGAATCCGGCACTTTCTGATCAACTTCCAGAGCAGAATCTCTAGTCCACTGATGGAACAAGATTTCTCACGAAGTTTGTTGTATTTTCTCAAAGTGTAATGCATTTTTTTTCTTTTGCTTCAAATATTTCTGCAGGAATCCAAAAGACAAAATTCTTAATTAATTTCGTCCGTCTAATTTTTTTATATAAAATTTGTCTTCGTAACGTTATTTACTTTTGATGAAGAATATTAAGAATTTAAGTAGTGTTTTCTATTTTTCGCTAAAACGAATACATCACGGTTTAACCGTTTGCAACTTTATAACTTAAGATCAAAAATTACTTAGCCTACATAGAAAATTCCAGATAATACACAAGTATGTGTTACAGAATAAAGCAGAAAATACAATGAAATTTTAACTTTCAATATAAAGAAATATTTAAAAAAATTCTATGCGAGATTTGTATTTATATTTATGGCTACTATGCATATTACACGAATTTAAAAATAGCAGAGGAGATAAAATGTTGGATTTAGCATTATTAAGCATTTTAACTTATCAACCGAGTTTATAGAATGGAATACATGAAAAATTGTTACAGTATAGAAATTGACAAAGATTCTTTACGATGTTCAAAATATCTGCACAAAAGAGTTAAATTATCTTTTTTGTAACTATTATATAACACATTTAGCGTATGTAATAGAAAGATAAGAAGAGAAATATTATTTTAAAGATAAAGACTGCAGCTTTTTTATTATTATTATTATTATTTTTTTTTTTTTTTTTTGGAAAGCAGAGTCGTGCGTACATCGTTGTGTATTTATAATGAAATAATAATAATTTACTTTGAAGCTAGTAAAAATAGAACTCATCAAAACACGTCCTCGTAAAGCAAGGGAGAAAAAAGCCTTAGGCGAAAGATCATAACAGTGCTCGGCTTGTTACAGTTGCATGGAATTATACTAAATAACAACACTGAATGAATTTTGATTT
The DNA here is from genome assembly GCA_963930645.1 of Salticus scenicus. Taxonomy (NCBI): domain Eukaryota; kingdom Metazoa; phylum Arthropoda; class Arachnida; order Araneae; family Salticidae; genus Salticus; species Salticus scenicus. Next base: position 253,598,754 of record OZ005651.1, on the reverse strand, counting down.
CTTATAAGGAAAGGGCACGTGACATCACTCGCAGTCAAGTTATGGGTAAAGTGGCGTAACATTGGCATTTCCACCAATACAGGTTGATCTTTTGCCACTCGAGAGTGGCAAAGATTGATTGACGGAGCGTTTGTTTGTAAACATGCCCTTTCCTTATAGATGTCGTATAAAGTACAGTCGGTAACAAAAGTATCCGAACACTAGCAAAGATTCCTATATAAAAAAAAGTAGAGTTAATACTGTTTTGTTAAATAAATCCTTGTCGAATCATGTTCTTAGTCAGTTCAATCACCGTAAACAGAATTTAATTTAGGAAGAGAGACCTATATTTTTTAGTTAAATATATAATAGTTAAATATATAAATATATATTTTTTAGTTCCTTATAAAAGGTGTTAAATATATACACACCTGTAAACACCTGTTTGTATACTTTTATTGAAAAAGGTAAGATAAATTAGAGTGCAAATGATTTATTTTTTCTTTATAAATCAATTATAATATATTTCAACATTATGCACATTTTAATGTGTATATAGCGAAAATTTACTTTCAAGTTAAAGAATATATACAGTCGGTAACAAAAGTCTCCGAACACTACCAAAAATTTCTATATATAAATTTACACGTAATACAGTTTTGTTAAATAAATCCTTGTCGAATCCTGTTTTTAGACTGACTAAGAACAGGATTCGACAAGGATTTATTTAACAAAACTGTATGAAGTGTACTTTTTGTATATAGGACTTTTTGGTAGTGTTCGGAGACTTTTGTTACCGACTGTACTTCGTCGTTTTGGAAAAACCGAATAATGCGGACATCGCATTGTTTTTGGATAGGAAAAAAAGTTTTTGGAAGTAGTTAAAAATAAAACTATTTAGGGAACGAAACATCATTTAATAATGCTCGGTTTGTTAGAGTTCCATGAAGTTATACTAAGTAACGACTTTAAACATATTTGCATCTTTTTATAAAATAGTTAATACTGAACGGAATGTTGAGCCACCTTTTGAAGTAAAGTTAAAATACAGCATTCATTGCATGAAATTTGCAGTGTTTCATTCGCCCATTGTTTAATGGTGTTTTCCATTACCTGCGGCTTATTTCTGTCGAGCTATCTACATGCTAGACCAGATGTTTCTGCCTAAAGGTTGTCTGAGTGAGTAATGCTGACCGGTTGTCGGCCTGGATAGCTCAATTGGTAGAGCCTTGACCTTGTAGGTCAAAGATCCGGGGTTCGACTCCCGGTCCAGGCATTACTTTCACTCAGTCGAAAAAAAAATTCAATAAATATGATTTTCTACCAATCAGTTGATTGTGTGATTTTAATTAAAAAAATTGTATTTCTTTCTCCCATTGTTTAATGGTGTTTTCCATTACCTGCGGCTTATTTCTCAGAGCTATTTACATGATAGACCAGATGTTTCTGCCTAAAGGTTGTCTGAGTGAGTAATGCTGACCGGTTGTAGGCCTGGATAGCTCAATTGGTAGAGCCTTGACCTTGTAAGTGAAAGATCCGGGGTTCGACTCCCGGTCCAGGCATTATTTTCACTCAGTCGAAAAAAAAATCGATAGCTACTATAGTTTAAACAATATATAATTTTTTTTCCCATTTTTATGACTATCATGTTTAAATGCTTACTTTCATTTCTTCTTCGAATTTTCATCTTGAAATGCGTTATCGATGTTTTCAAGCCTAGTCTCTTTTTATTATCAGAAATCTTTTTTAAAATCAAATTTTAATAAACTTAACCTACTTATATATGTATGGTGTACATTAACGCTCTAAATAATGAATAAAACAATTACTTTTTATTTTAGTTCCAAAATTTGTTTCTTTTTAAATAAAGATTGCAGTCATGTAACAAAGAAAATCGTAATCTGCTTTTCCAATTATTTTTCTTTTTATTTCTAAAAGCTGCCATTGTATTTCGAATACTTAAGATCACGTTTGAAATGAACATGTATTACAAATAGTACTTATCAAATTCTACACAGCATACTTACAAATTCGGTAAAATATATAAAGTTAAGATGTTAAAATTCTCAGTTACATTATTAAATGTGACACTATGATTTGCTCTTGAACATTATATAAGAACTTTTAAGAATAATTGCAGCAAATTATCTTGTAAATCTTTTAAATTACACTTAAATAAACAATATAACTAGATATGTAGAACAGTATATTTCAAACCTTTCTAATTTAATCTGTAGTATTCTTATAAGCTCTTTTTTTAAACCACATTTTTTGAAGAGGGATTTTCTTCTTATTTAATCGTAAGTACATATTGAAGAAATATACTCTACAAATAAATTTGTGTTAAAAATAAAAATAAATCTACGTACAGTCGGTAACAAAAGTGTCCGAACACTAGCAAAAATTCCTATGTAAAAAACGTACACTTCATACGGTTTTGTTGAATAAATCCTTGTCGAATAATTTTTTTAGTCAGTGTAAGAACATGATTCGATTAGGATTTATTTAACAAAACCGTATGAAGTGTTCTTTTTTTTTCATAGGAATTTTTGCTAGTGTTCGGACACTTTTGTTACCGACTGTATTAACAGTGCTCTGGAAAAAAAAATAAGAAAATTGGCAACTACGACATTCATTTAAATGATTTTTAAAATGTATTTTTTTTTTTTTTTTTTTTGTCTTGAAAACTTTTAATAAGAATAGAAAATGAGAAAAAAAACACATTCAAAAAATATTGAGTGTCATCAGCAATGTTGCCAAATTTAGAGACTTTTTTATTCAATGTCTACTATTAAATTTTATTTGTGACGGTTTCCTAAGCATTTCAAAGATTAATCATCTATTATGTATGTGACATATCCCTCCACAAAATTATCGGTGACTATTGAATAAAAAAGTCCTTAAATTTGGCATCACTGGTCATGGAAAGATGCAGTAATTGAAAATTGACCTAGCGTATTGATACTCGTTATCTCGAATTCATTAACTTGTTTTACATTAGAACCAGGTCATTCTTGTCTTTAGAATTATTGGATATAAATTAAAGAAATCAAATTACCAGGGTATTCACGGAAAAATTTTGCATTTTGGAGAGAATTGTTGGATGCAAATAATAGGTTTGGAGCATTTCTCTAATGCATTTTTATGATAATTTTAAATAACGTCGATCCTGATATCACTTCACACCAAGTGTTCATGTGTATTAAATAACAATATTTTAATCCAAGCTATCACTTAACCCTTTAATTCCCCTCAATTAATTATAGTAATGGTATAGTAACATATTTTTGGGATTGAATTTAGAAAATAAATTCCTTAGATTATTAAATACAATTAATTTGATTTTTAATCCTTCATAAGGTTACGAGAAGTGTACTTGCAACCTAATTCGTTAACTTTTTCGCGACTGCTGACGTAGATTCACGTCATTTCGAAATCTTTAACTCCGCCAGTGGGCGTTTCTTTCGCAATTTGTATGTTATTTATTTCTTAAGAAAATACCCACTCTTCGTATTTGTGCAATATGCATACTATGGATACAACTACTTTGATTAGAAAGAGTGTAATTATGATGTATATACATTCGTATTATAAATGTGAATACAAAAATTTTGTTCTGAAATATTGTAACTTAGGAGAGTAACGCATAAAGGCGGACCTGAATGTCAAAGAGACAAAAACATGCGGTCGCGAAAGAGTTAGCTTTAAATAAGAAAGGCTTGGTAAGCTACAATTCCTGGCCTACAGTTTTTAGTCTAATTACCCGTTTTGGTGATAAAATTACTTACCATGGCTTTAGAAAGTGAATTTCAGAAAAAAAAAATTCTGGAGTGACTCCACTCGACTTTCCGAACATTGAGTAATTAACAGTTTTGTAGATAAAGTAAAGAAAGAGTAGTTGTTAAACAAACAAAAGAGAGAAAACCATAATAGAGTGTTTGAGTATTTTTCTCCATCTATTACACGTTGTTTTATTTAACGCTACTGAACTTTGAGCCCATAGATCATAATGACAAAGAAATTTTCGTTGTGTCCCTGTAAAAACTTATAAATGCTACATTCACCAAAATGCTTATAGTTAGTGCAACAGTGATTTATAATACTCATATAAATTTTCAGCTCAATTCAATAAGGCGTTTAGATGCTATCGTAATTTTAAAAATTTAGTCCCATAGGCCATAATGATAAAGAATTTTTCTTTGTGTCCCTGTAAAAAAACTGTAAGTGCTAGATTTACCAAAATCTATACAGTTAGTTCAACTGTGATCTATAACATGTGTACAATTTTTTTGCTCGGATTAATAAGGCGTTTAGACACTATCACATTTTTAAAAATTTGGCCCCATAGGCATAATGATAAAGAATTTTTCTTTGTGTCCCTGTAAAAAAACTATAAGTGCTAGATTCTCCAAAATCTATACAGATTGAGTATTTGTGATCTATAATATGTGTATAAAATTTTTGCTCAATTGAATAAGGTGTTTAGATGCTATCGCACTTTTAAGATTTTGCTCCCATAGGCCATAATGATAAAGAATTTTTCTTTGTGTCCCTGTAAAAAAACTATAAGTGCTAGATTCACCAAAATCTATAGGGTTCGTACTATGGTGACTTACAATATGCGTACCAACTTTCAGGTTAATCGAACGAAGCGTTTAGACGCTAGCGTGTTCACCCACAGACATACACACATACACACATACATACACACATACACACACACATACATACATCATCGTAAAAATAGTGAAAACGGACTCAGGGGACCTCAAAACGTATAGAAACATCAAAATCTCGAATTCGGATTTTTGACATGATTACAATACTTTCCTCACTATAGTGTTCGGAAAGTAAAAATCAACAAAGAGTGTGACACTTCGTTCTTTTATTTTTTTCTTTCTTTTTAATTTTTTTTTTTTTTTTTAGTAAAGTAAAAAACAGTAGGTGTTGTAGAGTAAATTACTACGCCTTTCCCCTTTAAAAAGGTAGTATGTATACATATTATGGCCCTTTAAAGGGATAATATGCGCAAATATGTAAACGATGTACAATTTTTTTTTTTTTTTTTTTTTTTTTTAGTGAATTATTTGGACTTTATCTGGAATAAAAACGTAATTTCCGGTGTATAATTCACAGGTCAGAATAATAAGAAAACATTTTCCGCAAATGCTTTTTCATCTTAAAAATATTCCAAATAGATTTAGATCTTTCTGCTTTAAAATTACCTAGAAACGGTAGGAATTATTGAAAATGCTTAGTCTCCAATCTTTACTCTATTTTCTTTTATCTCAAATAAAAACATTTTTAAGCAATCACCATAAATATAAAAAGCGCCACAATTGTTTATGGTCAAAGTAATTAAGCATGACTGTACCAGGCGATTAATATGTAGGTACGTGTGCAACATAAAAATAGCAAAACAAAAAATCTATACCAGTATGAAGATGCATAAAAAATATATTTTTACGAAACAACATTAACTTGAACTAAACGACAAATAAAACTTACACAAAAAGTATAAAATAGAAAAAAATAAAACTGCTACTAAATTGAAGTTTAAAATAAAATAATAAAATACCAGAACATAAAATTATTACATTATTACACATGAAAATACAGCAAAAACGAGAACTGGTTATACGTTCCTGACATCACACATAAAATGTACTGCTGAAAGATCTTTTATAATCGGCAGCAGAATTATTCGAGCGCTAGCAATAACTCCTATTTAAAAAAGTACACTTAATACTACTTTGTTAAATAAATCCTTGTCGAGTCATGTTCTTAGTCAGTCTAAAAACATGATGGAAAAATGGAAACATGGAAAAATCTATATATATTATTTCTTTTTTTAATGCAAAAAATCTTGTCAATACTGAAAGTCTACCGACACAATTGCTTCTGTAACTTTTATAGTATGTTTCCATGATTAATTATAATTAATCATGGAAACATACTATAAATGTTACAATATTGGTGTAAGAGACAAGGAAGAAATTGTGTTGGTAAACGCCCATTATTGACAAAAATCTGTAAGTGATACAGAAAAAACTGGATTCATTTTCGGTTTTAGCCCGTCAAGAAACATATGTATTAGCTAAAATTATTAAATCAAATTTTGCCAACATTTTTTCGTAGATCTGTGCATTTTTTATTTTCTTTAAATGCTGAAATGCGGTTGATTTCAAATTGAATCATTTCGAGTTCTGCATATCCTAATGGTAGACTTCAAGCGGCAAAAAAAAAAAAAAAAAAAGACAGAAAGAAAGAAAGAAAAGAAAAGACCAGGAAATACTCGGAAACCAGTTGGCAGTATGTAATAATCACGCAAAAAGCCCGATATTTGACCTTAACCTTCTCAGTCTTATTAAAAAACAGGTTATTATCTTCACGAAGTCGAAATTGCCGTTACGACCAAACACATTACTGTACAGTTGTAGCATGGACTCGCCATTTTGTGTGGAATTTTCCCTATTATTCTTGAACAATAAACTTGTTCCTAAGATCTAAGTTTTATTTTGTGAAAAACACCGCTATTCAAAATTGTTTGCATTCAAAAATAAGGCTATTGCAAAGCCTTTTCCATAGTTGCAAACTCTTACGCACTTTGAATAACAGTAGTATAAGAAACTTTTCTTTATCTCATTTAATCTTTTCAAGGGCAGAGTAATTTTATCCATTTAAAATCAACAGCCACTGAAATTTGTGATCAGTGTTATAAAAGAAGAATTAAATGAGTTTCTCCCTATAAGTTATAAACGTAAAATCCTGCAAAATATTTCCGGGATAATTTTTTGCAGGTGAAAATTAAAATTAGGTGATGCTGTAGTGGCATCACCACCCCTTAACGCGCGCTGTCCTCGCTGCGAGGACGCAAAATTTAAGGTCCAGCTGCAAAAATTCATCCCGGAATTTTTTAGCAAATATTTATGTTTATAACATATCAGAAAAGGCCGGTTTTTTTAACCTTAAAAATTTAAAATTTCTTTTAGTTTAATTTTGTTCATAGATTCCGGTGGCAGTACAATTTAAACGATCCGAATTGTCTTGCGCCGCAAAGAGTTAAAGGGTTAATTGATAAAATCAAGTCTTTAAATAAAGCAAATTTTTTCCACGAAGGCAGTTGTATCAAAAGTGCGTAAATGCAGGGGTCGTACTCTCCGTCCATTTTTCAGGACACTCTCGGAGATAAGATATTTCAGCTTTGTTGGCCACCACTAATTGTAAGCAGAAACACTTCCGATATATTTAGAACAACGCGCCAATATTATACAGGGTAGAGATTATTTTATAAAAATAGTGGTAGCAATAAATTTAAAAAATTCTTATTCATGAGAGTATCCTGAAAAACGGGCGGAGAGTACTACACCTGTAAATATGTCAGCAACTACGCATTTTAAAATGCATATAACTATGCATTTTTTTTTATACAGTATCTTATTTTAGAACTCGTAATTGGTTTATATTTATAATGGACGTTATGTTTTAAAAGCTATATATTAAGTTTCTGGAATATTCTTTAAAATCTTGAAAATAACATTCCGTCGTTGTTAAAGACCAAGCAGTCAGTTAAAATTATGTTCACCTACCACATTTTAAAATTTTACATATTAACACCTGAAAGTCAATCTAGTTATTTTCATCATACTATAATTTATATATATATATATATATATTTGTTTCATGCTTAATATTTCAGCTATGCATTTTAAAATTTCACGATAAAAAAGGCAAAAATTTTTAAGTGTTTTCCATCGTTTCTAATTCGCTATGTTTAGAGTTTCAACTGGTTTGTTAAATTGAGAAATAATAAGTAATTGCATACATTATATTACGTTCAATGAATAAATTCATATGCGCCTTTTAATATAAACAGTTCAAATTAATTTTTAAATTAAAATAAATATTAAATTCATTTTAAGTCTTACATTTTGATAAAATCTGAAAAAAGAAAGTTATTTATATTTATATTTGTATTATAGTTTAGTTTAGTTTGGCGTAATATAAGTGCGTGCATTATTGATATTCAAAGCATTATTGATATTCAAAGTTAACAAAGTTTTTACAACACGTTTAAAAGTTAAAACTAAACTTTCTCCAATAAAATTTTACAGTATGTTTTCTGAATATATTATAAATATTTAATGCTTCAAATTTGGAGAAAATATTTAAACCTGTTTTCTTATTTTTTATCATAAGAAAGTGCTCAGAATGAATATTAATGAGATGAATTTTTTATTATTATTTTTATAAAATATTTACTATTTTTTATAATCCAAAATGCTTAGTTGCCAAGTTTTACGCTTTTTGCTACCGGAAGATAATAATAGAATTTTTTTATTTAATTTAATCAGTGAAAACTATCTCGGCAATATATATATATATATAAATCGAAATTTTTAAAAATGGCGAAACACGTATATAATGAATTCAAGAGGGACACCTTTTGGTAAAAAATTTGAGTCCGAAAGGGCTAGGGGGGCCGCTAGGGAGGGCAACTTTAAAATTTCAGATAGGAAGGTAGGCCTTGTGATACACCCTGGAAACGTCTCTTCAAGAAAATGAGTTTGATATAAATAGTTTCGCCTTACGAGGATAATTAAACATACATGATTTTTTAGACTTTTGATATGTGGAATTTATATTTATGTATCCTCTTTAATAACCACTGCAGGACAAAAATATTTATACCAAATTCATTGTCTTGAAGATATGTTACCAGGGATGAATCACAAGACATACTTTGCTCAACAATTTTTTGGACCCGAGCAAGGGGGTGGTAGGAGTGCCGCTGGCGAATACAAGTTTAAAATGTCTAATGAGAAGGTATGTCTTGTGATACATTCCAGGAAACGTATCGTCAAGACAATGAATTTAGTGTAAATAGTTTTATCCTGCAGTGATTATTAAAGGAGATACATGAGTTTTTAGACTTTTGAAATGTGGATTTTATACTTACGTATCCCCTTTAATAATCATTGCAGGACAAAAATATTTATACCAAATTGATTGTCTTGAAGAGACATTTCCTGGGATGTATCACAACATATACTTTTCCCGAAAATGTCTGGGTTCGAGCAAGCGGGTTGTAGGAGTGCCGCTGTGGAATAAAACTTTAAAATTTCTAATGGGAATGTATGTCTTCCCAAATAATGGGACCAAATAATGGGAATGTATGTCATCCCAAAAAATGTCTCTTGAAGACAATGAATTTAGTATAAATAGTTTTGTCCTGAAGTAATTGTTAAAGGGGATACATAAGTACAAAATCCACATTTCAAAAGTATAAAAACTCATGTATCTCCTTTAATAATCGTAGCGCGAAACTATTTATATTAAATTCATTGTCTTGAAGAGACATTTCCAGGGATGTATCACAAGACATACCTTCCTGTTTGAAATTTTAAAGTTGCCCTCCCTAGCCCGCCCGGGCCCAAATTTTTTCACTAAAAGAGGTCCCTCTCGAATTCATTAAATAAGTGTTTCACCATTTTTCTAAATTTCGACGCGTTTTCGAGTTAGGAGGGTAGTGTGGCACTTTTGGAACACCCTGTATATACGTTGGCAGCATATAAAGTGTTACGTTTTTGGAATACGTAAAATCTTTACGTTATGTTTAATCTTACGTTTTAGTAATACGTATAATCTTTACATTATGTTTAGGAATACGTAAAATCTTTTATTTTTTAAATAAAGTATTTTTTTTTCTGTAAGAAGAGCGTTTTTTTTTTTTTCTTAAACATCGTACTTTTACATGACTCACAAGAAATGTGTTAAGAAAAATTTTGTTGTGTTTTAAAAAAATAGTTACCGTATCTTCCAATGCATAATCTGCAGTTCTGACACGAGTACCTCAAATATACCACGAGCTGAGTGAGTGAGTAATGTGTATGCCGCACTAGTTCTACACTGTGGGCCATGGATAACAGGTTGTACGTTGAACAAATACAATTTTGTCTATTCATTAAAATTTTTTATATAAAGCAGATTAATCCGGCTTGTGCATTACACGCAGAAAAATTAATCTTTTATGTAGCAATTTTTTTTAAATATTCATTTCAATATTTTTCTTTATAACACTAAAAGTATAGTGGATCACTGACGTCAGTATTTTATTGGTATTAAGGGACATAGGTAGAATCACCATTTGAAAATGTTTTATAAGAGATATAATTTTTTTTGTTCAACGAAATAAAACATCAAAGCATTTAAACAATCTCGAAAAATTGGGTGTGTGTGCATGGAGCGGAGCTTGAAATCCCAACTTGTCATGGTTTAAAAGGAATATTTAAAATGATGTTTTAGTGGTAATGGGTACCTGACGTTCTACATATGAAAGTCGGGCGTGAATCCCACTGAAATCTAAACCAGGACTCGTCGGAAAACATCACACAAGCCCACTGTGCTGCTGTCGACATTGCACGTTCTTTACTTCAAGTTAACCGCTTGCAACAGTGCACTGCCGCGAGCGGAACATATCTAACAGGCCTGTCAGCATATAAACCAATATCTCCCAAACGTGTATACACGTTTTGACTTGAAACTGTGGTACCCGTAGCTGCAGACCGTTTACGAGACAGGACTGATGCTGTGCTTTATCTGCTCATTTTGGCAATTACTGTCAAATACTGGTCGTCATTCGGCATTGTAACTCGGGGCCAACCAGTACTGTAACGTCAACTAGCGTTTCCATCATTTTGGAATCGATACCAAAGCCTAGACATGACACTTTGAACGATTCCAAGTTCCCCCGATACTTCTATCTGAGAACGCCCACATTTTAGTCAGCCGATAATTCTACCACGTAAAAAAATATCTGCACGCATCCTCTATGTCATAACTATTCGGCTGTGACACTGAGCGGCATACATAACGCTTGTGAACGATTTTCCATCTTTGCTCCCATTCCTCTTCTACCCCCTTCTTTCACATTCGTCACTGTAACATCATATGGGCGTCATCTGATGGCTTCCTATAATTTGCATATTATTCTTAAACATATATGTGGTATTTCTACAGGTGAAATTTTTACATTAAAGCTCGATTTTCGTGTGATTCAAAATTATCCTTAATTTTTAGACATGAGTGTAATTAAAAAGAATAACCTGCTTCTTAACGCTTTCGCGACGGCGTGATTTCGTTTTTTTGGCAGTAAGGTACGCCTGTGGGCGTTATTCTCCCAAGATAAAATATTTCAGAGCAATATTTTATGTATTCACATTTATATTGCAAATGGACATATATTATAATTATATTCTTTCCAATATATTTGCATACATAGTATATTTTATTGGAAAAATATGAATACTGTGTACATACTTAAGAAATAAGTAACATACAAATTACGAAAGAAACGCCAACTGGCGGAGTTACAGATTTTCAACTGACGTGAATCTACCTCAGCAGTCACTAAAGTGTTAAGAATAGAGCTAGGTATTGGGGAGCAAAATTCACTAACTTGTTTTGCAAAACAGGTTTGAATCGGTCGATAATATTCTTGATTTATGCAAGATGAACTGATTGTTTCCGCATCCAGTGTCTACATTTCATAAAAAAGTTCGAATTTCTTATTTGTCTATCTGCATTTGGGTGTTACTCATTTAAAATGCACGCTACTCACTAAAAATGCTTCTGGCAATGCAGGGCTCACACGGTCTTTAAAATTCTCAAACAACAATCTTCAACATATGTTTTATATCATAAAATAATAGAATACTCTGTGTTTTAAAACTCTTGATAAAAGTTTTAAAGTGTGATAGAACACAGCTAAACGAGCAATTTTTGTCATACAAAGTATGATCGCACAATATCGGTACTGAACCGCTAGTGGCCGCTTCATAAGAAAATCAGAGGTGACTGCTTAAAAACTAGCGAATGCCCTGAATTCTCACTATTATTCTGTTGTAAATTAATTTAAAATAATAAATTTATTTTTAAACATTTATGTTTTTTACAACTAATTTTGTACACACGATGCTTATGTACTTATGGCGTCAGCTTTTAACTGTTTACTCTATATGATAGATTTTTGATTAAAAAGAGCATTTCTGTTCGATACCATACAGAGAACCCATTTTTCTGAATTGTATAGTCAACCATTCGATCATCAATCCTCAACAGAAAAGGCAGTCGGAAAAAAAATTACTCTATGCCATAATTTGTTCCAATCTCTTATACTTTATACCAAATTTTAGCCAAAATTCTATCAACTAGAATAAATTGTAAAAACTGTTGCCACAAGTTGCATAATAATCGTTTGCAACAAAATTAGTTGTAAATGAAATAATCATTTCAAAACAAATTGAATATTTTCGATTAATATACAACAGAATAATAGTGCAAACTGAGATTCATTCCCTAATATTGAGGAAGTCACAATTAAAGTCAATCTGAAGTGTCATCTACCGCTTCACTACTTGCGTTGCGACCATGCTTTGCACAACAAAAATTTCTCGTTTAGATATGTTCTATCATATCTCAATTTTTTTTTTTTTTTTTTACCAAGAGTTCTTAAACACCCTGTAATGTTGAAAAGAAATTTATGGCTAGTGAATCGTTTTGGAAAAGTTCTTAAAAATCGTATCCATTCGAACTCTGCAAAATATGTTTTTTCAATAACATGAATAGTTTCTACAGATTATCATAAGCATTATTTTCCGGCATATTTTTTATTCGAGTGTTTAAAATATAAATTGTCAAAACTAATTTGTTGTTGGTAAAAGGATTAATTACTAGAAACTAAAATACATAAAAAACAAGCGAAACCCGTTAATATTAATCTTTTCTAATCTTTAGAAACAAATTATGAGAATATAGTAACGTTACATAAAATACAATAAACCTAATGTTTAACAAAATCATGTGGCACGCATTGATCATTAACGCTTTCCAAATGTACGTAATTGATGTATTGTATAACTTTCAGTACCCTTTTCCTACTTAACCCTTTGCGACGCAAGACAATTCGTATCATTTAAATTATACTGCCACCGGAATTCATGAACTAAATTAAACTAAAAGAAATTTTAAATTTTAAGGTTAAAAAAATTGGCCTTTTCTGATATGTTTTAAACATAAATTTTTGCTAAAAAAATTCCGGGATGAGTTTTTGCAGGTGGATCTTAAATTTTGCGTCCTCGCAGCGAGGACAGCGCGCGTTAAGGGGTTAATCACACAACAGACAGTAGTTCTGAAAGGCATACAGATAGATTAATTGAATTCCTAATCATTCTTAAACGTTGTTAGAAAATGTTAAAAATGCTTTACTCTAAAGAAAACGTAGCCCTTATATTTTAATTGCAGTCCATAATGTAACGGAATATTTTAGTGCAGCCCTGTAAATCTGAAGTATAACAAAATCATATTCTATACAAAATATTATTTTAGCATATTAAAATTCAATGTCAATTTCTTTATGATTTTTACAATAGAAAGTTCTTTAAATGTGATTTATAAAAGTGTCTGTATTAAAATGCAATGCGTTGGCATTTTTTGGGGTGTCGGGTGTCCCTGTACACAAAACAGTTGCACAGGACCTAAATGTCATTTAAAATAGGGAACATTCTATAGTAATTTGAATAACATACATATTTTTTTAAATATTCTGAAAATATTTACGGACGCTGGGGCAGGCAATGGGCAGAGAGAGAGATGGACAGTCGGACAGATAGATACCTAAATTGAAATCATAATACCACTTAAACAAGAAAGAAAAATCATGCAATACGTATTGATTAGTAACACTTTCCATCTGTACGTAATTGTTGTATCGAATAACTTTAAATATTCTTTGCCTGCGTTATCACACAACAGACACAAGGACTGAAAAATATACGGATAGACAAATTGATATTAAAATAACTTTTAGGCATTTTGTAAAGTGTTAAAAATGCTTAACGCAAAAGAAAATGCAGCCATTAGATTATAATTACAGCTTTTGATCTCTCTGAATATTTTAGTGTAGCCCTGTAAATCAGAAAGTTAATCATATCATATTCTATACAAAACATTATTTTAGAATATTAACAATATATTTCAATATTTTTATGATTTTTACAGTAGAAAGATTTTTAAATATAACTTTCAAAAAATTCTCTCCTAAAACGTAATTCATTGGCATTTTTTATTTATTTTTATTTTTTGTTGTTGTTGTTGTCCCTGAAAACAAACTAGTTACACAGGACCTATTAATGTCATTTTAAATGGGGAACATTCTATACGGAAAATATTTATAAAAATAACACTCATAGAACACTGCTTTCGAATGCTTTTGGGTGTCCCTGTACACAAACCAGACAAGATATTCACTTAATTTTCAATATGGAACTTCCGATAGTGAACTTCAATAAAATACATCAGTTTCGAGAAATTCCATAAATAAGAGCGCGGGCAGACAGACAGACAGAGAGATGGACAGATACAAAAACTGAAATCATATTCACACTTAAAAATGTTAGCTATTCTAGCAATTTTTTTATTAATAGCTCTTAATATAAATGGATATTTTTGTGTCACCCTGTAAATCTAATGCTAATCATGCTATATTCTATTCAAAGCATTTTTTTGTGCATATAAATAACATATTTCAATTTCCTAAAACTTCGTGGAAAGTGAAGTTATTAAAATTTGATTTATAGAAATATCTCTCATAGAACACAGTGCTTTGGAATATTTTAAGTGTCCCTGTATATATAGATCGGTGGTGGTATTTCCTCCATTTTATACAGGAAACATCCAATAGTGAAATTAAATAACATATTTCCATTTCATTGAGATACGTCTACAGTAAAGGTATGAAAATATCTTTTATAGAAATACCTCTCATAGAACACAATGCTTTGAAATACTTCCGGGTGTCCCAGTACACAAACTAATAGAGGTATAAACTCCATTTTCAGTAGGTAACATCCGACAGTGAACTGGAATAACATATATCAGTTTCAAGAAATTCCATAAATGTTTACGGGAGTTTGAGCTCGGACAGACAGACAGGAAGATGCACAAAACTTAAATTATATTTACACTTAAAAAATGTTAGAAAGTGATAAAAACGCTTAACGTAAACGAAAGTACAATTCTAGCAATTTTTTATTAATAGCTCTAAATATAACTAGATATTTTTGTGCCACCCTGTAAATCTAATGCTGAACATGCTATATTCTATGCAAAGCATTCTTTTGTGCATATAAATAACATATTTCAATTTCCTAAAACTTCGTGGAAAGTAAAGTTAATAAAATTTGATTTATAGAAATATCTCTCGTAGAACGCAATGCTTTGGAATACTTTTGAGTGTCCCTGTACATAAACCGATGGTGGTATTTCCTCCATTTTACACAGGAAACATCCAATAGTGAACTTGATCAACATAATTCAATTTCATTCAGATATGTCTACAGTAAAGGTATGAAAATATGGTTTACAAATATATCTCTCATAGAACACAATGCTTTGGAATACTTTTAAGTGTCCCTGTATATAAATCGGTGGTGGTATTTTCTCCATTTTATACAGGAAACATCCAATAGTGAACTTAAATAACATATTTCAATTTCATTGAGATAAGTCTACAGTAAAGGTATGAAAATATGGTTTATAGAAATACCTCTCATAGAACATAATGCTTTGAAATACTTTCGGGTGTCTCTGTACACAAACCAGTAGAGGTATAAACTCCATATTCAATAGGGAACGTCCGATAGTGAACTTGAATAACATATGTCAGTTTCAAGAAATTCCACAAATATTTACAGGAGTTAGAGCGCGGAAAGACAGACAGACAGACAAACCGAAGTCATAAACACTTTTCAACCTTGCTGGAAAGTGTTAAAAATGTTAAAAAGTGTTATATCACTTAATGTAAACGGAAATGTAATTCCAACAAATTTCTAATAATACCCATTAATGTAAATGATAATTTTTGAGTGGCCCTGTAAATCTAATGATAACCATACTGTATTCTATGGAAAGCATTATTTTGTAGATATGAATAATATATTTTAATTTTAATTAAGATTTGTGCACAGTAACGTTCTTCTAATTTGGTTTATAGAAATACGTCACATAGTACACATTGCTTAAGAATACTTTCGGGTGTCCCTGTGTACAAACCAGTGATTGTATTGACTCCATTTTCAATGAGAAATATTGGATAGTGGGTTTGAATAACATATTTCAATTTCATTAAGATTTGTGTAAAGTACCGGTATTAAAATATGGTTTATAGAAATGCTTCTCATAGCACACTATGCTTTAGAAAACTTTCGGGGGTTCCTATACACAAACCTGTAAAGGTGTTCACTCCATTTTCAATAGGGCACATCCGATAGTGAACTTGAGTATCATATATCAGTTTCCAGAAATTCCATAAATATTTACGGGAGTTAGAGCGCGGACAGACAGACAAACCGAAGTCATAAGCATTTTTCTACCTTGTTAGAAACTGTTAAAAAGTCTCTATTTTATTGTTGCATTATGTGTACGTTATCTTAGTTTTTTTTCTACCACTTTCCAACAACGTTGAAAAGTGTTTATGACTTCGGTTTGTGTGTCTGTCTGTCTGTCTGTCCATCTGTCAGTCCACGCTCTAACTCCCGTAAATATTTATGGAATTTCTTGAAACTGATATATGTTATTAAAGTTCACTATAGGATGTTCCTTATTGAAAATGGAGTTTATACCTCTACTAGTTTGTGTACAGGGACCCCGGAAATATTTCAAAGCATTGTGTTCTATGAGAGGCATTTCTATAAACCATATTTTCATACCCTTACTGTACAAAAATCTTAATGAAATTGAAATATGTTATACAAGTTCACTATCGGATGTTCCCTGTTGGAAATGGTTTCATACCTCTACTGGTTTGTGTCCAGGGACCCCCGAAAATATTTCAAGAAATTGTGTTCCATGAGAGGCATTTCTATAAACCATATTTTCATACCTTTACTGTAGACATGTCTTAGTGAAATTGAAATATGTTATTCAAGTTCACTATCAGATGTTTCCTGTATAAAATGAAGTAAATACCACCACTGATTTGCGTACAGGGACACACAGAAGTGTTCCAAATCATTGCGTTTTATGAGAGATATTTCTATAATTTAAATTTTCATAAATTTACTTTGCACGAAGATTTATGAAATTGAAATGTGTTATTTATAAGCACAAAAAGAAAATTCTTTGCATAGAATTTAGCATGATTAGCGTTAGATTTACAGGGTGACACAAAAATATTCAGTTATATAAAGACCTATTAATAAATATTTGCTAAAAAGATACTTTCGTTTAAATTAAGCGTTTTTAACACTTTCTAACATTTTTAACACTTCCCAACATGGTTGAAAAGTGTTAATGACTTCGGTTTGTCTGTCTGTCTCCTCCGCGCTCTAATTCCCGTAAATATTTGTGAAATTTCTTGAAACTGATATATGTTATTCAAGTTTACTGTCGGATGTTCTTTCTTGAAAATGGAGTTTATACCTTTACTGGTTTGTACACAGGGACACCCGAAATTATTTCAAAGCATTGTGTTCTATGAGAGGTATTTCTACTAACCATATTTTCATACCTTTACTGTACACATATATTTTAATAAAATTGAAATATGTTATTCCAGTTCAACCTCGGATGTTCCCTGTTGAAAATGGAGTTTATACCTCTACTGGTTTGGGTACAGGGGCACCCGAATTTATTTCAAAGCATTGTGTTCCATGAGAGGTGTTTCTATAAATCATATTTTCATACCTTTACTGTACACATATCTTAATGAAATTGAAATATGTTATTCAAGTTCACTATTGGATGTTTCCTGTATAAAATGGATTAAATACCAACGCTGTTTTATATACAAAAACACTCAAAAGTATTCTAAAGCATTGCGATCTATGAGAGATATTTCTATAAATAAATTTTAATAACCTTACTTTCCACGAAATTTGAGGAAATTGAAATATGTTATTTATATGCACAAAAGAATGCTTTACGTAGAATATAGCATGATTAGCATTCGATTTACAGGGTGACACAAAAATATTCTGTTATATTAAGAGCTATTAATAAAAATTTGCTAGAATTGTACTTTCGCTTACATTAAGCGTGTTTAACACTTTCTAACATATTTTTAAGTGTGAATATGATAAAAATTTGCGTATCTGTCCGTCTGTCTGTCTGTCTGCCCGCGCTCTATCTCCCGTAAATATTTATGGAATTTTTTGAAACTGATATATGTTATTCAAGTTCCCTATCGGATGTTCCCTATTTAAAATGGAGTTTATACCTCTACTGGTTTGTGTACAGGCACACATGAAAGTATTTCAAAGAATTGCGTTCTATGAGAGGTATTTCTATAAACCATATTTTCATACCTTTACTGTACAATATCTTCATGAAATTGAAATATGTTATTCAAGTTCACTATTGGATGTTTCCTTATAAAATAGATTACATACCACAATTAGTTTATGTACAAGGACACTCAAAAGTACTCCAAAGCATAACGTTCTTTGTGAGATATTTCTACAAATCAAATTTTAATAACTTTACTTTTCACGAAGCTTTAAGAAATTGAAATATGTTATTTATATGCACAAAAGAATGCTTTGCATGGAATATAGCATGGTTACCATTCGATTTACAGGGTGACACAAAAATATTCAGTTATATTAAGAGTTATTAATAAAAAAATTGCTAGAATTGTATTTTAGTTAACATTAAGCGTTTTTGACACTTTCTATCATTTTTTTAGTGTGAATATAATTTCAATTTGTGTATATGTCTGACTGTTCTTCTGTCCGTCTGTCTGTCTCTCTTTCTGTTTTTCTGCACTCTAATTCCCGTAAATATTTATGGAATTTCTTTAAACCGATATAGTTTATTCTAGTCCCCTATCGGATGTTCCCTATTGAAAATGGAATGAATAATTCTTCTGGTTTGTTTACAGGGACACCCAAAAATATTCGACAGCATTGTGTTCTATGAGAGGAGTTTCTATAAACAGTATTTTAATACCTTTAATGTATAGACACTTTAATGAAATTTTAATATATTATTCAATTCCCTATCGGATGTTTCCTATGAAAAATGGAGTACATTTCTAACTGGTTTGTGTACAGGGGCACTTGAATGTACTCTAAAGCATTGTGTTGTGTGAGAGTTATTTTTATAAACTATATTTTAATAATTTTATTTTCCACAAAGATTAATGCAATTGAAATATATTATTCGTATGCACAAAAGAGTGTGCCTTCTATGTAATATAGTATGGTTAGCATTAAGCCAAACAAAAATAATCAGTTAGTTTAAGAGCTATTAATAGAAATTTGCTGGAATTGTACTTTTGTTTACATGAGCGTTTTAACACTTTCTTATAATTTTAGTGGGAATATGATTTCAATTTGTGCATGTGTCTGTCCCATTGTCTACCTTCCTATCTGTTTGTCTCCGGCTCCTATCATCCGTGTATATTTTGAGAATTTAAAAAAAAATGATACACTAAAGTTCCCTATGGAATGTTCCCTTTTTAAAATGTCATTATTAGGTCCTGTACAACTAGTTTGATTACAGGGACAACAACAACAACAACAACAAAAAAGCCAATGTATTACGTTTTAGGACAGAATATTTTAAAAGTTAAATTTAAAAAACTTTCTATTATAAAAATCATAAAAACATCGACATGTATTATTAATATTCTAAAACATTGTTTTGTATAGAATATGATATGATTAACTTTCAAATTTATAGGGCTACAGTAAAATATTCAGAGTGATCAAAAGCTGTAATTATAATCTAATGGCTACATTTTCTTTTGCGTTAAGCCTTTTTAGCACTTTCCAAAATGCCTAAGAGTAATTTTAAAATCAATTAGTCTATCTGTATGTTTTTCAGTCTTTTTGTCTGTTGTGCGATAACGTAGGCAAAGAATATTAAAAGTTATTCGATACAACAATTGCGTACAGTTGGAAAGTGTTACTAATCAATGCGTACTGCATGATTTTTATTTCTTGTTTTTATAGTAGTAAAAAAATAAAATAAAATAAAATAAAATAAATAAATAAAATAAGTATTCATGCATTTTCTTGTAACGTTTCTAAAACAAAAAAACCAAAGTACCTTTTTGACAGTGCAAGTCTAAGTACCTGCTTAAGCGGAATTTTGTTTTTAGTAATTCAGAAGAAAAAAAATAATAATGATTAAGTACCAATAAAAAGAAAGAATTAACTTTTAAGCAGCATATAAAATAAGTTTAACTAAATAATTATAAAAATTTTAAATACAATTTTTTCAGGATTTCTACGGCCCTTAATATTGCTCACTACTAATTTTTCAATAGGAATTTTTATCACAAAATTAGCCTGATATTTTTAACGAAATACTTTGTTTTATAGAACAGTGCTAAAAACTTTCTTGAATAAAGAAGAACGGGATTGAACATTTTTTTTGGTACTGCAGTGGCAATCAGTCACTACAATTACAGTGATGGAACAAGTGCGCAGAACACATACCACTATCAATGTAGCAAAATTTCCTACTTCTTAAATCAACGATATTATAGGTAGAGAAATTTCTTAAACAAATACCGGTATCAATTCTGCGCCCGTGTTCCATTACTGCAATTAACCTTCTGAAGTCGATGCTGCCACAGTATGGTATTTAAAAGAAAAAAAAAAAACATGCTATTATGAATTTCTTTAAAATAATACATTTTTAAAATAAAGGTATCGTGAGTACTCTTGTTCAGCCCATAAAGTGTCGTCAGCGTATTTGTACGCCAGTGTTATTCACCGCACCAATTGTTGAGTATTAAATTTAAAATATTTAAACACGAAAACTTAATTTTTTTTTTGTTAAACAAATTAATGTTTCAGCAGATCGCTAAAAGCCGGGCTTACAGTTCAAAGTAGGAAAGTATGGCAATCGAAAGAGTTTAAGGAAAATAAATGTGATTTGCGATTTATTATTATTATTATAACTATTTCCATAAAGAAATACTTCTCGTTTTTTTACTAATATTTTTTGATTAAATAAAGTCGAATTCATAGGGGGGGAAATGTGGTAGGGAAAAAAAACTGTAATGCCATTCTTATGATATCTTCAGCAATTCAAAATAATATACCGAATCCATTGCATTATTTAAACTGTAATATTTTTTAAATATTTCGAAACTTATTCAATAATTTAAAGTCAAGTTTTAGAATATAATTAGTTGTACAGCATAAACGGAAATTTTTTTCAGATTAAGAAAATATATATTTTATTCAATTTTTGTTCGAAAAAAAATATATATATACAATATTTGTAATATTTTCTACACTTATTATTTAATTTTAAAAATTTATTCGGAAAGAATTTTGTATGCAATGAATGTAGATTCATGAAACTGTTTAACAATGCTATTTTAATATCACGCTTGAGGAGTTCTACATTAATCTTTCAAGATTTCTACAGAGAATAGTGTATTCAAATAACTTGAAATTTTATCACTTTTAAACCATAAAGCTGATATAGAAAGTAATAAATATTTTTGTAAACGAAATTTATGTTTTAATCAATAAATGTTTTTCTTTTAAAGTATACTTTAATTCTAAAATTTTCACTTAATAAAGCATTACGATTTTTTTTTAACTTTTAAACTAACTATTGGGAAAGAAATAAAATTATTTTAAGAAAAATAAAATCCCTAAAGTTTATTAATGATTAACTGTATAAAACTTTCTGTGTTAAACAATTTTATGAGGAAATTTTATAGCAACACAAAATATATTTTCGTCTTTATTTGAAAAATATGGTTTTCTTAAATGTTTCTTAAAACAGTTTTTGTAAAATCGCAAATTCGAAATACATTAGAAACGAGAAGTAACAGCGAATAATTTTAAGTATAGGGGAAAACGAAAAAAAAAAAAATGTGTTTTAAAAACTAGTTATGATTAGATAATAAGTTATTTTGTTCATATTTTCTTAAAATGAAGTTATTGTAATTTCTGTTTAATACGATAGACTAGGACAGGCGTCAGCGCGATACCATTTGCTGTTTTATAGTAGTATCTTTCTTTCTTTCTTTTTTATTTTCTTTCTTTTCCATTTTGCTTTATAATTTTGGAATTATAATATGGAATTCTGACACTAATAAAATAAAACTGGTGCTTTTTTTACATGCATTTATACACACGCGCATATATATACATATATCTATATATTAATAGGCAAGCATAAAATTTGTAGTCCCTTTTTAACATATTAATTATGGGAGTAGAGAGTTGAAAATGGTATCATTCGAAAGGTATGGTTAGCCGAAAGGTGCGAATACAAATATTATTTTCTTACGATGTCAAGAAGGTATTTAAAAATACATTTATTTTTTTAGCATTTTCCCCCATTTTTCCCTTTTATACACGTATTCCTTTACATTAAAAAATATCTAAAAGTAGAAAGTTGTTAAATCTGGCAATTTCATAAAGCTCAAATAAAACCATAGACACAGTAATTTGTATAATGTTGCATCACTATACGCAAGCGAAGTGATGACGTCACTGTCTGTCCATGGAGCCGTGAAAAAGATTTTCTATGTTAATCGTCCATTGGATTTTTTGTAAAAATTATTAAAAAATAACAGAAATTATCTGCCGATTTTAATTCCGATATTTGGGTATAGTTATATATAAGTTACTGTCTACATGTGTTTGATTGAGTTATTTTTTCTGTAAAATTGATAAAATTTTAATTTAAAATCACAAAACTCCAGAAAAAAAAAATGGCAAACTTCCAGTTTCGAATGTAAACAAAAACATTTCATTTTAAAGGGTGATATTTAAACAATAAATATTGAACTAATATACTAAATAAAAGGAAAATAGATTTGTTACTAACTGCTGCATGTATAAGTAGACGATACATAAAAAATTCCGATTTCCGTTTTTTGCTGAATTTACATGTTTTGAGCTTTCTTTACGTTTCAATTAACTGAAATTGGCTACTTATTTTTTTAAAAAGTGTCTTTATTGCTAGCTTTAGTGGGTAGAAGAAGCAAGTAGAAGATACATAAAAACTTTTGATTTCCGGTTTTCGATGAATTTACACGTTTTGAGATATCCTTGCGTTTTAATTAAGTGAAATTGATTACTTATTTTTATTTTTTAAAAAGTGGATTTATTATTCTTTTATCTGCATATATAAGTAGAAAATATAAGATTCTGAAAAGTTTTAGATTTTCGGTTTTCGATAAAGTTGCACGTTTTGAAATTTCCCGAACTCAATTCGACCATTTTTGAAAAATATCTTTTTTTTTTTTTTTTTTTTGTTGTTGTTGTTGTTGTTGTTGTTGTTGTTCAAACACTGTACTTTATGAACCAATCGAATTAATTTAACAGAATTTGATACTTGGTTGGGCCAGGGTTTGAAATGGTACCTATTAGCTTCTGGGCTGTATTACACAGCAAGGGGCGTTTTCACGTTGCGATTTTCTCTCATTTCAGGAAAGGCTAACATCTACAGAGAGAAATAGTTATATTAAGTAAAACTCTGCTGATTCAGTTAGAGTGAATGTGAATATCGACAAACAATTGCCGCAGCTGTGTTGCAAATGCATTCCGTTTAAGACAAGGCAATGACTTTGCTTTGCCTCGCTTTGCAAAAAAAATGGTCGAGTTTCGACCACTGGGCGATACTAGTACCTATAAATACAGAATTCGATCAACAAATAGGGTTCATAGAAAGAAGAAAAAATTACGAAAAAAAAATTGGGTTGCAATACCAGTTAAGTGGGAGAAAATCCTAAAAGTAATTATGAATGGTGTCACATAGAGTGGAATTAAAAGGGCCAATAATAAGTAGAAAACATTTATTTGACGTATAGCCGGATTACAATACAGAAAGTGCATCATTGGTGCAGCGTGAGAAGGGAGACGACGAAAATTTTTTATTGGAAATTTTCAAAATTGCGGCTGTGAAAGTCATTGCAGAGCTGGATTAATTATTACCGGGTATATTCAAACAGATCCATTATGCTGGTGATGTATGGTAAAGCAAGGACGATCCATGTTGTGGGACCTTCATTGTATCGACAAACGTCTGATAAACAAGTGATTTCAGTTGGTGCCAGAATAATTGCCGAAACGTCAGTGGAGGCCCTCTGTTGAGACTCAAAACGGTTTTGGGCTGTGTCTGTCTGTCTGTTTGTCTGTCGCGCGATAGCGGCCGCAAAAATAGCGCTATTGACTTGAAATTTGGTACACATGTTCATGAGCCCCACGAAATCAGCTGTATAGTTTTTGGTATGTATTCCGTTTCTACTTCGTATACAGGGACACGCCAAAATTTTTCTTATCATTACGGCCAATGGGAGGAATTTGTATGTATCGCGATAGCGGCCACAAAAATCACGCTATTGACTTTCAATTTGGTACACATGTTCATGTGCCCCACGAAATCAGCTGTATAGTTTTGGGTGTGTATTGCATTTGTAATTCGTGTACAGGGACACGCCAAAGTTTTTCTTATCATTACGGCCAATGGGAGGAATTTGTATGTATCGCGATAGCGGCCACAAAAATCACGCTATTGACTTGCAATTTGGTACACATGTTCATGTGCCCCACGAAATCAGCTGTATTGTTTTGGGTGTGTATTCCATTTTTAATTCGTGTACAGGGACACGCCAAAGTTTTTCTTATCATTACGGCCTATGGGAGGAATTTGTATGTACCGCGATAGCAGCCACAAAAATCACGCTTTCGACTTGCAATTTGGTACACATGCTCATGCGCCCAACGGAATCAGCTGTATAGTTTTAGGTGTGCATTCCATTTGTAGTTCGTGTACAGGGTCACGCCAAATAGTTCGATCATTACGGCCTATGGAAAGAATCTGTATGTACCGCGATAGCCACCGCAAAAATCAAGCTATTGACTTCCAATTTATTCCGAAACGTCAATGGAGGCCCTCTGTTGAGACTCAAAAGGATTTTGGGTTCCGTCGGTCCGTCCGTCCGTCTGTCTGTCTGTCGTGCGATAGCGGCCGCAAAAATCACGCTACTGACTTGAAATTTGGTACACATGTTCATGAGCCCCACGAAATCAGCTGTATAGTTTTTGGTATGTATTCCATTTCTACTTCGTACACAGGGACACGCCAAAGTTTTTCTTATCATTACGGCCTATGGGAAGAATTTGCATGTACCGCGAAAGCGGTCCCAAAAATAACGCTATTGACTTGCAAGTTGGTACACATATTCATGAGTCCAACGGAATTAGCTGTATAGTGTTAGGTGTGTATTCCATTTGTCGTTCGTGTACAGGGACACGCCAAAATTTTTCTTATCCTTACGGCCTATGGGAAGAGTTTGTATGTACCGCAATAGCGACCGAAAAAATTCTTCGATTGACCTACAAATTGGCGCGCACGTTCCAGCTTTGCATATAAGTAGCTGTATAATTTTTATTGCTATATTTTTTATAAACTGTGTACAGGGACACGCAAAAATTCTTAACATTAAGGCGTATGGGGGTGAATTTCGTTTAAACGCATTTTAATATCATTAGTTTGCAATGAAGAAAATGAAATTAGAGTACGTGAGTAATATGCTTATACTTATGTTGTTTGAAGAAAATATGTGCTCTTAAGCTTTCTAATTAATGTACAGGACCTTATAAAAGTGTTCTGACAATGTCACTTAGTCATCCAAACGATGTTAAATTTGAAACAATTATTAATTTTAAACGCAAAATAAGCTGAATAGTTTTTACAGGTGTATACAATGTTTATGGTTCGTTTACAAAGACACACGAAAGAATTTCGTAACATTAGACCCTATGGACAAATTTTTAATTTAAGCGCGCACTTTAATGCGTTTATGCTGAATTGAACTTAATAAAGTTAACATACATTATAAAGTTGCTTAAAATCATGTTTACTCTTAAAAAAGGTTATGTATAGACTAAATAATTTATGGGACCACACAAAATAATTCCGAGTATGTACTGTAATCATCCAAAAGATGTCAAATTAGTTCGAAAAATTAATGAGTTATAATTAATTAGGTTTATTCTTATTATTGGCGTTTATAATGACTGTGGCTACTTTTCAGGGATACATAAAGGAATTTCGTACTATTACGGTCTATAGTCGGTATTTCTTAAAAGTGTATTTTAACATGGTTACACCCCATCAAATATAATAAAATTTTATTAGAATTTTAAAAGCATGTTTTCCTGTTGAAAATTGTGGGCATAGAATTGATAAGTAGTTTAAAGGTTACGCAAAATATTTCCGATGTGCTATGTAATTTTTTTTGTATGAAATTTGGTATTTATGAATTTCAGGGAAATAATACAAGACCGTCGTTTATTAAGAATACATATTGTTGCGTACTTGGGGGTTCGTAAGTTGTCCGAGAATGAAAGGCGAAACTTACAAAAATTCAGTGAATTATTCATAGAAAATTCCAGAAAAATACAGGTCTATAAACCAAGTATCAGCTTCAATTCAACCAGTAAACATAGCTTGAACAACAGCCGTTAACAGCAAAACAACATTACAAACTGTTTGTCAATAACACATAAAGCAAGTCTCATTCAAAGAGGCTCAAAGCAAAGCAAGCATTTGACGAAACTGACACATATCTGAGATTGGCCGCCTTGGCTAAAAAAATGCTCCTTTTATACTATTCTATCGAACACAGACTGTTCTGGAAAATTCTCGTATCTCATCAGCCAATGAGATTAGAGCTTCCATATTTGGTATATCCCTAATAAGAATTTTCTCGCCAAGGTCGCCAAAAAAATCGCCAAGGAGGGAAACAGTCGCCAAATTTGGCGCCAAATCCTTTTCTTCCCTTATTGGAGTTTTTCAATGGGTTTTTAAAGGAAAATTAGGCTATTTTAACGCTAAAACGATTAGAAATGCACAAAATTAGCATTTTATCGACTTACTAAGCCTCTGAAAAAATTTATGCAAAAATAAATGCAATTATTTTCAATTCCATAACACTTTATATGATATACAAATAGGTATACAAAGGAATGTATCTGATTATGGTAATAAGTCGATCGAATCAATATATACAATTATATAATAAGGAATAAATAAAAATGACCTATTGAAAAATGTCTGATGCAAATAGGACGTTGAGGCTCCTGATCTGCAGATCCACTAGTATATATATAGAATAGAGGTGCGAGAAGTGTAAAGGCTAAACAGCATGTTCGACACATCCTAGAATATGTAACCACCTTCCAGGATATGTAACATTGAGTAGATTACACATTGCTATCGAAAAGTGTGCTTGTGTATTATCGTGAATGAGCCCAATGCTATGAAGAATATTGACCAGTCATTTCTGCAACAATCCCAACGGTCCCAACACATGATCTTCGAGAAACCCAGTCTAGATGTTAATACTGAATCGGTGTTGAACTTTTGACGAGACAGTGACGTGAGGATTTTCAGAAAATCACATGTGCATATTGATCACACCTTCTCCAATAAATCAGACTTCCTCTGCGAATAAAATAATTGCTGGAAACATTAAATCACTCTGCATGTCATTAAACATTCAGCGTAAGAACTCTACCCGAACTAGGTAATCGACATCGGCAAGTATTTTGACCTTTGTGCACAGGAAAAGAGTGCATCATTTCAGCACACAAAACCTTTTACACATTCTTATGTCGAATACCCAAAGGAGTATATACTTGACGAATCGAAAAGCCATTGGAATACTCGATTTTCTGTTTTAGGTAGGGTGGCCGGAGTAGCATAGTTGATAGTGTGCTGAGCTCGTAATGAGAAGACTGGAACTTGTGTCAGCCGAAAACCTTCGTGTATATTAACGGTGTTTGGTGCACGTCGGCCGAAGAAACAGAGCCAGTCACACCGTAGAGGAAAATAAAAGAGTTAAAAAGGATGGTAAGCATGGCGTAGAGGTATAATAATTTGCATAAATTAGTACAAATGATATGAAGACCTTTTTTTCAGGCAAATAAAATTACCAAAAAATCAATTATTTTCAAAAATTAAAGGATTAAAAAATAAATATTTCAGGGAATCTACAAATATAAATTTTTTAAATACGAAAACCTATTTTTATTTGTTCATGTTAAAATTAATGATGTTTTTGTAATTTAAACAAAAAAAAAAAAAAAAAAATACAGAAAATGAATACATTAAACTGCTATCTGTAATTGCGATATCGAACTTTATAAATGGTATAAAAATATTATGTTATAATTTAAAGGTACTACAGATAGAAAATAAAATGCAATGCATTTCTTATTTAAAGTTATAAGATTTTATATAATAAAAAAAAGTCGAAAACTTTTGTGTAAAAAAAATAAATAAATAAAAAAAAAAAAAAAAAAAATATTAAATAAAGTTAATAAAGTAAATAAAATCAAAATGTATTTAAACGAACAGCTCTTTGTAAAAGAAATAAAAATGAAAAAATTAGTTATACAGTCGGTAACAAAAGTATTCGAATACTAGCAAAAATTCCTATGTAAAAAAAGTAGAGTTAATACTGCTTTTGTTAAATAAATCCTTGTCGAATCATGTTCTTGGAATTATTTAACAAAACAGTATTACATCTACTTTTTTTACATAGGAATTTTTGCTAGTGTTCGGATACTTTTGTTACCGACTGTGCATGCATATGCAAAATTACATTATTTCATAATTAGCATCAATATTTTCAGTCATTGGATCTTACATCATATAATAATTGCCCCACAATTGGCCAAAGGTTTCTACTCTCAGGGCTCGGTAGGTCGGAAATTTTATCTCAGGTTGCGTTTGTCATTCTAACCCAATAGTGTAGAACCATTTAGAAGCGAGGACACTTGTAGAGCCGATTTGCGATGAGGAAGACCACTCAATATGAGTACAGCTGACTGCTTTATGAAGGGCCTTAACAAAGTTATTGCCTGTTTACGTCATAGATCTCCTTTTTTTTTATGCTGGTTAAAGGAAAAACTCGCAATTTTATTTCTCATAGACTACCAGTTTTCTTCTTATTATAAATGATAAATTTTTATTACAAATGGTAGTTAAATATAATGGTAATTTTCTTATTATAAATGATAATAAAATTATGAGATAAATGTAAACAGAACCTGTATGTAAACCTCAGTAACGGTCTACCCCAATCATCCGTATTGTGACAGAATGGTCCTACGTACCGCAAACAGTTGTGCAAGTGCCTCCTCCATCTTAAAGTCTGTACAGTCGTCAGTAAATTTATTAAAGCATACATCTACACTTTTCATATATTTTTTTCTAGTTTGATCGGTAGTATTTATCATCAACTAACTTTTTTTATAAACAGCGTAAGACTTAGATCATGACTCGACAAATATTTACTGAACATAAAACAGTATTAGGTATCCATCTTTTAAATGGGAATTATTGCTAGTGCTTCAATAATTTTGCAGCCGACTGTACACCACACTATAATAACCGATCCGAGTTTCCCGTTTTTTTCCCTCCTAAATTCGTATAAATAAGGGCTAGAGAACCTTAGAAAAACCACACAGAACGCATATTTTCCTGGCTTAAGTCTTTCGCTTAATTAATCGATTGTTACATTCTCATCACTGCCCTACAGGAGAGCAAGAGTTTCCGTCTCAAAACAGAACACTCACACCAGTAAACTTTATCAATAATTTCTATCATGTTCAATTGCAATAGATTACTGCTTTAGCTCAACACCGCTCTTCGAGCGGTGAGCCGGGGGCTGTTCAATAGATTACTGCACAATAACGATAGACTTTATTGATAAAAATTACTTGTGTAGTTGTTCCGTCTTGTGACGGACAATCTTGCTCGCCTGCTACACTACATTAGATCATAACTGAAGTATATACTGTAAAACTTATAAAACAATGCACTTCCAACTAAAAAATTCAAAATTAGTTTAAAAAATAATCTATTATTAAAGCCATAATAGGTAACTTTCATGAAGATTACGAAATTTGGAAGATTTTCACTTGTGTTATAATAACAAAAATGAAAAATCATGCAGTACGCATCGATTACTAACACTTTCCAACTGTACGTAATTGATGTATCGAATAACTTTTAATATTCTTTGCCTACATTATCACACAACAGACAGAAAAACTGAAAAATATACAGATAGACTAATTGATTTTAAAATTACTCGTAGGCATTTTGGAAGGTGTTAAAAAGGCTTAAAGCAAAAGAAAATGCAGCCATTAGATTATAATTACAGCTTTTGATCACTCTGAATATTTTAGTGTAGCCCTGTAAATCAGAAAGTTAACCATATCATATGCTATACAAAACATTATTTTAGAATATTAACAATACAATTCAATATTTTTACGATTTTACAGTAGAAAGACTTTTAAATAAAACTCTCAAAATATTCTGTCCTAAAACGTAATGCATTGGCCTTTTTTTTTTTTTTTTTTTTTTTTTTGTCGTTGTCCCTGCAAACAATCTAGTTGTACAGGACCTATTAATGTCATTTTAAATGGGGAACATTCTATAGAGAAAATATTTATAAAAATAACACTCATAGAACACAATGCTTTCGAATGCTTTTGGGTGTCCCTGTACACAAAAAAAAAGAGATATCCACTCCATTTGCAATATGGAACATCCGATAGTGAACTTCAATAAAATATATCAGTTTCGAGAAATTCCATAAATATTTACAGGAGTTAGAGCGCGGGCAGACAGACAGACACACAGATGGACACATACAAAAACTGAAATCATATTCACACTTAAAAATGTTAGAAAGTGTTCAAAACGCTTAATGTAAACGAAAGTACAATTCTAGCAATTTTTTATTAATAACTTTTAATATAAATGGATATTTTTTGTCACCCTGTAAATATAATGCTTATCATGCTATATTCTATGCAAAGCATTTTTTTTTTTTTTTTTTTTTTTTTTTTGTCCATATAAATAACATATTTTAATTTCCTAAAACTTCGTGGAAAATAAAGTTAATAAAATTTGATTTATATAAATATCTCCCATAGAACGCAATGCTTTGGAATACTTTTAAGTGTCCCTGTACATAAAAAGATGGTGGTATTTCCTCCATTTTATACAGGAAACATCCGATAGTGAATTTGAATAACATATTTCAATTTCATTAAGCTATGTCTACAGTAAAGTTATGAAAAATGGTTTATAGAAATACCTCTCATAGAACACAATGCTTTGAAATAATTTCGGGTGTCCCTGTACACAAGCCAGTAGAGGTATATACTGCATTTTCAAAAAGGACCGTCCGATAGTGAACTTTAATAACACATATCTGTTTCAAGAAATTCCATAAATATTTATGGGAGTTACAGCGCGGTCAGACAGACAAACGGAAGTCATTAACATTTTTCAACCTTGTTGGAAAGTTTTGAAAAAGGTTGTCAGATTACAGCGTAATTGTCAATATTTTGACTTTCTTAAGGCTAACATTATTTCTTATTCATTTCTTCGCCATGTGTATTTCAATCAATCATTTATATATATATAAAAAAAAAAAAAAAAAAAAAAAAAAAAACATGAAAACATTTCTAATATTTTTTTTCAATGCCTCGGATCTATGACGCTTAGAAAAATTTTGTATAGATCTCTCTGTCTTGTTATTTTTATTTTCTTATTTATTCCCTTTATTTTTTATTTTAGGACAATTTTCATTTGAAATCATTTTTATTTCTGTCATTTTATTAGTAATTTTATTTGAAATTATGCGACAAAAAATGTATCAAAATTATTTTTGATTTATTAATCTGATCATTTTTTAAGGTTTTGTACGTTGTAGCTTTTTCGTAACACACCTGTCTACTTTTTTCGCCTGAAGAAGCGTCGACTTATTATTTCGACTAGAAACAGTTCTTAGTTTACCAGTGGTGTTAATTTCTTGCGAAGTGTAAAAAAGTTTAATACCAATGTTTAGAAGGAGAAATTTTCATCCTCTTTAATAACAGAAATCTGTTCAAAAATGATGGTATGAAGATTACAGATAATTCGTAGTAAATTGGCACCTATAGTGTCTGCTTATAGAGTTTACTTATTATTATTCAACTTCAATATTAACAGTTTTGTCGTCGTCGATATTATACCTGAGCATTTCTTGCCGTCATACCCGCCCCCGTCCCCCTCCAAAGAAAAAAAAAAGAATTTTCGCGCAGTTTTTAATGACAAACATGTTGTACAGATATTTAATAAATGATATAAATTTTCTTCGAATAAGCTGGTATGACAGTATAAAATTGCATTGCAAACAATTACTGAAAGTTAAAATATGCTTTCAAATTTTATTAGACAATCCTTGCTGACAATAGAAAAATTCTGTTCCAGATGCATTAAAGGACTTTTTATTTATTATATTAACTTCTGGCTGTGAGATTTACTATACCATGAAAATCACATGCATCAAACATCAACTTTGCTTAGAAAGTACTACATGATAGGTTATGCAAATAATTATAATTTCAACGTATGGATATAAAACAGGTAGAAATAATGCTATTTCTATTTTATATAAAATCTAAAATTTAAAACTTAATTTTAAATTTATTTTATGCATTTCTGTAGGTTGAACAGCGAGTTTTTCATTTACAAATTACAATTAAACATTATTTGTTTGGGTAAATAACGCATTGGATTTCATGCATAAATGAAAATATCATACTTAGATTACGGTTTCTTAGAACTATTATTTAATGGACCTATTAAAACACGAAAAATGTTCGCGCAATTTTTGAGCTGATTGCCGATTCGCGTCAATTTTCTTGACTCAAATCGTTTAACACTTAGTGTACAGAGTTAAAACTAGTTTTTTGGGCGATTTTGATTTCAATGTTTGCTTTCCGTTCTTGTATTTATATCTTCAGAAATTGGAGGAAAAATTGACTCAAATATGAAAGTTGCACAAAAAGTTGTCTTATGTAATAGTGCCACAACATTTCCTGATATTGTTGATCAAAATATTATGACTATATTGTAAGTAATAGGATAATTGATCTAGAATGTATGCATGTTGTATACCAATCACTATGCAGGATTTCACCCCAGGGCACTAACCCCAGGCATTTCCCCAGGACACTAACACTCCGAAAAAAAAGATAAGCGTGTGGTCGTATATCCATTTGACTTAAAAACGTGGCTCTTTAGTTCAAGAGTTGTCCATATACTCAGAACGACAATATGAGGAACTTCATACTCATAATGAACACCGTTGTGTTGTCCGTTGACACGTTAGCAATGTGAGACACACAAACATTTATGTCTCCAACAGCAACATTCAACGCAGAAGTATATATTTTTTCTTTACAATTACCTCACATATGCTTTTCTTTTTTAAAGGCTAATTTTTATACTCCTTTAGATATAATAGATTTGAGATTTAGGTTAAGATCAGTTTTAGAATTTTTTGCAATAATTTTTACTTAAATTTAAAAAATATATTTTTAGATCCATTATTAAAATTTATGGCTGGGAGATCTTTTTTCGATAATGACTTAATAAAGTATTTTAAGAGTATTTATAAAAGCAATCGTAGCTATAAAAAATATTTAATTAATGTGATTTTTTTTTCATTCAAAATGGAATTAAGGCTGATACTGAAGTTTTAATAAGCAGTGAAAGTAAACTAGGTTTTACAATGTCTGTCCCGAAAGTAATGCGCCCATTTTTATTTTAATAAATTTATTGAATCGATTCGTACAATTACTCAATTTTCTTTGAAATGCATCCCTCCTGCTTCAACACACTTGTTCCAATGCGATTTAAATGCTTTATATGCGTCCTGGAATTCCGTCACAGGAATGTCCTTTAGTAACCTCGTAGTAGCCGCCTTGATGTTCTCCAGAGTCCCCAAATGCTGTCTTTTGAAGTCGGGCATGAACAAATCAGGACTGTAAGGCGGCTGGGGGAGCGTTGAAATGCCGGCCTTAGTCAGGTAGTCGGTCGTCATAAAGACGGTGTGGCTGGGAGCATTGTCATGGTGCAGCTTCCAGGAATTTTTGATCTCGTGCCTGACGCGGTTGACCCGTTGCTTTAGCCTTTTCAGTACTTCGACGTAGAATTTGGAGTTGACTGGTTAGCCAGGTGGAACAAATTCAAAATGGACCACTCCCTTGGAATGGAAAAAAACAATGAGCATCGCTTTGACCTTTGATTTGCTTATTCTTGCCTTTTTTGGGCGTTGGGAAGACGTCGTGTGCCCCTCTACGAACTTTTTTTTTTGTTGTTCCTGGGTCGTACAAGAAGATCCAAGATTCTTCACCACTTACCACATTGCCCAAAAAAGTCGGATCGGCCTCACAACACTGCAACAATTTTGCCCGAGAGTTTTTTCCATCTTGGCTTCGACCGAGCACTCACACAAGGGCTCGCTGAAAAAGGCACTGTGACTCTGCAGGAGCTCGGAGCCGACTGGCGCTAGTAGCACTACTCCCAAGACTCCACCCTCCCTTCCGTGCAATCAGCAACCCTGTGCGACGGATAGTCGTGGCAGAAGAAAATGCGGCGCATTACTTTTGGGACAGACCTTGTATTAAATTCTTATTACGTAACGTTTTTCTTTGATTTAATGGTATAAAATAAATTAATTCTAATTGTAAAACTAATTTGTTTATTTATATATAGTTTATGCTGTTTTAATACAAATTAAGAGATTTCAAAATTCAGAAATTTCAAAAATAAATTATTGTTATCCTCTAAAAAAGTCCCATGAGAATTTCACGCATTGATTAAATATTTTTAATCAACAAGCCTAAATTCGTATTCGGAAAATATCGGGTTATCGTTGTAAATATCAACAAAGGTTTAAAAAAAAAAAAGGAAATTTATGATTAAAATGTCCCATTGTTACAAAGAAGCAAAAATTTTAAAGAGTATTCTCTGAAACTAAAACTTTTTTTAGAAAAAGCTAAGATTTCAATCTAAAATTGAATTAATTCTCTGAGAGAAAGATAAACACGGTGTTATTAAGTTTGCTCCGTTACTTTTATTTACAGTTTCGAGTTCAAAACCAATAATTTTCTTTACCTTTTGATACGTTTAACTATTTTTGAACTCGAGCGAGATGCACTTGTCTCTTATGCAATTATTACTTTCTTCTATATGTAATATAGAGAAAGTATTGGATTCGCGAAAATTTTCGACCTCCGTTTTTTGATGGATTTACATGTTTTGGGATGTCTATATTACGAATTAATAGTTTTTAGAAAATGTCTGTCTGTCTGTCTGTCTGTCTGTCTGTATCATTTTTTTGTGGACGCTGTATCTCACGAACCAATGAATGAAATTTAACCAAACTTGGTATTTAGTTGCACCCTGACATGAACTGGTGCCCATTAGATTTGGGGATCAATAGCTCAACAGGTGGCGCTGTGATCGCATTTTATGCAAATTTTTAACATGGCAGCATAGGACAAAATTCCGTATAAATGGGCGTAATGAGAGTTATTTTAAACTTGTGATTGTAAAATTAATATGAAATATTGATAATAGTAGTATGTAACTAGGAAAAAAATTTTGTGCATGGGGGGGGGGCATCGGTTCCCCCCCCTGGGGGGAAGTACCCCCCCGGGGAAGTAAATTTTTAAGATGGGTATCTTTCGAAAGGTCTCGTTGATAATAGTAATAGTTAACTGGGAAAAAATTTTGTGCATGTGGGGGCATCGGTTCCCCCCCGACTGGGGGGGAAGTACCCACCCGGGGGGGGGCAAAGTTTCAAGATGGGTATCTTTCGAAAGGTCTCGTCAATACCTTTAAAACGAATGGTTGAACCATAAATCTGTGAAAATTTAAAACAAAGTTATCGATTTTTTTTACTTTTATAGAAAAAAAATCGCATTTTTAATTTTTTTTTTTTTAACGAAATTTAACCAAACTTGGTATTTAGTTGGCCCCCGACATAAATTGGTGCTGATTATGTTTGGGGATCAATAGCTCAACAGGTGGCGCTGTGATAGCATTTTATCTAAATTTTTAACATGGCAGCATAGGACAAAAATTCGTATAAACGTGCATAATAAGAGTTGTTTTAAACTTGTGATTGTAAAATTAATATGAATTATTGATAATAGTAGTATGTAACTAGGAAAAAAAATTTCTGCATGAGGGGGCATCGCTTCCCCCTCCCTAGGGGGGAAATACCCCCCGGGGGGGCAAAGTTTCAAGATGGGTATCTTTCGAAAGGTCTCGTCAATATCTTTAAAACGAATGGTTGAACTATAAATCTGTGATAATTTAAAACAAAGTTATCGATTTTTTTTACTTTTAACGAAAAAAAACTTTAAAAAAAAATCGCATTTTTTTTTTTTTAACGAAATTTAACCAAACTTGGTATTTAGTTGGTCCCCGACATAAAGTTGTGCTGATAACATTTGGGGATCAATAGATCAACAGCTGGCGCTGTGATCGTATTTTTTCTAAATTTTTAACATGGCAGTATAGGACAAAATTTCGAAAAAATGTACATAATGAGAGTTATTTTTAACTTGTGATTGTAAAATTAATATGAGTTATTGATAATAGTAATAGTTAACTAGGAAAAAATTATTGTGCATGTGGGGGCATCGCTTCCTAAATTTTCAAGATGGGTATCTTTCGAAAGATCTCGTCAATACCTTTCAAACGAATGGTCGAACTATAAATCTGTGATAATTTAAAACAAAGTTTTCGATTTTTTTTTACTTTTAACAAAAAAAAAAAAAAAAACTTAGAAAAAAAATCGTACTTTTTTTTTAACTATTGTTACTGATTGAATATGTATTACTTTTAACAAAAAAAAAATTAGAAAAAAAATCGTATTTTTTTTTTTTTTTTTTTTCTAATATTGTTACTGATTGATTATGTATAGGAAAATATAGAAGAAAGTCTTGTGGTGGCCACAACATACTAGTTTTTTGCTTGTTTTTTTTACTTGCTAAAAGCGATTTTTTTTTCAGTTCTTCTATAAAATGTATGTATTATTTCCATCAGTACGTCTTAGTTATTATGATTATGACTCATGCATATTTCCTAAAAACGTATTATCTAATAAATGCAATAAACAAAAAATACTTTTAAAAATACACATTAAACTATGGATATTGGTAATAAAATGTAAAATCTACCATTTTTGTTATTATAAATAGGTAATTATAAAATAGTATATTTATTTGTAATTATAAAATAATATATTTATTTTTCAACTATATGGCCTATCAAACAACGTGTGGCTTATGAGATATTTCCAGTTAATATAAAAGATTACTATCGCCATCAATGTTCACAGATCTGGCGGATTTTGTATTCAATAATAACCAACAATCTTAAAAAGTGATTTTATATACAGTCGGTAACAAAAATATCCGAACACTGGCAAAAATTCCTATATAAAAAAGGTAGAGTTAATACTGTTTTGTTAAATAAATCCTTGTCTAATCATGTTCTTAGACTGACTAAGAACATGATTCGACAAGGATTTATTTAATAAAACAGTGTTAACTCTACTTTTTTTACATAGGAATTTTTGCTTGTGTTCGGATACTTTTGTTACCGACAGTACATAATACACGATTAATCTTCGACGTGATTAAGCAAACGTTACAATTAAAAATTATTGTTGATTATTGAATAAAAAATCCGCCAGATTTGATTAAAATAGATATGTAATATACTATCGTCATTATAGCTAAACAAATTGGGTTACGAGAATGTGACGGCTGCGCTGACGATTGTGTAGAAAAAAGCTAGTCTTACTTAAATAATGTACATGATTTAACATAAAATTTTTAATATTCAGCTAAACCTATATACTCGTATATTATAAACGTAAACATTGACACATACTACAGGTCACAGAACATGTGTAAGGAGAGTATATAATTAAATGAAACTGTACATTATTTTCTCTTTGACAAAATATATATTTATATATTTTTAATCTTTAATGTAAAATTTTACAATGATATTTAAACCATAAAAAATTAAAAATAACAAATTTTCAAAAATTGGTCTTTAAAAGAAAAAGAAAAATCAGTAGAAATAACCAAAGGCAAATAACCAAAGAGAATATGGAAAAAGTAAAAGAAATGTTTTAAATTATTTAATATTTCTTTTAGCAAATAAAAAAAAAAACACCACCTATTTTTTTCAACTATTCAAATAATCTTAGAGGTCGTGTATATGAAAAAAATTCCTTTAAAGTTTTTATATAAATATTATTCCAAACTTGTTTGACTACTTACACAAGTTCCCATAACAGGCTCAAATAAGTTTACTAAATTAATTAAAAAAAAAAAAAAAAAAAAAATGAAACATGAAATATGAAACATGAAACATGCATAGAAGTGTTATCCAAATGAAAAAAAAAAGTCTGAAAAGAATTAAGATCTTTCTGTAAAACAAATATTTGCTTAACGCGTCAAAATATTTGTTTGAGATCATTTTGCAGTCTATGAAGACTATTGACGTAGTTATGTTTGCTACAGAAGCGTTTCAAATAGTGCCCCCACCATATTATTAAATTAAGTATCGCTTTAAGCGCTACTCATTAAACGATTTATGGTAATTCATGTAGGAATTAAAAATCGTCAGAAGTCTTGATGCTCAGTAATTTTTATATATAATATTATGAATCGAATTTAAATTGTAGCTGTTTTTCATTAGTGACATAAAGGAGAAATAAATAAAGTTATATAGAAAATTTAGAGAATAAAAAATGGAGCTATGAGTTTTAAAATGATTAAAAATGGCATATCACCGATATTTGTATCGTCTAAAAAAAGCATTTTTGTATCAAAATGAATAGAAATAAATTAAAACACCTTCCATTTATACATTAAATCAATCTATAAATGGGGAAAATATAAACATTGCATTATTATAATCTCTATGTATTTAAAAAAATTACTGTCACTGGCGACATTTTGGTTTTTTTTGTTATGTCTACGCCCGCATCTTCTCGCGAACGGGAGTGTTTTGCGAGTCATGAGATGTATCAGTGTTTGCTGAATACTGAAAGGAAGACATTTCAGTGGTTAGAAATTTCTATAATCCTAATTAACACAGTTATTAATTAAAAGCTTAAGGCTAATAAAGGTATTCTATTTTTCGACATGCACAAATTTTCTCCAAATCATTGTTCTTTAACTCTTAATACGCCACTTTCCACAGTAAAATAAAATATGATGAATGGCTTAAAAAAAATAATAATAAAATAAATGTCTATTAGTAATTAGATTTAGTAAACAAATATATAAATTTAAATAACTTTTATTTTATTAACATTTGTATCCTTTAAAGTTTATTTTATATTAACGAGTAATGCAATTTTTCAGTTTATTCTATATGACGGCACCGCAGTTTTGGACTTTGCATTCGTTGGTAGTCCTTCTAGATGTCCTACTTGATGTTGACAACTTAAAGCCTAAGTGTTAGGAAGGTTGTCTTACCGATGTGTGGAGATATATAACGCACTGCTGGACTTGAAATTGAACTAGGCATCTATGAACAATGAAAAAGCATTCAAGAACTTTCATTTTTATACAGTTTTCAAACCGGGAATCCAATATTAGCAAACTTTGACTTAAGAAGGTGGTGCGTTTATTACTATTTCTTAACAAACAGGTACAGGTGGGGTATGTCCTTGCTAGCATGTCATTTCATGAATTTATTTAAATAAAATTTACATTACAAAGTCTTTTCTATCTATTATAAGATTCATTTCTTCAGAAATCGACCTATTGCGATTACTTCGTTTATCTATCTATCTATCTATATATATATATATAATGAAAATATTGTCATCACGAAAACTCCCGAAATAATACTCTAAATTTAACAACATTTGGACAGCGAAGTTATCTTATATGTAACTTGGATGAGTTTGTTAACCAAGTTGCTTCGACGTTTTGTTTTCAAGTGGCGACCGCTTCAAAATTTCAAATCCATATTGTAAAAAGTGTATTTAAGGGCGGATTTGCTTGAATTTTGATGTAAATACATAAGGTGATTACATAAGATTCTCAATGAAGTTTATTAATGAATTTTATCCGCCATTTTTCCCGAAATTGCAGATATCTAAAGTTAAGCAGGGCCACTTGAAATTAGGCTACCACTTGAAAATAAACATTCACGATAACTTCCGAAATAATACTTTAAATCGAACCAAATTTGGATAATGAACTTATCTTATAAATATCTTGGAAGAGTTTGCTATCCAAATTGCTCCGCCATTTTGTTTTCAAGTGGGGACCACTTGAAAATTTCAAATTCACATTGCAAAAAATGTATTCAGAATTTGTTTGAATTTTTAAGTATATATAGACCATATAAGTGTCTCAATCAATTTTATTAATGAATTTTATCCACTGTTTTTAACAAAGTGACGGATATCTTATATTAAGTTGGGCCACTTGAAATCAGGCTACCACTTGAAAATTTAAAATCACGATAACTTCCGAAATAATACTCAAATCAAACCGAATTTGTACAGTGAACCTATCGTGTAAATATCTTGGTTGAGTTTGTTAACTACATGGCTCCGCTATTTGGTTTTCAAGTAGAAGCCACTTGAAAATTTCAAATTCACACTGTAAAAAGCGTATTTAAGACCGGATTTGCTTGAATTTTGTTGATACATAGTCTATATAAGGGTCACAACGAAATTTATTAATGAAATTTATTCGCCATCCTTAACAAAATGCGGATATTATAAACTAAGCGAGACAACTTGAAATTAGGCTACCACTTGAAAATGTATAAACATGATAACTTTTTACATTCTGATTCAATTCGAACCAAAGTTGGACAGTGATCTTATCATATAATTATCTTGAAAGTGATCACTGCGCAACTTGTTCCGACATCTTGTTTTCAAGTTGCGGTCACTTGAAATCACGCTGACACTTGAAATGTTCCATTACGATAACTTTTAAAATAATAAACTGATTCAAACAAAAGTTGGATAGTGAACTTATAGTTCAAATATCTTAGATAAATTCACTTGGTGACTTGATCTGCAATTTTATTTCCAAACGCCGGCTACTTGAAAATTTGTCATTATGATAACTTTTGTAATACTGAATCTATTCGCATCAAATTTGGGCAGTGGATTTATCATTCAAATATCTCAAAAATGATCGCTGGCAATCTCACACCACTTTTTTTCCAAGTGGTGGCCACATGAAATGATGGTGTCACTTGAAAGTTTCTTATCACGATACATTTTGCAATACTGATTTATTTGAACTAAAGTTGGAGAATGAACTTATCATACAAATATACTGGATGATTTTGCTGGGCAAGTTGTTTCGCCATTTTGCTTTCGAGTTGCAGCCTCTTAGACTGCCACTTGAAAATTTGTCATAATAATAACTTTTGAAAAACTGCATTGATTTGAACCAATGTTGGACAGTGAACATATGCTTCAAATATCTTGGATGAGTTTGGAGGGCAAATATGTTGTTTCTAAGTGGCGGCCACTTAAACATCTGCTATCACGGCAGCTTTTGAAATAGTTAATCAATTCAAACCAAAGTTGAAAAAATGAATTTATCATTCAAACAGCTATGATTTTGGTGGGTCAGTTTCTCTGCAATTTTGATGCCAAGTTGTGTCTACTTGAACGCTGCCACTTAAGACATTGTTATCGCCATAACTTTTGAAATACTGAATTTATTAGAATCAAAGTTGGACAGTGGACTTATCTTACAAAAATCTTGGATTAGTTCACTGAGCCATTTTGATCCAAGTATCCGCCACTTTCAACACGATTACCTATGATATTCTGAATTAATTCGAAATAATTTTTAGAGTAGATTTATCTCGCAAATTCATTTGATACATTTCTTTGCCAACTTGGCCCGCCATCCTTTAACCAAATGCCGGCCACTTGAAAATTTTAAATTCATATCAAAAGGTATTTATGAACCGATTTGCTTAAAACTCCATTTACACATAGCCTACATCAATATTTTTACCAAGTCCATTAATAATTTGAAACCACCATTTTGAAACAAAATGACGGCTGCTTAATAAGGAAAAAGAAATCACCCTACTCTTCCGAATGATCCGGAAGGACTTGTAAAAATTCAAATTTAAATATAAAATGCTGTTTATCAAATAAATCATAATTTCAGTTGTTATAATATTAAGCTTAATTATTCTATTATTTAATAGTTTTTGAATTACAATTTGGAGTATGCTGGCTTAGCGTATCTTCTGAAACCTGTTAGGATTACATAGTTATTTAATGGCTGTGTTCTCACCTGCTTTTGAAGATAACACAACTTCTGTTGAATTTGTGGCTTGAATAGATTTGAAATTAACCTTTTCTTGTTCATTAACACTGTTAAAATGATTTATTGTTTCGGTAGTTTATATATTCCACTTTCATTTTCACTTATCATAATTTAAATTAAATAATTTATCTTTCTGTCAGAGCTTCTTCTTTTTATTTTATACAAATAAAATTAGTCCTTGTTTACAAAATTTAATCTCTCTCTCTCTCTCTCTCTCTATGTATCTATCTATCTATCTATATATATATATATATATATATACATACGTACATACATAAATCAAACAACTTCCGAAAAGTTAAATATTCGAGCAATGCCATATTATTTAAATCATATTTTTCTAGCAAAATTGTTTTATATTTCTGTTCGTATTTTTTCAACTTCTTTTAATTAAAATGTATATTAAATAACATTTTAATTTTAACAGACATGTTATCTTTTATATTCTTACTCTAAAGAAGTAATTTTATTTATACCTTCCTTTTCTTTTACATCTGAAGAAAAGCTGATTTCGTTTGCTAATTTCTATCCAATTACTATCCAATTTAATTCAATTTAATTACTAATGCTAGTTTATTTACAGGTTTTGAACTTGTATTTGATTTAAACGCATTGTTGTTATTGCAATTTAGTTTTGTTCATTTATTTATTTATTTATTTTTTCCGTTTGTCTTTGAATGATGGACCCATTAATGAAAATTTTTAATCACTGTTTTCTAAAGCATCTGAATTTGATTAAATTATTTGATCTAAAGTGCCATTTGGCGTTTCTAATTTCGCTGTTTATATTATTATTTAATAAAAACAGAGATAATAAAGACCATTTTTATTTTTTAATAGTCGTTTGTGTTTGTTTATATCTGATTTTAAAATTTTTTAAACATATCGATAAATTTCATTATCGCTTTCAAAAATACAAAAATCAACTTTCTCTTTGAACATTCTGTTTAAATTTCATATTAGGAAAAAGAAAGCACACTTGAGAGTTTTAACATGCCTTAAAATTTAGGAGTGCTTCGTGCAAGAGAAATAACTGTAAAATAACCCATACATATATATATATACACTGATGGAAAAATAAATCTCAACACCAGGAAGGAGCTGTGCTAGATAAACGAAATTTGGTAGGCGTGTTTATACATCTGAAAGATGACGTCGATTCAAATTTCGAGCTACGCGCATAAGTGTGGCGCTTGCTGCGACACTATGAACATGCAAATGAGGTTTGCTTTAAATAAGCGCTGTAAGGTTCGTGATCGTTATTTACAGTTGAGATTTGACGTAGTGGGTTAATGTTAGTCAAGGATGCGTCTAAGAAGACGAAGAAGCCATTATCAACAGCTCACTGAGTTTGAACGAGGTCGTGTAGTAAGGCTACGAGAAGGTGGGTTTTCTTTCCGCGATATTGCAGAAAGACTTGGCAGGAATGTATCCACTGTGCATGAGTGTTGGCAGCAGT
The DNA here is from genome assembly GCA_963930645.1 of Salticus scenicus. NCBI lineage: Eukaryota > Metazoa > Arthropoda > Arachnida > Araneae > Salticidae > Salticus > Salticus scenicus. The sequence goes on along the minus strand of OZ005651.1, from coordinate 253,555,053 downwards.
GGTCAAGGGAAGGTACTGCCTCAAGAAGACCGGGTTCCGGGCGGCCACGTGGCACTACTGAGAGGGAAGACCGCCGTGTTCGGTGTATGGCTGTGGCTAATCGTACTGCGTCTGCAGCTGAAATTCGAGCTGCAGTTGGCACAACACTGACACAACGAACTGTTACAAATCGGTTACTTCAAGGACAGCTTCGAGCCAGACGCCCTGTAGCATGCATTCCACTGACTCCAAACCACTGCCGTTTGCGATGTGAATGGTGTCAAGCTAGAGCTCATTGGAGGACCGAGTGGAGATCTGTTGTGTTTTCAGATGAAAGCCGGTTCTGCCTTGGTCGCAGTGATAGCCGTGTGTTGGTTAGAAGGAGGCCAGGTGAACGCCTGCTAGCGACCTGTCTGCGGCCTAGACACACAGGGCCTACTCCTGGAGGTATGGTTTGTGGAGCAATTTCGTATGACAGCAGGAGCACTCTCGTGGTTATCCCACGCACCCTGACTGCAAATTTGTACGTCAGTCTAGTGATACAACCTGTTGTGCTGCCATTCATGAACAGCATTCAAGAGGGTGTTTTCCAATAGGATAACGCTCGCCCTCATACCGCTGTTGTAACCCAACATGCTCTACAGAGTGTCGACATGTTGCCTTGGCCTGCTAGATCACCAGATCTTTCTCCAATCAAGTACGTATGGGATATCAGTGGACGACATCTCCAGCGTCATCCACAACCAGCATTAACCGTCTGCATTGACCGCCCAAGTGCAACAGGCATGGAACTCCATCCCACAAACTGATATCCGACACCTGTACGACACAATGCATGCACGTTTGCATGCTTGCATTCAAAATTCTGGCGGTTACACCGGTTACTAATGTACCAACATTTCACATTTGAAATGGCTCTTCTCACCAATTCGTTCGGAGTTTTCCGTGGTTTCCTCCATAAGTAAGTACGTGTAAGTACGGGCTAGGACCCCTCAGAAAGACCCCTCGGAGGGCACTCCCCCTCAGGCCTAGGACCTAGAGCAGTCAATCGGCCTTATTCCCAAATTCAATCCAGTCCGTTTACAAATAAAAATGATTTCGAAAAATAGTTAGATTTTCTTTCACAAAATTCAGTATCGTAATCTTTATAGGGAAAAAAAAATGCTTTTGTTTTTTCAATATGAGAATTGACTGACTTCTTAATTTTGTCAAAAATAGCAAATTTAGATTTTAAAATAGTCTTAAAATAAAATAATTTTTATGCATAGTGTGAACGTTAACAATTTAAGCACTGTAAAAAATTTCTGTAAAAGTAAAGCACTTTTTTAACCTAAATACAGCATAGGTTGCTGTAAATTTGTATAGCTAGTTCTGTAAAAATAATTGAAGATTTGTTACTTCACATTGTGCTGTAAATCTGTTTAAAAAAAAAAAAATCCAGAATTCTTCTGGTGCGTATGGCAAGATTTATCAACTAGTTAGTTCTGATGTTGACTTTATCTGTTTCTGTAAAGAATAGTGTCTGTGATCCCAACGGCGCGGTTTGCAAAGCTCTGTCCTCTGACACGCATGATTGTGAGTTCAAATCCCGGGCTACTCAAGACGGTTTGCTTTGCATGAGATTTAATAAATTAGGTTATGCGTGTAAAAAAAAAAAATATAAGATTTTTAGTGTTGTGGATTTCTCCCTGCACGCATGTTTAATAATTGCAAGAAACTTTTTTAAAGCATTCGAGAAACTCAAACTTTAACTTTTAATTTTACGGTTAATGCTACTTTTTTTGCAGGTTGGTTGTATGTTTCACCACAAAGTAAAATTACTGGCGATACATCATTCATCGTCTAAATGTACTTTTACGGGCTTTGACTGGAATCTCTGCTGCCGCGCTTTGCCCGTAATTTTACTGCAGCATTTTTTACAGTTTACTTTCATCATATAAAAATATGATGAAATGTATTAATTAGGACACGCACTATTAGTGGCTGAAAAAAAATATTGAAACATTATGCAGAAGATTACGGAAAAAATTTAAATTTGTTTTTCTTATTATGGTTTAAAGCCGTAGAAATATTCTTAATAGTATTTTAAATTATAAAAATCATCTTTTATAATATCAAAGTAACTTGTAAAATGAGATAAAAAAAATTAAAAAAAACACATTTTAATAAAAAACCTAAAAAAAACATGACAAACGTTTCAGCTAAACATTAGCCATATTCAGTGTCAATATATATACAGAGCACAACAGTTAAGATAAAGTCACAAAACATCATAACAAGATTAAGTGCTCAGGGGAACTGTTTTAGCCTCGTAAAGGAAGAATGCTGTAGTTTGGTAAAAACGTCCTCTTGGAGAATTCTTGATTCGTACATGTTTATATTAAAAGCCAAAATTTCAATATTGGGAAAATCAGGAATATGATCACTATCAAGGGAATGAATTACTAGTTTAAATTTTATATAAGCGTTTATGTTCCTTGATTCTAATATCACCAGTTCTGCCAGTTTCACGAATATACGTGCAATTACAGTTTTTACATGGGATACTGTAAATAACACCTAATCGTTTGGGGGGGGGGGGGTAGTAGGTTTAAAATTTAATAAAAAAATTACTTATGCGCAGTTGAGGTTTGAAGCTAGTAGAGACATTAACAGTTTTAAGTAATTTAGCCATACTTTCAGATATACCTTTATATTAAGGAATAGTAGTACAGTGAAAGGAATTTTTAAATTTAGAAGAGATTGATTTATATAAAAAATAAAACTCTTCTTTACAACTTCTTTTAATCCAACCAGAGGGTTAACCATTATGTATATATTAGAAATTTTTTTGTTGAAATTCAATATTTAACAATTCAGAATTCTTAAGGATTACAGACTTTATACAGTAATGAGACGTATTTATTATATTCAATTTCATTAATTATTTTATAATAACGAAAATTCATTCTAAGCAAGCAAATTTAAATGTGTATATATATATATACGTATTGGATTGGTAGAATACCATGACGCACTTGTACAGAATAGTACAAAATTTATTTTTTAAACCCTTGCCTGCCTCGCTTGAGTCCAGTTTATGCAATGATCACCCCCCCCCCCCGCGTATTTCTTCCTTAATATTTTACGATTCAAGAAAGCACCAGGCAGCAACAAAATATTTAAAACGTATTTGGAAGTATGTAATGAATAAATATACATATTATTCATAATTTTTTCAATGTATTTTTTTTTAAGCAAATGTGTCGATCCTATGGGAGTGTCTTTGAAAAATATTCGACATATAATGGGTTACATGGTTTGAAGGCTTTAGAAAGATTCTTATTCGTATATTAAATCGAAGAAGTATCTTTTATAATAACAAAAATCCGTTCATAGAAAGTAATAATGCATTTTGTGTAAAAATACAAATTTTTTTCTTAGCATGTTTTGAAAGCTTTAGAAATTTGTTTATTCGCATTTAAATTTAATGAAGTATCTTTCATAATGATGACACTTTATTTTAGGAAAGCAGAATCAAATTTATATGCATATATGTATTGGTTTGAAATAAAGTCGCGATGATTTTTTGCAACATCTATAGTTAGCTTATTTCTAGAAATATTAAAGCATGTACATTAATATTATTACCATATCCTGATTTGGTTGTATTTCGGAGAAATTTTATGTTATAAAGGAAAATCTGAAATTGGAAATTTCCATTTATTTTACTTATTTACCACTTTAAAGAAAAGAATACTCATTCATTTTATTCAAAATTGAAACTTACTGTAAAATGGGTCTACACGAATGCAATTGCCAGCGAAAATGTGAAAGGCGTTTTTCCAGTAGGTAGATTTAGCGTTTTTGTGAATGTATAAGAGCATGCTCATCTATATTGTTGCTATGTTTTTGTTTTTGGTGTGTTTTAGAGAAATTTCAAGTTACAAATGAAAGTCTACACTCGGAAACTTCGTTATATTTTACATTTTTACCTCTGTAAAATGAAGAAGATTTGTCCATTTTGTGCACATTTGAGTCAAATTTACATTAACAATGAACTACAATATTAATGCCAGTCCACAATAATTCTTACAAATTCGTATTTGAAACAGCGTTTGTGCAACGGTGCGTCGCTCCCTGGTCAGGAGGCTGACTGTATATGATGATGCAAATAAAAAGGAAAACAGCAATGACGGTATCAAATTCTTTGCATGACACAAAACCATGAATAATATAGAAAATGCATCATTAAAACTTTTATGAAAATCTGTAGAATTTGGGATAAATCATGTAGTTCCTTCAAAAACAAAAGGATGGTCATTTGAACACATATGAAAATATTTATTTTATGCTCACATGAAACAGGAAAAAAATGAAAATTTTAAGCGATGGCTATCCTTGATGATGAAATGTGGATTTTATATAATCTTTTTGCGAGAAATATGGCTTTGCCCTGGAGTCATAATGTTCCTTGTCCTCGAAAGCTTACACTCATAAGAAAAAAGTATTTCGCTCAATGAGATGGTATTTTAAAAATGGCCTTTTTAGCACCTACGAAGGAATTGGTGTTGGTGTTCGGTTGAAGGTGATTGACAACACGAGGGGTCTAGTACTGTGTGGAATGCAATTCGTAGGTGTCTTTCAAAGAATTCTAAGACGCACGCAAGTTTCAGAAAAATCACGGAAAATTTCAAACGGCTCCACCAACGTTCGCGACCTGGGTTCAAACCTGGAAATTTGTAGTTAGCAACAAAAAATAAACCCTTTCTTACGAATGAAATAAACAATATTGATGTGTTTTATGTAACTGGACAGTTTGAATGAATCGATAATGCAGGAATGACAAATGATTATTGTTTATTAAAGGTATTGCATTACGAGCATGTCACAACCAAGAAAACTTTCAAGACTTAATATTTACAAAAAATCTTTGTAGACAGGAATACAATCGGAAGCAAAATTATTGAAGCATACATTTACATTTATTATATGTTTTGTCTTGATCGCTAATTTTTTTTCATCAACTTTCTTTTTTATAAACAGCATAAAGACTCATGTCATGACTCTACAAATATTTACTTAACAAAATAGTATTAGATGCACATCTTTCAAACATCAATTATTGCTAACGCTTCAACAATTTGGATTCCAACTGAAGATGTTTTGTCACGCCAACCTAATTACGTGCGGCCTAAAACTTGCCCCTTTTCTGCTCAAAACATTTTTAAAGTAAAATTTTTCTGATGACATTTTGAGTTATCACTTTTATGATTAATGTATCGATATAGGCAATTACCTTTCATAAACAAAATTTATGAAAAATAGGGAAATGTAACAAATGATATTGAATGAAACAGGCTCTATTTGATTAACTTATTATTATTATTATTATTATCATTATTAACTACACAAATATATAATTTTAACAAGAAAAACTTAGAAAAATATCTCATGAATTTTGCAAAAAATCAACATGCGCATATGCATGCGTTTCTGGAATCAATTTGATTCTCATATATCTTTAAAAAGCATTACACTCACACACATCTGTCATCTGTCATCTCTTTGTTTATTTATTATTTAAAAAAAATTGAGTAGCATTGCACAATTCCATTTTAAAGAATTGAAAAGAAAGAATAATAGTTATAGAATGAACAGTTTTCAACGGTAGCGTAAACGATGCAAGTATGTTTATATAAGCGAAGACAATGGAAAAATAGTCGTAGCGAGTAAATAGAAGTAAGTGAGATGTTTAATACACTCATATTTTTGGGAGAAAAGTATCTGAACTATACACGACTTTGTTTTTCAACCATTTGTAAAATGAACACAATGTTTCATTTATAAACTTTATTTTGTGTTGTAATAAATCTAAAAATGGAATTCTATGAATTCGCACTTTTAAAACGATTTTTATGGTGATTGTTACAATAAATAAATAAAATAAAATGAACAGAATGTTCCAAATGTTTAGAGAAGTGTGCAAAAATATTCACAACTTAAAAAAAAAATTTAAGGATATTTAAAAGTATTATATTATTTTAGAGTTGTTATTATTAAAAAAAAAAATGCAGTTTTTTTTTTTTTTTTTTTTTTTTTTTTTTTTTTTTTAAGCTGAAAATATTTAAAAGTTTAAGATCAAATATAAAGCATTATGTTTATTTGTTTAATTTACCACTAATTCTAAAGTGAAATTAGCAGAAGATTTTTTTTTTTATTTAGGAAATATCGGTTTATTTTTATTATTTTTTTTCTGCTTCTGTTATTTATATTAATAAATAACATAGCTTAGTAAGCATATTAATTGGAAAATGTGTCTCGAGGTAAAACGTGTATATATGATATATTAGACTTCATTTTAACGACATTTAAATACAGTTGTACATATTGTCAAATAACAGAATGATTTATTCATTTAAGTTAAATTTGTAAGGCTTATTATTAAATACACTGAGCAACCTAGAACACAAGTTACAAAGTATGCCTTAACCCTTTCCGGCACAGAGTAATTCTGCCCATTTAAAATCAACAGTCACTGGAATTCAAGAACGATTTTAGAAGACAGAAAATAAATGAAGTTTCACTTCTATATTATAGAAGAAAAATTCTATAAAAAATTTCTAGGATGAGTTTTTGCACTTGAGAATTAAAATTAGGTGTTGCTGCAGCTGCAACACTCTGCCGTAAAGGGTTTTAACGACAATAGTAACACAAAAGAAACTAAAATGATCATATTCTATATTTTGTAAATCTGTGTTTTACATTTCTTAAATCATCATTTTTTTAAAATTTAACTTCACTAAAATGTAAACAAACAAACAAAAAAAAAAAGATGTACATACCTAAATACTTAAAATACAAAATATAATTAAATATATTAAATATAATTCATTCACAATATTTTGTTAATTATCATAAAAACTTTATAGATGATATTTAACAATTAAGTTAAATTAGGGTTATCTATTTCAAATAAAATTAATAAAAGACTAATTAGTACTTATATTAAAATTCAATTTCTTGATCAAATAAATTCAGAGATAATTTTAAGGAATTTTCACACACTTAAGAATCCTTATTTCATAGACTTATTCTATCTCATTAACTTTTCTAAAGCATAATAGAAATTATTAGAAAGATAAAAGTGTAAACAAGCAACACAATTTGTAGAGTAAATTAATAAATTTGTTTCATAACCTATAGCTCTTTTTATTATAAAATTTTAAAAAGTTGCTTAATTAAGCACACAAGTATCTATTCATTCCATTATAATGTATTGCACTATTTTAACGTTAATTATCATGTTAACTATTTTTAAAAGTTACTTTTCCTTTTGAAATGCAGAGTAATACCCTGAAAGAACTACACTGATTAAACATTTGTGTGAACCAATTTCTTCCAGGCATATTTTAGTGTATACATAATTCTTTCTGCTATATGTTTAAGATTTTACATTTCTCGTTATGTTTACATTTAAAAAATGTTTACATTGACTCATTATGGAAATCACAAATATTTTGTTGAAAAATAAGAATTATTTGGATATACGAGAGCTTTATAATAACTGAAATGTGTGTTGTTTTAAAGGAAATCTTTTAATATTTAAACAGTCATTTGCATACAAATTGCTAAAAGACATATACATGTTTTTAAATGCTATTCATTTATGGGCATATACAAATGTCAGTTTTTAAAGTTATTTTAGGAAAACTACAGTGTTCTTACATATTCTTGATCGGGTAGAAGATGGTTATATCTCAACGATTTTTTCATTTCATGCCACATACATTTGTCACAAGGATCAGAAAAATTTGGTGAAATACGAAATGGCCTAAACATAATTCTATTGTAAAATATCTATTGCAAAGCTAGAGATATATGTACCCTAGATATTTACTGAAAAAACAAATAAATTTGAAACAATAGATTTTTTTTAACATAATATGTAGATTTTCTTTAACGTAAGTGGACTTTATACGTGGGCTGTTCAAAAAGGAATAAGACTAATTTTATTAATGCAAAACCCCTTATCAGAATGCTTATTTCAGCAGAAAAAACAATTGTTTCTATCTGTACTTTTTTAAATCGATAGATGCTAAACATTGACTGTTATGTGAAAGTCTCTCATGACTAAACGCAAAGTTGTTTTGCGGCGGCCATCCGTAGAAAGTCATTAAAATGAAAAGCATCTTTCGTGATAACATTTTGCTTTGTCTGCCACTAAGAACTTTTAGAAGGACACGTTGTGCTTTCTACAATGAAGAAATTTTGAGAGCATGTGGATTTTGCTGCCGTATAACTTTCAAGGAAGGATAACAAAATATGGAATTTGGGGGAGGATTTTTAACGTCTATCAATGACAATGGTCAACTCAGCAACTACTATTTACAAGAGGAATTGAAGAACGTCAAAAAAAAAAAAAAACTTTAATAGATGAGGTATGGATTCTTGCAGAATTACAGTAATACAAGGCGTAGAACAACGTTTTGCAGAAGAACATTATAGAGATCCTATCACTTTCTCCATAGAGTCATGATCATTCATCGTGATTTTTTTTTCAGTTCCTCGAGCACAAGAAACAAATAAGAGGCCAGCCAAAAAGCAACAATGCATGCGTAAAAGCTGTGAAGGTAGATTTGAAACATTTTTTTAAATGTAATTTGGGAAAGGAAGGAATTTTTTAGACGAATGATTCGTATCTCATGACAGTTACTTTGAAAAAGACCATATTAATAGGGACGATTAAAGTAATTTGTCTTCTGTATAAATGTAGTCTTATTACTTATTGAACAGTCCTGGTGTTTTACTTCGGGCTGCATGGGCAACCTACATCCCATATAGCCCTGGTCGAACAGACGCATAAGATCGCTTTGCACTTTTAATTTTAGAAAAAAATTTCTGTAGTTAAATTGACATTTTTGAACTAGTTTTTCTAAGTTATCCTTGACTGCAAATAACCTTTCTTTCGTTTTAATTTAGAAAATAATTTCTGCTTTTAGGAAATGAGTAAATTAAGTAGATGAAAACTTCGGTAAATTCTCTTTTTATTTATTTATTATTATTATTATTATTATTATTTTAAGTAAATAATAAAAAAATTAATAAAAGTAAAAAATTGAATAAAAGTAATTGAATAAAAGTAATTGATTTAAAGTAATTGGAGTTGCTTTATTTCCTACGTAAGTACTAACCTCTCGAGAAAAACTAATTAGTGAGCAGAGAAATTGTCCAGATTTTAATAAACTTTATAGATATATAGAAAATCCGGACTCAATATCAATAACTGTGTCTTCTATTGCGGTAAACGTGACCAAGTTTTTTCTTCTAATAGATAACTTACTTTTTCTTTTTTCAAAAACGTTATCTTCTATTAGGGAATTGCGAATTATAATTTCCAGAATTTTAAAAAATATATATCTTTTTGAGTTTTATGACTCCTCGACTTATGGGTAACTTAGTATCAGAAATACATAAAATAGACTCCAAGATGTCTGATACTTCCCGAAAATCAGAAAGTTGTTTCGCATTTATGTATCTAGCTGTTATTCCAGCCATTTAACTAAATAATATTTGACCTGAAAGTTAATTAATTGCAATAAAAGTAGAATTCCTAAATACAATTTCCTGATTGGATTTAATGGGTCTTTATCCTCTTTCACAACCCGATAGGTTTAGACAAATTCTAATTACGGCGGATCTTCCCAAGTGGTTAGAGATCGTGCCGTCACGCAAGACTTAGGCAAATGCAGTAGCCACAACTTTCTTCGAACGTAACCAGAATTAAATACAAATGGTTTCATTATATATAGGTAAAAAATCATGTATTTGGTATCAATTCATTCTGAATTTCGCCTTTCCTTTGAGTACGGAAACGTGTGACACAACTGTAAAAATATCTGTCGAACTCTTTATGGTGTGATACTTTCGAAAATCGCACCAAGTATTTTTAACAAAATAATAATAATAATAATAATAATAATAATAATAATAATTAAAAATAATAATAAGTTAGTTAAAATACCCGTGTTCAAAACGAGATATTTAAATAAAAATAATAATCCCACAAGCAATATATAACAACGCCTGTGAGCCCCATATAATATCTAGATCAGTAAGAAAGTTCGGAAATGGATTCATAGAAGGTGCAAAAATCAATCTATTCCATAGATCGCTGAAAAATCAGTCTTCATTCTCTTTTTTTCTTCTCGGTCTTCAACTTCATAGAAGTTTGAGGGGGGGAGGGATTTCCCCCACAAAGAAACTGCTAATCACAAACTCTTTCGTCTTATGAAAAGCATATTTTCACTCCCTGCTAGGTAGTTTATTGGTAAACTCCAGGCGCTGGAAAAAATATTGCAGCCTCTTTCCATCAGTTGTGGTCGGCTACATGAAAATTAAGCGTATAATTACAGCCTTTCTGATCAGGTCGCTTAAAAAAGTTCACGAAATAGCTTCACTTATTGCTTTCCTAGACGAACTGGTGCCGCAGAACTTAGACGAAGAGGTCGGTGAGGAAACTAGATGTCTTGACGATGTCATAATGGGAACGGGGACATAATGGGATGTCACACGGAAAATTATAACATCATTCAAAATTTTAATCATGGTTCCTAGAAATGGAGCAAAATTCATGGCTCAAAATACCGAAAATCTAAATCATGAAGTACATCAGAAATTGAAAAATCTCAGAAGTACCAGGTTTGGTAGTATAATGTGCACCGACGTAGATTAGGCATTAAATTAAGTCAACTGTACTCAATGTGTTAGAATTTTTATTGGAAATTGGCATATTAGCAACTGGTCGTCAAATTGTTTGACTTGAAAACGTGATGTCTTGGACTAGACAATATTCTTCCATTCTTATTTGATCAAATACCGCTGTTTCTTCGCCACTTCCAAACGCAATTGTCGATGACGCACCGTCAGCGCAGGATTCGTACCAGCTATCGGTTGTATAGCCTAATGCACAGCACTTTATTCTGCACGTGTATTGTTATACACTGTCTGGGTCGCTACTACTACAAGCTGACGATTAGTTCGGCCCATGATGAACTTTGTATAATTGTCTCTGCTCTCCTCTGGAATTAATGCACCGTGGCTGACATACCACTGTTCTACGACTTATTATTTCAGGAGGGAGCACACATTGCCTCTAAACAGGATGCTTACTCGTACGATGGTAAACCAATTGGTAAACCTCGGAATTTCGCGTGTAATAGTTCAATCAGTAAAAAGTATATAATAATACTAAGTACAAATATCCCACACTGTTCATTAGCCAATTTCCAAAACTCAGTTTTTGTAATTGTTACAATAGAAGGTCAAAATTATACAATAGCATCTCAATACTACGCACCATCGTGCAACTTAAAAGATGACTTGGATGATTGGCAAACAAAATTTATTAAAAACATTTTATTTTATTAGGTACTTAAATGAACATAGACATTTATGGGGCTGTTCAAGAGAAGATCAACATAATCGCTACCTACAGGATATTTTACTAATCAGAAATTTAATCTTAACGTTTTATCTTTACCAACGTTTGAGTAATGTTGTTATTAGTGTTGGCTACATGTTTCTCTGACCTCTCTCGATCTTTATAAATACGACGATTCTTGACCGGTTCTGAATGGTATTCAGTATGGAGCCCACCGTCCGATAAAAATAAAAACATATCAACTATACAGTATAAGAAAGCACATGAGCTGGAAAGGGAATAATCCAAGGTGTGGCGGCAATCTAAAATAAGAATAATAATAATAATAATAATAATAATAAAAATGAAAAACTGGCAAATTAGTTGGGATGGATGGTTGGATGGATGGTTGGGTTTTACGTCGCACCAGTGCTGCGCAGATGGGCAATTCAAATTAATTAGAAAACATCAGAGAAGGGCAAATACATATTTTAAGTAGTGAAAAGAAAAAAAAAATATCACAATTATAATACATACAATGCAGCACCTTTTCTTTTGTTTATCAACAGTCGGCAGCAAAATTATTCGAGTGATACCAACAATTCCTATATAAAAAAGGTACACTTAATACTGTTTTGTTAAATAAATCCTTGTCGAATCATGTTTTTAGACTAAGTACATGATTCGACAAGGATTTATTTAACAAAACAGCATTAAGTATTTTTTTATTTATTTATTTATTTATTTTTTTTTTTTACATAAGAATTTTTGCTAGCGCTCGAATAATTTTTGCCGATTGTAAAACAGGAAAAAGAAATTCACCACAATGTATGTGTGGACAACCTACACTGTATCCTGGAGTGCCCATTGAATAGTAATTATCACCTTAAAAACATCCACAGCAAAGTTAAATCAACTGGTTGAAACTGATAATGTGACAGAGCAGCTTGAAACAGAGGATAATAAAATGTATGAATTTTATTGAAAAAAATGAATTTCAATGACTGCCCATTACCAAAATGCAATAATCTAAAGTTCGTTAACTAAAAACGATAATTTTTAAGGGTGGCACAGATTTGATTACTGTACCAATTCTCAAAATAAATAAATAAAAAAAAGTAAAAAATAAAGTAAAATAAATAAATAAATAAAAGTAAAAAAATAAATAAATAAATAAAATAAAAAATAAATAAAATAAATAAAAATGCAGTATGAGGCAATTAAATCCAAGAGTTTCTTACATTTAACAAAAGTTATTTTGTGTTAGATGATCGACATACCAGTCGGTAACAAATGTATACGAACACTAGCAAAAATTCCTATGTAAAAAAAGTAGAGTTAATACTGTTTTGTTAACTAAATCCTTGTCGAATCACGTTCTTAGACTGACTATGAACACGATTCGACAAGGATTTATTTAACAAAACAGAATTAACTCTACTTTTTTTATATAGGAATTTTTGCTAGTGATCGGATACTTTTGTTACCGACTGTGCAAAAATGATTTTAAAAACAAGAAAACAAAAATGGTAGGTAATTGTCAATATTGTAACAATCAATACCGTTAGACAGTGTAATAATATAAAAAATATTTGATTAATATATAAAGAATGGGCCCTCTAACAGCTGACGTTTGCTGGTCTATTCACGAAGGCGGGGTTCGCTGGTTCATGAATATTCGACAAAAAACCATGGAATTCAGCCGATAAAACATTCAGCTTCGGATATGGTCTGTTGTCCTGGCCTGTCCTCTTCTGTCCATCGACTTCACGTTTCAACTTCAATGCACCACTCTCGGTAAGTATTCAAAACGGCTGCATGTGAACAGTGCACAAAATGCGCCGATTCTGAAGTCGATATTCCAGAGGCCTAGCCATAATACTTTCACCTTTATTGAAATATAATAAATCAACGACTTTTCCATTATATCGCTAAACACTTAATGTACGAAAATACAGTGGATTAGCCCATTATATACTTTAACATCAGATATGCTTGCCCATGGTTTTGTCTTCGGATGAGATTATCGTCCTGGAGGAGCTGTGATCATATTATAATCAGTAAGTGACAGAAGGAATCGCATTTCTCTATTTATTTAAACTTCTAAAATTTAAATAAAATATGTCATTATATAAAGTATTATGCAACATTTTTTTTGAAAAGTATATTCGTAGTATTAGAATAAATTTTTCTTTATTATGAAATCTGTATATTTTCCTCAAAAAAGTTGTAGGTATATGAAAACAAATATTCCATTTCTAATTAAGATAAGTTTAATAGAAGGAATAAATAATTTCATTTTAACTTACAAGCTTTTATACTAATTTAGTAGTTGTAAAATATATCTTTTATTACTTAAATAAATGAGAAAACATTTTAGCATCTACAGGCCAAATGTCTTATTTAAAATTTTACTGATTATTACAGATGCAAAAGTAGTTTGAAAGAAAGCATTAAAGATTTTCATTAATTAAGAGCAGTACATGTCCTCGTCTTCACTTTTTTTTTCTTTTTCTTTTCTAATCAGTGCAAAGAAAAAATCCCTACTCTGTAAAAAAGGACGTAAAAATTCTTTTCCTTAAGACTAAAAAAAAAAAAAAAAAAAAACTGATAATGTGTCACTTGAAGGAATGATGTAGAATTAGATTTATTGAACATAAGTTTCGGTTACTAATTTCTAATTAAGATCAAAAGGAATGAATTGCTTTATTAGAAGCGAATAATTAGTTTTAAATTACATAAAACTTTAAAAGAAATCAGAAATTGAAAGAAATATAATAATGATAATTACATCTGCATTTTTTTAAATAACCTATATTCTTATTCTTATTCTTATTCTTGTTCTTATTATTTTTTGTAATTTATGTCATAAATCTCTCTGACAAATATTTTTATGAATAAAATCTTAAACCGTTTGAAGTTTTAATTTTGAAAATTATTAATTTTTTATATTTTTCATATTCAAATTTTCTTCACAATCATTTAGTTATTTGTATATTTTTAACAGTTGCCGTGATGTTTTTCACTCAAAGCTGGTAAACGGTAAGTGCAAAGTTTGGTCCCAGGAGGTGCTAGTTATGCTAGCCACTCTAAAGTTTACGTAGTTTTCACCAAAGTTCGCGTGCATACTCACTAAAACCTCTTAAATAGACCTCTAAGGAAGTATTCCATTTAGGTTCAGGATCCTCGTGCAGTAAAACGGCTTTATACACAACATCTACATAGTAAATTTTATCGTTAAAAAAAAAAAAAAAAAAAAAAAGCTGTGTATTTTTAAGCACTTTTAACATTAGCAGTAAATGTCACTAAATTTTTGTCAGAGGAAAAATTTAGTGAAATCCTCAATATTCGAGTGATATTGGGGGGGAATATTAATTTTATTTAAAAAAAAAAAAAAAAAGTAATTTCAAAACTGGCCTATTTTTTTTCCAAATTCCTAATTCAATGGTTTGTCAAAAGAGTACTGAAATCGTGAGTTAATGGAAAGCCTCATTGGTTTCACTAACAAGGGAAGTATATACTACTGGCCATGAAAATTGCTACACAAGGAAGAAATGCAAATAACAAAATGATATTTGTTAGACAAATATATTACATTGGAAATAACAATTGATTAAATTTTCTAGAAGTTTGGAAGCATTGATACTGAGAAATCAGTACCTAGAGCAACCACCTCCGGCAGCTATAACAGCTCTTATACGCCTGGGCATTGAATGGTACAGAGATTTGATGTACAGGTACCCATGCAGCTTCAACTAGATGCCACAGTTCATCGAGAGTAGTGACTGGCATATAGTGACGAACCAGTCTCTCGGCAACCATTACCAACAGCAGACGCTTTCTATTGGTGACAAATCTAAAGAACGTGCAGGCCAGGGCTGCAGCCGAACATTTTCTGTATCAAGAAAGGTCCGTAGAATACCGGCAACATATGCCCGTGCATTATCATGCTGAAACATAGCGTTTCGCAGGGAACGAATGAAGGGTACAGATACGATCCTGAACACAACAGAAATGTACCTACAGTCGGTAACAAAAGTGTCCGAACACTAGCAAAAATTCCTATGTAAAAAAATTACACTTCATGCGGTTTTGTTAAATAAATCCTTGTCGAATCCTGTTCTTAGTCAGTGTAAGAACATGATTCGATAAGGATTTATGTAACAAAACCTTATGAAGTGTACTTATTTTACATAGCAATTTTTGCTAGTGTTCGGACACTTTTGTTACCGACTGTACACTATCGACATCTTCGGAGGTTTTAAAGTAGTTACAAATCAAAATGTGAGAATTTCTTAGCGGGTATCAAGTTAGCGCAGCCAGGCCGTTTCGGAAGATCCGAAGCACTAAAAAAGAAGATCAGAATTCCATTCACTGCCAAAAAAAAAGACCTGTTTGCTGCAATTTTCTGCAATCAACGTAATTTTTCCGTTCATAGAACATATTTTTCTGAATTACAGAAATTTTCTGGTAGCAAACAGGACATTTTTTTGACAGTGTAGAAGTTTTTTTTTTTTTTTTTTTTTTTTTTTTTTTTCTTTCTTTAGGACTTAGACTTTTTGCCAAAAAATTTTACTTTTTGAAAATTCTATAGTGGTGTTACCACTTAATACGTTGTAGCTTCATAGTACACTACACTGTAAAAAAAAAAAAAAAACCATGTAAGATTACGGGGAAAGCCCGGCAACAGAGAATCCAGACAAGCCCGTAAAAAAAGTTTAGACTGTAAATTTAGGATATAATGATCTTAAATTATATTACATACCCGTAAAAAACATTATGTCCTTAAAAAACAATTTTTTACGGTCTTTGTCTGGAATCTCTGCTGCCGGGCTTTTCCGTAATCTTACCGTTTTTTTTTTTTTTTTTTTTTTTATCAGTGTACAATACAGCGGAAGTTCGTCCCGATCTGAATATTCCATGTCGTGACCTTTCCTTGTAAGATAAAATTTTATCTCATTAGATATTTAGTCTGCTTTATTACCTTCTTATAGTTTTCGTTAAACATCTGCTTTAAATTTTGAAATCAAAGTCATAACATCGTATTTTTGATATATTCAGTAATAAATTTCTAGGTAGACACTCTAATCCATTCATATATTGCAATATATGATATTAGTTAAAACTTAATTTCCTATTAAATGAATTAGGTGTGAGAGATTCTTTGATTATTAATAACAACAACATTATTCGAGGTTTGATATTTATCAGATTTTCATTCACTAGAAATTTCGGAGAATTTTCAAGCTGTTTGATATTTTCCCATTAATTAATAATTTGCAGTAGAAGAATATTTCTAACTCTTAGTTAGCGATAATAACTCTTGAATTAATTAACGTACGAAATTTTGATAGTTAACAATCTTTAACTTTTCAACATTATAAATACTCATAAATGTAAGATTTAAAATTTGGAGTGCTTTTTACTAATTATATATATTCATATATATCGTAATTTCTATTCATAAGTAATTATGAAATATATGGAATAGTCTTTCTGAAAGGATTTTCGAAGAAAATATCTTGAATTGATTCCCATGACATTATTCAAAATGTAAACAACTTTTTTTTTTATGAAATTACTTTCGTTCTATAAATTTCAATGTTCACGTCGAAAAATAAAATATATATAATACGCAACATTTAGGGGTACATACAAATGAAACACCTCCGGTTCAAAGCCGTTTGCAAGCGTTCCAAATATATGACTACAGTCGGCAGCAAAAGTATCCGAGCACTAGCAAAAATTCCTATGTAAAAAAAGCACACTTAACACTGTTTTGTTAAATAAATCCTTGTCGAATCGTGTTCTTAGACTGACTAAGAACAGGATTCGACAAGAATATATCTAACAAAACTGCATTAAGTGTACCTTTTTTACATAGGAATTTTCGCTAGTGCTCGGATACTTTTGCTGCCCGGATACTTTTGCTGTATTTGCAAAAAACTTGCAAAATTTACGTCATCGAAGTTGCAAGCGTTGCAACCCTTAAAAAAGTTACCCCTGCGAAGTTGCAACCCTTAAAAAATTTTAGATCACGTCATATTTTCTGAAATATGTTCGTTTCTTTTTGTTTATTAAATTTAGGGTTATTTAAAGTATTTTGTTATTATTATTTTTTTAATTTTACTTAGGAATCGAAACCGTTACTATTTTAAATATCACTATTTATATGAAGCAATTTTCGCAATATTCAATGGAAGAAATATTGCAAACGACACAAACAAAAATCATTTTTAAAAAGTGCTTTTATACAGAGACTGAATCGATCCCTGTTTTTCGCATATGAGCGAAACCTGTACATAAAATTAAACGAATTTTATTATGATTCTGGTTTTATTATTATTGATCTTTACATTTCCAAACTTTTTTCAATTTTTTTTATATAGATTATCTATATATGTTTTGAGGGGTTGTACATTTTGTTGTGTGATTATACGTTACTCATAAATTATATACAGGGTGATGATAAAAAAATCTATCCCAATATATGATATCATAGCTACAGTCGGCAACAAAAGTATCCGAACGCTAGCAAAATTCCTATGTTTTTACATAGGAATTTTAGTAGAGTTAATACTGTTTTGTTAACTAAATCCTTGTCAAATCATGTTCTTAGACTGACTATGAACACTATTCGACAAAGATTTATTTAACAAAACAATATTAACTCTACTTTTTTTATATAGGAATTTTTGCTAGTGTTTGGATACTTTTGTTACCGACTGTACTATACCTTTCAAAGAAACTTAATAAAAATTTGGTGGAAGGCATTTTTAGGTATGCGCTCAAGAATCATATAAAAATCAATTAAGCTCTAACAGTTGCGGTTACAGTGACAAAATTTCAAAAATTTCAAATAGCAACACGTACTTTTTTTTGGGGGGGGGGAATGAGATCGCCACAGAAAAAAAGCATAAATAACGTTAGAAAGGTCCTTGTAGCACGAAAATTGCCAGCACTAGGCAGACTAAGAAGAAAAGAGAAAACAACTGTGATTAGCTTAGAAGAGCATGACTTATTAATGAATTTTTTAATGACGTCACATTTCACGCTGAGTCTTCGAATCTCACTGAAACCTGCTGATTCTGCTTCAAAACGAGAAGAAGGGACAGAAGTACGCTTAATTTCGAATTCACGTTTCCAGTTAACGAAGAGTGAGCTTTGTCTGTCAACAAAATGCGTGAAGGCCAACTGTTATTCTCGTCATACCGGATAAAATATTCGTTCGAAAAATCTCTCCATAGTTGGTTATCACATCCTTGTAACTTTTCGACACGTTCATAAAAAACACACATGAAAAATTCGTTCGCAAAATCTATCCATAGTTGGTTATCACACGCTTGTAACTTTTCGACACGTTGGAACCGATACGGAAAAATTTGCAGAACAGAGCGCAGAATATCTGACGTCGGTTGTATCAAAAGTTTTTCGCGAGTGAAGTATTAAATAAAAAATAATTACTTCGATTTTATTTTTAAATTATGAATATAAATATATATGTTGTTATGCAAAACAATGTAATTTTGAATCTATTATGACCTTTTTATTTTATACCTTTTAAACTAATATTTAATTTAGTTCATACAACAAAAGTTGTGACTGGACAGTTTTCTTTGACACACAAAGAATGTATATATATACAGTCGGTAACAAAAGTGTCCGAACACTAGCGAAAATTCCTATGTAAAAAAAGTACACTTCACACGGTTTTGTTAAACAAATCCTTGTCGAAACTTGTTCTTAGTCAGTGTAAGAGCAAGAGTCGATAAGGATTTATTTAACAAAACCGTATGAAGTGTACTTTTTTTACAAAGGAATTTTCGCTAGTGTTCGGACACTTTTGTTACCGACTGTATATATATATATATATATATATATATATATATTATATTTACCAGTAAAAAAAATAAAGAATGAAATAACATTTGATCAAAAACATGCAAGGTAAAAACTGGTAAAACTAATGTCTTATATATATATATATATATATATATATATATATATATATTGTATGGGTAGTACAGTATTGTTGTAATTAAAATAAATTAATAGTTTATGTTACAACCAGACATATTTTTCTCATAAATATAATTTTAGAAGAATTTTATTTAACTATTAATAAACAAGTGGTGACAATTCGATAATTTGACTATTTAAATATAGTGTCGAAAACTGCAATGCTTCTTTAGACGCACCACCCACATTTCGTCTATAAAAATAAATTCACCTTACCTTTCGTTAAAATAATTTGACGAGTATTAAAGTCATGTTTATTCACACAAAATCCGTAAACTGGTTTTTCTCCAAGCAAATCATATCACCCGTTGAAGTTCAAAAAGTGAACGTTGAAATCAATAAAAATGCTTATTTAAAATTGATTTTCCGAAGGTGGGGATTATTCTGCAATACACGTTGTATTGAAAATGGTATATATATAGAATTAATGGTTCATATACTTGAGTCTTAAAATAATTCTACATTTTTATTATTTTCTAACAAATAAAAGTTCTTCAGAAAATTCATTAAATGAATCATTGGAGATGTTTATGATCGTGCGATCTAAGTACGCACTTTTTAATTCTTAAACCATATAAACAATGATAACATTATAATGTTTTAATTAAATCATAACATGAATGTCATTAATATCAATTAATTATTTTTAATGATTAATAACCTTGTTGACATTTTTCAAAATATATTTATATCGTATAAGTATGCCATTCATTTTTTAACTCCGTTTGAAGGGCGTTTTAATTAAATTACATAAATACAAGAAAACCTATTAATTTATTTTTAAATTTCGATATTTAAAATTCCTCACACATTTTCTATATTTAATAATGTTTTATTATACCACAGAGAAACTTTATTATTACATAAAACCTATTGAGAATTATTCAAATAAGAGGGATTTATGAATATAAAGTAGTATTTATTAATTAGAATTGTATTGATTGAAAATTTCAATTTTTCCTGCAATTAGGTTTCGTATATTTCAGGAATATTTTTATTAGTTTTTTTTGGTCTAATTATGTATAAATGAAGAGTAAAATATTTAAAAGGAAAGACAATAAAAGGAAAAAAAATACGCATTAGTTGTTTCTTGTCTCATTAATTAAGCAAGGCTCTTCACTCAAGAACTTCGAAAAAAGGTCTATCTTTTTTAGCCTTATTAGTGTCATGGTTAAATATTTAGACTTGTTTTAAAAAGATAAACTTTTATTTTAAAATTGTGTGAAACTACAAGTATAAATTTTGCATTTAATATTTCTCTGACTATCTTAGAAAAAAAACAAAACCTTAGTACTGTTTTTTTTTTTTTTTTTGCTTTAAAATTGACAAAAATAAAAAACAATTTGACAAGAATATATTGTCATATACAATTGACGAAAATATATCACAAAAATAAGCATTGCAAAAATAATAATATAATAATATTTTTTTTAAGCGGTGTCTGTTTAGCTCTGCGCAAGTTAGATCCTTAAACACCACAAATTAATAATAATCATCATTTCCTAATTATATCAGATAATTTTTTCTAGTTAAAATACAATAAAAAATAGTGCTAAAAGTAGTGATGCTAATGCATACTTGCCAGTAATCGAATTAATATCCCTTATTGCTGTTCGTACTCGCTATTTTTTAACACTAGTATTTTTCTAGAATATTTTTCTTCTTATTTAATCGTAAATACATATGGAGGAAATTACTCTAAAAATAAAGTAGTGTGGAGAAAGGGCAGGTACTAACAATGTTACCGAATGTTAATTTGAATGTTCAGAGGCATTCTAAGTGTCTTGGCTAGTTCAAGTTCAGGCTCTATTTACTTTACGCGTTTTACACTGTATAAAACTATTTAAAAAAATCTAGCGTAGCTGCAACAGTAATGAACACTTTTAAGGTTTTTTTTAAACCTACAATTTAGATTCCTGAAGAATTTTACTAGATATTTGACAAAATGTCTAATTTCAAATGTGTCCAAATAGTTATCGGAAGACAGTATATATATATATATATATATATATATATGTGTGTGTGTGTGTGTGTGTGTGTATATATGTATATGCATATAATTATTGCCGAAACGTCAGTGGAGGCCCTACATTGAGACTCAAAACGGTTTTGGGCTGTGTCTGTCTGTCTGTCCGTCTGTCTGTCTGTCTGTCGCGCGATAGCGGCCGCAAAATTAGCGCTATTGACTTGAAATTTGGTACACATGTTCATGAGCCCCACGAAATTAGCTGTATAGTTTTTTGTATGTATTCCATTTGTAGTTCGTATACAGGGACACGCCAAAGATTTTCTTATCATTACTGCCTAAGGGAGGAATTTGTATGTATCGCGATAGCGGCCACAAAAATCACGCTATTGACTTGCAATTTGGTACAGATATTCATGAGCCCAACGGGATTAGCTGTATAGTTTTAGGTGTATATTCCATTTGTAGTTCGTATACAGGGACACGCCAAAGTTTTTCTTATTATTACGGCCTATGGGAGGAATTTGTACGTATCGCGATAGCGGCCGCAAAAAAAGAGCCATTGACTTGAAATTTGGTACACATGTTCATGAGCCCAACGAAATTAGCTGTATAGTTTTTGGTATGTATTCCATTTGTAGTTCGTATACAGGGACACGCCAAAGTTTTTCTTATCATTACGGCTTATGGGAGGAATTTGTATGTATCGCGGTAGCGGCCGCAAAAATAGCGCTATTGACTTGAAATTTGGTACACATGTTCATGAGCTCCACGAAATCAGCTGTATAGTTTTTGGTATATATTCCATTTGTAGTTCGTATACAGGGACACGCCAAAGTTTTTCTTATCATTACGGCCTAAGGGAGGAATTTGTATGTATTGCGATAGCGGCCACAAAAATCACGCTATTGACTTGCAATTTGGTACACATATTCATGAGCCCAACGAAATTAGCTGTATAGTTTTAGGTGTGTATTCCATTTGTAGTTCGTGTACAGGGACATGCCAAAGTCATTCTATCATTACGGCCTATGGGAAGAATCTGTATGTACCGCGATAGCCACCGCAAAAATCAAGCTATTGACTTCGAATTTTTGCAGAAACGTCAGTGGAAGGCCTCTGTTGAGACTCAACAGGATTTTGTGTTCCGTCTGTCCGTCTGTCTGTCTGTCTGTCGTGTGATAGCGGCCGCAAATATCACGCTATTGACTTGAAATTTGGTACACATGTTCATGATCCCCACAAAATTAGCTGCATAGTTTTTGGTATGTATTCCATTTGTAGTTCGTATACAGGGACACGCCAAAGTCATTCTATTATTACGGCCTATGGGAAGAATCTGTATGTACCGCGATAGCCACCGCAAAAATCAAGCTATTGACTTCGAATTTTTACCGAAACGTCAGTGGAGGGCCTCTGTTGAGACTCAAAAGGATTTTGTGTTCCGTCTGTCTGTCTGTCTGTCGTGCGATAGCGGCCGCAAATATCACGCTATTGACTTGAAATTTGGTACACATGTTCATGATCCCTATGAAATTAGCTGTATAGTTTTGGGTGTGCATTCCATTTGCAGTTCGTGTACAGGGACACGCCAAATTTTTTTTATCATTACGGCCTATCGGAAGAATTTGTATGTACCGCAATAGCGGCCGCAAAAATTCTCCGATTGATTTGCAAATTGACACATATATTCAGGCTCGGTATAGAAATAGCTATTTATTTTTTTAGGCCTATACTTTTTATGGATTGTATAGATTGTAGACAGGGACACGCCAAAATACTTCACATTACGGCGTATGAGGTGAATTGCGTTTAAACGCATTTAAACATCTTTACTTTGCAATCAAGAAAATTAAACTAGCGTACATGAGTAAGATGTTTAACTTATGTTGTTTGAAGAAAATATGTGCTCTTAAGCTTTCTAATTAATGTACAGGACCTTACAAAATTGATCTGACAATGTCACGTAGTCATCCAAACGATGTTAAATTTGGAACAATTATTAATTTTAAACGCAAAGTAAGCTGAATAGTTTTTACAGGTGTATAGAATGTTTATGGTTTGTTTACAGAGAAACGCAAAAGAATTTCGTAGCATTAGAGCCTATGGACAAACTTTTATTTAAGAAGCGCACTTTAATGCGTTTATGCTGCATTGAACTTAATAAAATTATCATACATTATAAAGATGCTTAAAATTATGTTTACTCTTAAAAAAGGTTATGTATAGACTAAATAATTTACGGGACCACACAAAATAATTCCGAGTATGTACTGTAATCATCCGAATGATGTCAAATTAGTTTAAAAAATTAATGAGTTTTAATTAATTAAGTTTATTCTTATTATTGGCGTTTATAATGACTGTGGCTACTTTTCCGGGATATATAAAATAATTTCGTACTATTACGGTCTATAGTCGATATTTCTTAAAAGTTTATTTTAACATGGTTACACCCCATCAAATATAATGAATTTATCTTAGAATTTTAAAAGCATGTTTTCTTGTTGATAATTGTGGGCATAGAATTGGAAATTAGTTTAAAGGTTACGCAAAATATTTCCGATATGCTATGTAATTTTTTTTTGTATGAAATTTGGTAGTTATGAAATTTGGTATTTATGAATTTCAGGGAAATAATACAAGACCGTCGTTCATTAAGAATACATATTGTTGCGTACTTGGGGGTCCGTAAGTTGTCAGAGAATGAATGGCAAAACTTGCAAAAATTCAGTGATGTATTCACAGGAAGTTTCAGAAAAATACAGGTCTATAAACCAAGTATTAGCTTCAATTCAACCAGTAAACACAACTTAAACAACAGCCGTTAACAGCAAAACAACGGTACAAACTATTTAGCAATAACACATAAAGAAAGTCTCATCTAAAGAGGCTCAAAGCAAAGCAAGAATTTTACGAAACTGACACAGATCTGAGACTGGCTGCCTTGGCGAAAAAATGCTCCTTTTATACTTTTCTATCGAGCACAGACTGTTCTGGAAAATTCTCGTATCTCATAATGAGATTAGAGCTTCCATATTTGGTATATCCCTAATAAGGATTTTCTCGCAAAGGTCGCCAAAAAAATCGCCAAGTAGGGAAACAGTCGCCAAATTTGGAGCCAAATCCATTTCTTCCCTTATTGGAGCTTTTTTAAATGTTTTTAAGGGAAAATTAGGCTATTTTAACGCTAAAACGACTAAAAATGCACAAAGTTAGCATTTTATTAACTTTACTAAACTTCTTTGAAAGAATTGATACAAAAATAAATGCAATTATTTAGAATTCCGTAACAATTTATAAGATATGCAAATAGAGACATAGCGGGGGGTTGAGGGGGGCGGCAGCCCCCCTCAGAAATGTATCTGATGATGGTAAAAAGTCGATCGAATCAATATATACGATTATATAATAAGGAATAAATAAAAATGACCTATTGAATAATGTCTGATGTAAATAGGACGTTGAGGCTCCTGATCTGCAGATCCACTAGTTTTAAATAATATGGAATAAATAAAAATGATATGCTCAGTAATGTGCGACGCAAACAGAACCAAAAGAAAGTCAAACCAACAGAAGTCAAAAATTTTAACACTTGCCAGATGAAGGGAACTCGATTATTGGTCCAAATTAGTTAATCTAAGAATCCCTAAATCTTTGCAAAAAAAAGTAACATGCATCTCGTCAATGATGTTCTTCTCCTATGAAAGGCCGACGTACCCCCACGGCGCTTTGTTCAACACCGATTGGTACTGCAACATACCCCTACATACAAACTACTTTTTCATAAATGTCCGGATGCATTTGATTTCAGAAGTTTTCTCAGACATCTAGAAAATTTGGATGAAACTTTGTGACATATCTTCTTTCTATTTGTGTATTTTACAGTTGAAAAACAAACAAAAACGTCCAATTAATAGTTACATCGCTACAAGCGTTACTTTTTTTTTTAATACCGGTACCTGTATTGTTTGAAATAATTTTTATAAGATTTCTGTCAGTTCCCTCTGATTAAATAAGGTGAAAATTTCTATGAAAAAATACCGGTATCCAAAATTCGCAACACTTGGCAGCTATCTGATTAAAATTATATTTATGATGATGGACCTTTATGGAATTTTCCCCCATTCTGATACCTCCTACCTCATCTAAAAGTGTTTACTTGAGCTTTAGGTCCATCGCAAACTAGAGAGACGCGAGACAAAGTTTGATGCGACATGCGACACACGCATGCTCTAAACAATTTTCAGGAGATGAAGTTGTATTATTTAGAGCATGCGCGTGTCGCATGTCGAGTCACACTTTATCTCATGTCTCGTCAGTGTACGGTGTGCCTTAGAATAACATTATTTACAAAAAGTCGGTCTTGTCCAGTCTGGATAACAGTATTTAGGAAATTTTTGTCTATTGGCAACGGATAGTTTGTTTGTCGTAAAATATTTTGCAACTCTAATACTTTATATGTTTTATGTAGTTGCTTCATTATGTATATTGCATAATTATGTATTTAATAAATAAAATTAAAAGAACAAAAAAAAATCTTATAAAGTGTCCTAAAAATCTCTTTTCGTAATTTTGTAAAAATATATAATAAATTTCTTTAACTATAATTATTTTTTCTTATAGAACTTAAAACAACAAACAACGTTAAACATTGCATTTTTTTCTTGACATAACATGCCTTCTCATTTTTTGCACTATTTGTGTTCTTTTCCCACATAAAAATAATTGTCTTTACAAGAATTTCGGAAAATAATTTTTTAATTTCTTTTTTAGATACTCAATTCAGATAATGCAATAGCCTTAGTACTATATACATTTTATTCCTAAAAAGGGATAATAATTTATTCTTATTTGCTTATGCTTATTAGTTTTTCTTCTGGTATTGTTTTTTTTTTCTTTCTTTCTCTTAAGAGAAAATTATTTCATTCAAATAATATAAAAATTGCTTTTGGTATGTAAATTTTGTTATTGATTACTAAATTCCTTTTGAAATTCGTTTTGAAGAGTCCTTGAAAGCTCAGTTTTAAAGAAAGGGAAAATATTGCAATGGTAATTGAAAAAGAAGATGTTTTTATTAAAAATAATATTCAAAAAAGTTTTATCTTGAGATTTTTAAGATACTAATTTTATTTTCCTTAAGACAAATTTTTAGATGATGAATGTATTATGTGTAAAAAGATTCTCCATAAAAAAAAAAAAATATTTTCTTTTGTTTTATTAAATTAATATTATATAATTTACTGTTTAATAATAAAATAAATGCTAGCTAAAAAACTTCTTTGATTAAAAAAATAATAATAATAATTTGTTTTATTTCACTATATTTAGTTTGGAGTATGTATGTCAGTTTCAAGTATTCAAAATTTTAAAATGACTAGAAATAGTGAGTTTTTAAAATCCTATAATTTTTAAAAGGATTTATAGGGATAGTTTTCTAACATTTTTCGCTAGCAGAGTAAAGTGAAATTTTAGAATACATTTTTAAATGTGTACATATAGTAATAGGCGACAGGCATGTTCGATAAACGTTTGCGTTTAATTTATCTCTAATTATGTGTTTATTGCATTTAATTTCATTACATTAATGTAAGCACAACTGGCTTCGAAAACACGTGAACTTTCTTCTTCAGTTTCGACTTCAAAAGTTATGATTAATTGTAGTTTTGTAGGTTTTTTGGCGAATGAATTATTCTATACTTTTAGGCGCAAATTACAGTTTCATTTTCTACCATTCTTTCTTTTTTTATTATTCTTTGAATAGTAGTTGCTTTTTGGAGTCGGTTATATTTTTTTACCAAAAGATTTTATTTACATTTATTCATATTAATTGCACTGTACAGATTAATTACATTATCCAGATTAATTGCATATTTTGTAGATCTTCTTTATAACTTCTTCTTTCGCATTGCTTTTTTGTTCTTCTGAAATTATTTTGTAGTTTAATGTTTCTTTGGAGTTCCTTATTTACTTTGTCTTCTGTCATATTGACGAATACTTTAACAGAAAAAGAACTTGTTTAAATTATCGCACAATCATTCTAATGAATATATTTATTAATTTTAACAATATATTTCCTTAATGACATATACTAGAAAATATTTATTATAAATAAATGTTTTTATTTTCAAATGTTTGTTTGAAATGATGGTCTTAAATGAGTCTTATATAAAGTAATTCCATTATGAATATTAGGTTAGTCACACACAGAGATGATATTTCCGAGTTTTCTACCACTATTTCTGTACAGAAATCTTCATTTCACTTTCGCTGCTGATTATAGGTATTAAACAGGGCAATAATTGTTATAAAATAGTGATTGCACGTACAGGGTATATACAGAATTACAGCGACAAACTTTAAGAGAAAATAGGGCACATCATAAGAATTCAGTGTTGTATTGGAACACACGTTCACAAATGTTATCTGAACTCATTATGAACCGGATATTTTGGGGTATTTTTTTAACAGATCTGGGCGTGACTTTTAAATTTTGAATTTTTAAAAAACATATTGTTCGTGGAAATGATTACGTAAAAAGATATACATAGTGATACTGTTTTTTTTTTTTTTTTTTTCTAATTGATGTACTTAAGCGCTGATTATTTTAATACGAATACTGTGTATGATTTTGTAAAAAGATAGCTTGTGCAAGATTTTAAAATTTACAAGGTAGGAGGAGTTACAAATAAATAAAAACTAGACAATATATGAGCATACGATAACTCTCAGACTTGACGGTAAGTGTTAAAAAAACAGTGTTATCCGCTCTTAAAGGGTTAATATGATTTTTGAAACATGGGTTCCTATGTAATTCTGAGTTCTTATGATAAGCCCTATCTCCTCTTAAAGTTTGTCACTGTAAATTTTGAACACCTTGTATATGTATATACAGATATATATGTCTCATCCATGCATGTGACTTACACTGGAATGAAAGATTCTGATTTTCTGCCATTACGTTTTACAAACTGTAATATATACCCCATTTAATAATAAGACATTACTGTAAAAAGTAAATATTTCTGTATTTCTGAATAAAAACATTGTTACCAAGAAAAGCGAAAACGTTTATGCCTGCTTACACAGCATGTAGCAAAAATATTTTACAAAGTTATACTAAATAACTTTTAAATTTGGAATGGAATTCATTAAATTAATTTGATTGTTTAAATTCAGAGTTTGACTAAAAATGTTGTTTCGACTAAAAAAAAGATATAGCACTTCAAAATAAATATATTAAATTATCTAACGTTTTGTTACATAAATTTATACATGCATGAACCATTTGATCTCAGTACTCTCATTTCAGCCACAATCGAGAAACTAGCATACTTTTTTTATGAAATTCTTATAAAGGTAGTTGCAAGAATATACGAACTTATGATTTAGGTTTCATTATCAATCTATCTATCTATCTATCTATATATATATATATATATGTAATCTCTCTCTATATATATGTATACAGTGTGCCTCAAATCTTCTAGGAATGGTAGGGTGTATCACGACGATTCAGAATCAGAATAATATAAAAATGTAGGGTCGGAAGTACTTTCCAACGCTGTGGTGTACACGGAAAATCAAAAATTTTAAAGATGCCACGTAATAAATTATTCATTTTAATAATAAATGTAAATGAACAAAAGGAATATGAAATAATAATCGTATTTGAAGTTTTATACACCGACTTAACGCTTTTCACATCTACGGCACACGAATTACCTTTTATTCGGGAATAGTCCAGATTTATGTCAAACTTCCCACGCAGATACTGGGATTCATGCAACCAAAATTCGTGTGATTCAAATTTAATGATCCGTAAATGTAATGACTGCATTGAAGTCGGTAAACGAAACTTCGATCCCTATCTTTGACAGTTGTTCCTTTTGTTCATGTATAATTATTATTAAAATGAATATCTATTTACTTTCATTTCCGATTTTCTTATCAATGTACACCACAGTTCCACGAAAGGATTTTTAATCTTACATTGTTACATGATTCCGAGTCGTCAGGATGCACACTCCTCTTTTTAGAAGTTCTAAAACCTAGCACTAAGACACCCAGAATATCTGTATGTATAATTTGAAAACGTTGAATTACTTACTACGCAGGCAGTACATTACTGCATCAGTGAACTGTAAATGTTTTTCCAAAGATTATAATTAAATAAGGTAAGATAAGTACACTATGAACCGATTGAACTGAAATAAAAACTGTAGAAATAAAGCATATTTCTTATTAAAATCTAGACGTTTCGAAACCCGCTCAGGTTTCGAAACGTCTAGATTTTAATTGTTTTTAAATGTATATTTTGTTTTTAAATGTATTTTAATTAAAGTTTTGTCTCGTAAATAAAATAGTTTTTGTTTTTAATCATTAGCTATCACCATTCTATTGAACTTTGTAAGTTATTCTAATTTACGATTTTATTAACGTGGTTGCATAGGGCAAAATTTCGCATAAATATGGATTATGAAGAACATTTTTTTAAATATATTATTTAATGAAAAGATTATTGCATTAGGAATAGTAATGGGGTGACATTTTGTGTTTTAATGATATATTAGTCACATTGCTTCTATTAATAAGTAGATAAATAAAATGCCTGTAATTATTTTCTTTTGATTAAGAATAAATATAAGCAATTCATAAATCTTCGAAATCTGAATAAAATGTAAGATTTCTAAATAAAGATTTTATTAAATATATATATATATACGTATGTATATATAGGAAAAATTCTATAAAAAAAGGTATTGTGTTCTCTTACAAAAAGCAATACTGAACACTATGAAGTAAATAATATAATCGGATATTTCTAAAGAAAACTTATAGTCTACTACTCTATCAAAGAAGCTTTTTTCTTCTTTTTAATGTTACTGTGAAATCGAAAGGTCACCAGAATCTTATTGTTTGGTTTCCGAATTGCTCTTTTATTTTTATTTTTTCGGAATTCAACGAAACTGCTTCCAAAATCCTTGTTTCTTTACTTAAACATCAAAGAAACCGTTCACTAGATGAGCCCAATGTAGCACTAAAGTGTCAGAAAACTTTCATTGTTAATTTCTTATAAATTTAAAGCAAAATGTTTTATTACATATAAAGTTAATTTATGTAATATAAAGCAGAAATATTCGAATCGTATTATATCGTAATGACAATAAGCTAAAATAATACGTTTAATGTATTTGCTGATAAAAACTGTCTATAAATGGGATCATCTGTATTAAAAAGTGCAATTATTAAAATTAATAATTACAAAAATAAAAGTTATCTATGAAACTTATAGAGTATATCAAAAAAATTGCGTGTATTCATTATATATATATATATATATATATATATATATATATATATATATATGTCTGTATATATCTGTCTGTATATATATAGAGAGAGAGAGCTTTCTGCTGTTTAATTTTTAATTCTGCTCTTAAATTCTTAAACATTTTTAGAAGATATCAATGAAATGACGATGTAAAAGATTCTACACAATTTTATTGTAGCTGCTGAAGATATACAGTAGGTGTTTTATAATTTTCAAAAAAAATAACAATATTGTAAATTAAAACATGTTTCCCTTCAAACATATTTAATATAATTTTTATACTTTTTAAGTTTTTTACATGCTTTTTACATGTAAGAAACTTGTAAATGTTTTATATATTTTTACCTTTTTTTTTTTTTTTTTTTTTTTTAATCTGTAATGTATATATATTTGCTTATTAGAAATAATGCACTTATCAAACATTAAATGAATTTGATATAAATCGTAATTAAAATTTAAGTTATAATCATCTTTTGTAATGTTATCTTTCAAATGTTATAATCGTAACATCATTTAATAAAAATTAAGCTTTCTAATTTTATGTTTGTATTTGCAGTGACATTTTAAAAAAAGAGTAATAGTTTCAATCATTATGATTACTGGATCGTTCTTGATCATAATTGTATTTTCAGAAACTTTTGACTTGACACTGAATAATAAAATTTGCATTATTGTGCAAAAAAAAAAAAAAAATAAAAAAATAAAAAAATAAAAAAATAAAATAAACACTAATATATGTATCACCATAGTTGTTAATTTTTTCCATATAGACTGGATATTTGATACAGATGTATTTTTATAGAGCAATTCTTACGCACTGTGACAGTCACATAGAAGGATAATCTTTTATCGTATTTTTACAGCAATTTTTTCTGATTAAATATGGTAATGTTTATTGTTAGAAAATAGTTATGGCAGCGGATATACAACTCAAGTCATATTTACATTCCCGGCAACTATACCGCCATATTTAATCAGTGAAAACTGTTACAGGAATATATTAATATATATATATATATATATATATACAACAGCCAATTAGTGTTAAAGGTGACAATTTGCTGGTATTATTTATAATTTATTCTGGAGTGTTGGTAGTTGAGTATTGGCCGCCTTTTTTCTCACTACTGTATTTCAATTGTATTTTTCTTTTAATTTTATCGTAACTACATACTGGAAAAGCTCGCTTTACAAATAAAATGGTATGAAAAAAGGACGTTTACTAACTATACTTCGGAAACAAATGTACATATTAACAACAGGTTCTCACAGTAGAAATTTTTAATACCACTATTTTTATATAGTAATTTTAGACTTGACTAATCGCTAAAATCCTCCGATCTTCATTTTTAAAAATACTGTGTGTAATTTTTGCTATAGAATTTTTTCTTTGTGAGAACCCTGGTTAACAAGTATGTCTTTTACCATTGAATTAATAAATGCCAAGTTTAGTTTTTTTTTTTTTTTTTTTTTTTTTTTTTTTTCAAGAAGACGTACCGGAAGAATTTTATAAATGTTTTCAGTTTACGTAATTTTATTTATTCTTTGAAAATATATATGACAGATTTCTTTTTTTAAAAATACTGGAGATAAACCTAATTAAAAAAAAAAAAAAAAAGAAATCTTGGCAGCCATACCTAAAATAATACTATGTATTAATTATCCAATGCAATTAACTGTAATATAATATTCTGCATTATTTATTTATTATTAACTACACTGAAAAGTATTAATAGAAAATACAAGTGTTGATCAGGCTTTGATTGTTAGTAGGCTCTGAACTTGTTTTCGCGAGTAACATACAACTATCGCTGATGAAAAATTTTACAATTAAAATTTTTATCGTTCTCAAATTTTAATCAAATGACGTAAATGATTTAATTTCAAAATGCTGATTAAACAAAAATAATAATAAAAATAAGAAATGCAGTCTTTTCATCGAAATTAAGCACATCAAAATAAACACTAATGAATTAAAGAAATTTTCGAGTAAAAAACTTTCCTTTCTTTATTACGCAAATAAAAAGCATAATTTGTACCTAACAACAGAGTTGCAGAAATTTATATTTACTGGGGCGCATTGTTGGCACCTGCCATTTTTTTTTTTTTTTTTTTTTTTTTTTTTTTTTACACAACTTTATTTATGTAGAGTTATTTTCCCCAATGCGTAATTAAAACTACCGTAATTTCTGGTAGATAACCCGCAAGTTATATAATCCAGTTTTGTACCAGAAATTTCAATTGATAAATAAATTTATATTTGTACCAGCTCTTCCTTCGAAAAAGTATAGATTTCTATATTAAATAAAATTTCTGGTGGAGAAATGACACATCTTACCTGCGGTAAATTACGGTAAATAAGAACAAAATTAATCTTCAGAAAAAGCGGTATGAGACAAATACGAATACTAACAATAGTCCGGAATAAAATATTCTATGACTAGTCATCATTGCTAGTTGTTTGGACCTATCTTTGTTACATATAACCATAAGAAACTAAATTAACCCCCTAGGATTACACTCACTTTTGTAATTTAGTACGTCTAGCAAGTGTAATGAATGCGGTTTCATTTGTCCCAAGAATCTCAATTGCATTAGTTATATCTTTTTTATTTTGGTTTTTCAGTTTTGTTCTTTAATTTTTAGTGAAAGGAAACATGAAAGGAAATTGAACATGATTTTCAATTATATATATATATTTCTTTTTAAGTTTTAAATGATTTTAGGCGGGAAGTGTACGTGGTGGTATGCGCAGAACTCAAAGTCTGCACTTTTTTTTTTTTTTTTTTTTTTTTTTTTTTTTTTTTTTACGGCATTTTCAAATATGAGAGATTTTGGACATTGTTTGCTACCACTATTTTCCTACAGAAATCTTCACCATATTTTTATAGCAATGTCTGGTGATTAAATGGGATAGATATTATTGTATAAAAATAATGGTATCAATAAAGGCGGAAATGTTTCATCTTTCAAACTGTACTGAAAATGGGTGGAGACCACCGTTGCCAGCAGTACGGTAATACTTGCTAACAATTCTAATTTTTAAATCATGATTCATACCAGCATTTTTTGATAAATATATTTCATATTAATTGCCTACGGTAAAATAAAGTGAGATTTATTACAGATAATTTCTGGTATGAAATCTCTAATCTAAATCAGAGTGTCTATCAGCATCTATTTGTGCGATAGTTATCGTACAGTTAAAACGCTGGTGGAGAATTCGAGCTCTGTATGCGGGTAATTTCGAAACTCTATAACAACTACATATATTTCCAAATTTTAAATCCATGAAATCTTTAAATCCATTTCAAAAATTCGAATCCATGGAAGCTTTCACTACCTTGACACTTGCCTTACATATATCCTAAAATGCAGTATATGGATATAGTAGGCGAGGTTACACTGTCCCTAGACCATAGGGCGAGTATAATCACGAAAAATAAAATTATCATATTTTTTCTTTAAATATCAAATTGTTAAACTGGAAAAAGCACATATTTCTTAAAAGCAAAGTAGTTGTTGCTCATGACTAAATTTTTTTTAGATGTGTGAGCGTATAAAAACTGAGCATGATGAAGTCAAAGTCGAAATATACAGTTACATTTACTCCACTTCACCCTAAATTTTTATATAATGTGAAAGTATAAAAGGAATTAGTACTAAAATTAAACATTAATTTCGTTTAACGTTTTACCCCGGCCTTTTATTTCTAGTAAGGATATATTAAAATATTTTGGTGACTGAGCAGCGTTACCAACATTGCGAGAATTATCGTACGCATAATTGTCAAGTCTATGATTTAAGCGGCTGCATACCAAAATTTATCTGTGCAGATTTTGTGACTTTTTTATTCAATAGTCAACAATAATTTTGAGAAGTGATATATGATATACGTGACAGACGATTAATCTTTTAAATTATTAGGTAACCGCTACATTTAAAATTTAGCGGTGGGTATTGATTAAAAAGTCGCAAAATCTGGCAACACTGTATCTGTGATAAATTCCACTTTATTTAATCGTAGAATTTTATTATAAAATATTTCCATGGAAAAATACTGGTGTTAAATCTGAATTTAAGCACTCATTTTTGTGGTAACATTACTTACCACGGACTTAGAAAGATAATTTAAGAAAAATAAAATCATTTCAGAATGTGACACTTTGTTATTTCATTTGTTCTTCCATGTATCTTAGTACACTGTAAAAAATTTTGGTTCAACGTTGAACCAAAATATGGTTCAATGCTGGGTGCATCCATATGATGGTAAAACCTGTCTCCATAACATGGTACTTGCTTTGAGCCATACTTTGGAACTACGTTGAACCATGTTTTGGGAAAAGGTTGAACCATATTTTCAGAAAAGCAAGAACCATGTTTTGAGAAAATGTTGAACCACATTTTCAGAAAAGGAAGAACCATGTTATGGAGACAGGTTTTACCATCATATGGATGCACCCAGCATTGAACCATATTTAGAACCTTGTAGAATAGTTTTTTTCCTGCTGTAAAGTTTTTTCCTGTAAGTCTTAAAGCATAAACAGTAATAATACTGATATTATTAGACTTGTTAGTTTTTTTTTAAGATGAAAATCCTTTTGAAAAACTACAGTTGTTGCATTTTATTACGAAATTAGAGCACATACCAAATATTGAATCTTCAATCAATGTTAGCTCATTTTTCAAACAACCTGGACAACACAATATTGCAAATACAGATATTAAAATCTCTATATCCATCACTCGATTTCCACAACGGTCAATAAAATTTAAGTTTTTAGCCAAAACAAGATTATTTTTGTCTTCAAGTTTCGAGGAACTTGCAGTTTTAACATTACTGAAATCATCAGAAGCGATGTTCTTTCTTTTCGCAATATTATGCTGATTTCCGGCAAATTTTCACTTTTTTGAGCGATATGTTTTGCATTTACCCATTCTTTAAGGGCTTTTTCAAACAATGTAAAGTGATTTTTAATAAAAAAAAAAAAAAAACTTTTTTCTATAAGAAATATCTAAAAGAAAACCGAACAAAATAGCGGCAACGCGATGTAAACAAACTCAAGATCAAGACTCAAAAGTTGAATTGTTGCTAGTTTTAAGACGATAAATTAATAATAAGGAGCCAAGGAGTTTTGAAAAATAGTGTAAAAATATCATTTAAACTTCTAATAAAAAATTAATAAACTTTAAAGCCGAAAATAAGCGGAAAAAATTCATTTTTAGGACAACTTCCGGTTTAAAAGTCTAGCTTCCGGTTTCATTTTTGGCAGACGCGATGTTTTAAATTGGCTATAAATTGTTTTCTAATTGACGTAGAGACAAAAGGAAAACTGTTTTAGAAAGAAAAAAGTCCAAATTTTATAAAACACACACACACATACACACAATAATAATAATAATAATAAAATCCCCATTTTGACGAAAATCGATGTTTTTAACATAGTCGGTCACATTAACATTTTTAAAGTTTGGCTCGTCACTTTCCTCTAAAGATGGTTAAGAGAATATAATAATTTGTTGATGTACTTTAATCTCAGACATGTTATGGACTAACAGCAAAAAAAGCTGAACTTTTTATGTCCTTCTTACAACATGCAACTAATGGTAATATTAGATAGTTGATTATTACTTTTATTGCATCCATACACTAGACATCCAAATTTTAAGGTAACTAAAATTCAGAAAGTTGTTTTGGAAGTATTTATTAGGACTACCAACATATTCATTGAAAGACAAAAAAGCTGAAAAGTAGCACGTCTGTTTAATTTAAAATTAAACATTTTATAGTACTAATTTTAAAAGCATTTTTATTGAGATAAATAATTAACCTTATTTCCCAATAATGGAAACAGTAATATTAAAACGTAAGTACTTGCTAATGAATTATTATATTAGGGATGCAAAATAAATAATTAAAATAATAACATTGAAAAAGCATTATCTGAAGCCTAACTTAGATTTTAAAGGCTAAGTAAAGCTTATTACTAAGGTTAGTTATATAATTAGATAAATTATATATTTAATCTTAATTCTCAATAATGGAAACAGTAATATTAGAACATAATAAGTATTTGCAAAATTAGAACATAAGTATTTATTATTAGGGATGCAAAATAATGAAATTAAATCAAAATAATAACTTTGAAAAGGCATTATTTAAAGGTTTACTTAGTTTTTACTGGTCTTTAAGGCTTTTTTTGATAAGTAATAGTTACTTTTCTCAAATACTGAATACACTTCTGATTAAAACGAATAATATTCTGTAAAAGCAATTATTTATGAAAAAGTCTGGTCTCGCTCTCGTGAACATAAATTCGAGAGACAATAAAACAGAAAAATGTATAAACAGACGTTCTAAAATTTAAGAACAAAAACTGATCCTTATATCATATATCTAATAAGACTACACAAGTGTGTACGTTAAAATTTGAATTAAATATTTGATACGCAGAACTTCTATAGTGAGAAATATATGAAAAAAGATAGTAACTGCTGTTATCGCGCCCAGTACAGAACAGTACATTTTTGTTGAGTGGAAAGTGGGATGAATTTAAAAAAAAAAAAAAAAAAAAAAAAAAAAAAACGAGATAATTTTATATATTTTTCAGATGAACATTATAAATTCGTGTAAGAAAAGTAATATTAACAGAAATATAATAAAAAATATACTACATACCTGAAATATCTTTCTGAAACTACCTGAAACTTTCACAAAAGCTGACCGTGAGCAACAACAAGAACAAGTCGTCTCGTGATAAGTCACGTGAGCAGCGGAGCAGGCTTTTGAGCGAGCATGCGCAAAGCGGTGTTCTGGTCTAAAGGTATTCCCATGGGTTGGTTAAACTTTGAACCATGTTGAAAGTTGAACCATGATCACATTTTTCGAGAAAGCAAGTGTTCCATTGTTTGGAATTTTCTCTGGTTCAACGTTGAACGGAAATTTTTAAGAGTGTAGAATAAAAACGGCAGGCGTAGTAAAGTGGCTTACCACGCCTCCCCCTTTTAAAAATTGTTGATTTTGGTTGTAAGTATACTTATAGAGTTTCAAGTTTTCACCCATTTTTCAGGACACATCCAAAGAAAAGAAATCTCAGTCATTTTATTCTAAAACTCTATGCATGTAGAAATCTTCACCCTATTTTTATAATAATGTGCCGTGATTAAATAGTATACAGGGCCTGATTACCCAAAAGGCTCAGGAAGCACAAGCTTCCCCTCTAAAATTTAAGAGGGGGCCCCAAAATGACTAAAAACAGGTTCTTGGATTTTCTGTTTCACATTTTCACCCTCAGATTGAATTTTTTCTGAGAAAGGTCGCCTAAAGCAAGGTAAAATACTCACTATTTTGGGAAAAATCTGTTTTTTAGCCTCAAAAATCTTAATGTTATTAATTAATAAGTTATACGATTTTAATGCTGTGTGTAGAAACCACCCAGGTATATGAATGAAAAAAAAATGATACTGAGCTTCCCCTAGCTTCAAAGCTTAATCGGGCCCTGATAGTATAGATATTATTGTATAAAAATAGTGGTAGAAAAAAAATCGGAAAATTCCCTTCCCTCAAAGTGTCCAGAAAAAAGGATACAGACTCCGAGCTCTGATACATACGATGACTCATTAAAGGGTTAAATTAACAAGCTTCGCTGCGATCTTAAAATTTCACTCTTATATTTTTATATTTTCACCACTATTTTACAGCAATAATTTTGTACATAAATATTTAACATTAAAACATTCAAGAAAAATTTCTTTTGGATGACATTGATGACAATATAATAAAACGTGTGGAAGCTTTAGGAATGGTGAGAGTCCTTAGTTATTTTTATTAAAATAAAACTAGTAAGTGTTAGGTAAATTAAATATCTTGAAATAAAATACATAATATACCATAAAGTATATAAATATATATTCTATTTATAGTAAAGTAAAACACAATGGCATTTTCAGAGAAAAAAAGACTAATTTACTAAAATAAACATTTATTTTGTTTTTTAAGTCATTGAGACTTATACAAAATTACTTATAATACAAAAACCAACTTAAAAATATCCATAATATTAATAATTTAATCATCTTCTATAATCGTTATAAGTGTGTGCACATAATTACAGATGAATTCAGTTCATTATGTTCATCGTTCTCAGACGGATTTTCCAGATTTTCTAGATTTTCCCGACTCCGAACGCCTCGCATTTGATATGAATCTCTGTCTCTAAGTTTTCTAAAATTTGTGAGAACTGCATGTGACTGAGGAGGGAGTGATGGTGTATACTGACTTCTCAAGCACCTAAAATACAGATTAAAAATGTTATTCTTCTATCTGCTAAATTTAACTTATGGCACATTATTAAAATGAAAATATGCCTCAAAATATGCAAATATAGAAATTTCAATTATAGCCCTTAATGTATCTGGATAATTTTGTGTAGCCTTACAAATCTTAATTCTAATTATATACTGTATAGTAAAAAAAAAAAAAAAAAAAAAAAAAAAAATTGTGGGCTTATGAATATTATATTTCAATTCGATTAAGATTTGTGGAAAATATATTTATCAAAATATGGTTATGGAAAGATGTTTTTGAATACTTTCGGGTGTCTCTGTACAGAAACGAGTGGAGAAATTTACTCCATTTTTGATAGGGAACATTTAATAGTGAACTTGAGCAACATATATATCTTTCAAGGAATTTTATAAATATCAACGGATGTTAAAGGACGGACAGTCAAACAGGCAGACAGGCAGATAAACCACAGTTTCATAAACACTTTTCAAATACATTTGAAAGTGTTAAAATCATTACGTTTTCAAAAAAAAAAAAAAAATGTAAAATTAAGAAAAAGCAACACCCGGTGCCATTTAGTAAAAAATATGTGCAGAAAAATGTAATGCATTTAATTCATCAGAAATTCTGTGCGAAATTAAATAATAATTTAAATTTTGAATTAGATTTCATCTACATATTAAGAAATGCGCCAACTTTATTATTATTTTTTTCAATAATGAAATTCTATTTTTATTTCATTTTTGAATTATGCGTGTATTAGCCATGCAAAAAAAAATATATTTTTTAAATAAAATTGAATATAATTTTTTGATATTTATAGAATTATAACAAAAAAAGTGCGAGAGATTTATCCAAACAATTCTAGAGAACAAAAATCAATATCATACAAGAAAAAGAAAAAAAGAAACAGAGAATAAAACTGTTAATCACAGGAAATATTTTCTGAAAAAAAAAAAAAAAAAAAAAAAAAAGAAAGAAAGAAAGAATAAACTACTGTTCTAGCGTTTCCATAAGCAACAATGTTCTTTGCCTGATTTAGTTAGATATACTTACATCCCATGTTTAAAACTATTTAGAAATTGTGCAATCTATCTACATAAGAGTGTCTCTCATAAGACAATATTGATAACATATTTAAATTATCCTTTTTATAAACTTAATAAAACCTATTTTTGTGGATTTCAGATGCGACATTGCTTTTAAACAAATATTCTTTTTGAATATAAACTGTCTCAGTAGCCATTGCATACCTGCCAACCTACTAATTAATATACCGTAAAATTGTTAATACCTGCCCCTTTTTTTACCTGCCCCAGATTATTCACCGAAAATTACGGGTACGATCAAACCATATGCTCTTTTAAACATATAAAACTTCATATTGTATTTTCAGTTGTGAAATGTGGAAATATTAGATTTATTTTTAACATTGTAATGTTAAATTTTATAAATAAGTTAGAAATTTAATGTTTAAATAACAGTAATTCAATTTCTTTTAAATCAAAACTAAAGACCATTTTTTTCTTTCTGAAAATTGAAAATTATTTCTTTAATTTCTATTTCGAATAGAAAAGGAAATACTTACCAGATAATTAATGCAATGAAGACCAAAACAGTTAAAATACAAGTAAAGATGCTCAGGCCTAGGACAACCTTCAGACTTATCCCCATTTTAACGCTAGAATGAGATGAAACAGTTGAATATTACAGATTATTATTTTCTTCTTTTTTAAATCATAAAAAAATGCATAAATATTACAAAAAATAGCACAATTTTAAATGGTATAATTTTTTTTTTTTTTTTTTTTTTTTACAAATGGATAAGGATAATTTTATGTTACAGGGTTGCCACAGGCGGCTTTTTATATTCTTTTTGTACCATTATTTTCCGAAAATAAACCTTATAATAATTTTATGCAAGTAAAATGCAGATTTCCCTGTATAAATATATTATAAATTGTTTTGCTTGGTAATAGTGGTACGAAAGAAATAAAAAAAAAGCCACCTGTGGCAGTTCTGTGTTACTATAAGGAGAGACACAGACAGAAGTATGTCCACTTCCCCCAGTATTTTCTAAGAGTAATCTCTATCCTATTTAATCGAAAAAAAAACTGCTTTAAATCTATAACAATAACCATAGCTGCCAACAACCTAATTAATATTCCGTAATATTGTTAGTATCCGCCTCTTTTTCCAGACGACTTCAATTTTAGGGTAGTTCTCTACAAATGCCATGACAATTAATTAAGAAAAAAACTCAAAACAAAAAGACTGGATGTGAAAAAAAGGCACGTACTAACAATATTACGAAATATTAATCAGGATGTTGACAGCTATGGCAATAGCAGACATATTATCATTTTATTAACCGACTTCAAAAAAGAAGGAAGGTTCTCAATTCAAACCGTATGTTTCTTGTTATGTTTGTTGGATCATAACTTCTGAACGGAAGCTCCGATTTTGATGCTTTTTGTTTTGTTGAAAAGACCTTGGTCTGAAATAGGTCCCACTGTAATATCTTTACGATCTACAGAAAATACAGGGTGCCCAAAAAAAATCAGTCCCAACTCTTTTCACTGCTAAACGACTGCAGCTATAGTGATAAAAATGGTATGTAAGTTTAGCAAAGTCGCCATGCAGTACAAGATTAAACCGCTTGCTGCGCCACCTCGTGGAAAATAGCGGAGTTAGTGTTCCTATCTCGAAAATGGTTCTAAAGAAAAAGTGAATTACAAAGCTAAAGAGTATCACCGATTTAGTACAGAAAGATAGTTTAGACATTCATGCTAACGTTCCTATCTCGGAAACGGTTCAAGACAGGGGGAAAAAGTGAATTATAAAATTGGAGAATATCATCGATTTAGTACGAAAAGATAGTTTTGACATTGATGCTAAAACTACAAGGCTAAAAACGTGCATTATTTTGTTCGCAATTTCTTACAGTATACACACTTGAGCTACATTGCTCACGTTGTAGCGTAGTTGGTGAGACATGCGCTATATAGTTCGAGAGATGGTTACTTGATACTTTTTGTTTTGTTGTAGAGATCTTGGTCTGAAGTAGGTCCCATTACAACATCGTTACAATCTAAAGAAAATAAAGCGCAATCTGGTGAAAGACAGCGGAATTAGCGCTCCTATTTTAAAAAACTGTTCAAGATGGGAGAAAAGTTAATTACGAAGTTGTAGAAGATCATCGATTTACTACGAAAATTATCGATTTACTACGACATTATTGCTAAAAATAGAGCGCTTAAAACGTGCAGTTGTTTGTTCGCAATTTCCTACACTGTGCACACTTGAACTACGTTCCACACTTTGCAGCGTAGCGGATGACACGTATACTCTGTGGATCAAAGCACTGTTACTGTAAGCGGTCACATAGATTAGCGCAAAGTCATTTTCAACCAACTTCAGAAAGGAGGGTTTTCTTAATTCGAGCTATGTGTTGTTGTCGGTGTTTGTAAGCATATAACTTTGTAAGAGATGCTCTAATTAACCGACTTCAAAAAAGAGGAGGTTGTTCACATTGAGTGCATTTCATGTATTTTTCAGTGACATAAACCATTTTTTGAATAATGTCACTTTTCTTGGAAGTTGTGATTTGTGAAACTTCCGTGGAACGTCTTCTGATGCTCTGCTATAAAAATAAGTTTTTACTGAAAAGAGAAAAATAAAATATTTTTGTAAAAAAATAGAACCGACTCCAAAAAGGAACTACTATTCAAACAACTAAAAATGAAAGAAAATTGGCAGAAAATGGAACTGTAAATTACGCCTAAAAGTATAAAATAATTTCCTTCGCCAAACAACCTATAACACTACAATTAATCATAACTTTTGAAGTCGGCGCAAAATGTGGTGTGAAAAAAAGATGGGTGCTACAATGTTGGCATTTCTGTAATAGTGGTAGTAATTTTCTTTCTTTTAAGTTCCTGACACTAACTTCTGCCCTGAAATTACCCTTACTTGTAAAGATAATTTATTCTGAATAATTTTCAGACATGCCAAAATTTTAATTTATTCCGGTGCTCTAGTAGAACCCACACTCTTTTTAAACCGTTTTTATTTGTAGGGAAATTATGACGTGTAATTACTATTAAAAAGGGGGAAAATACTCTTCATAAAAAGTGGTGTGAAAAAAAGGCGGATAAAATGCTCCAGAAAAAAAATTTTAATTTTAGCGTCGTATTTATGTATATGTATATATATATATATATATATATATATTTAAGTACATTTACTATTCCTTAATATTATCTTGAGATATGAATGCTTTTACAGCCGTTAATCTAAGACTTCTTCCCCAAATATAAAAAAATAAATACGCGATATGTTGGCTTTAAGTATTATTTTAAATGATAAGAACAATATGAGGATTATTCAAAAAAAAAAAAAAAATAAGTAATTGAGTGAGTATTTTCTTTATTGGCAAAAATATTTAAAAAAAAATAGTTAGCATATTGACAATTAATAGCTATAATTAATTGTTGATTTAAATAGAAATTTCCAAATTATATAGCAAGGAACATTTATATAGCAAGGAACAAGTGACTTTTAAAGATTGTTCCAAATATTTCTTAAGCTGTAATTGGTAATATCTTTTTAACATATTCGAGACAATATAGGTTTGAAAATGTAAATTTTTATTCTAAACATACAAACATCCCCCCCCCCCCCTTTCTTTTAAAGCAACATTTTTTCACTTTTTCGCAAAATTGAATAGTAGGATAGAACACATTGCGTAAAAACGTTGTGTATAAGCGATGCAAAAATGTTACTTTTCTGCATTTTCAGCCTTCGTGTAATACAAATAATTTCTTAAATTACAGGTATCATTGTTAGTTGGTTAGTTAGAATATTTTTTTTTTAAGAAGAAGAAGAAGAAGAACTTTCTTTCTTTATTTCTTTCTTTATTTTTTGTCAACTTCTTTTTCGATTTTAATTAATATTATTGGTATTTACAATTTGCATTATATGCCTTAGGATAGGATAAAGAATAACATATGGTTTTAGGATTTTTTTTTTTTTTTAATCCTCAGAATAAGTCTGCAAACAGCTATTAAAAAGCAAAACGCATTTAGTCCTAAAGGTACAAGGTGACTATACTATGCTGAGATTACCAAA
This sequence comes from Salticus scenicus, assembly GCA_963930645.1. Classification (NCBI taxonomy): domain Eukaryota; kingdom Metazoa; phylum Arthropoda; class Arachnida; order Araneae; family Salticidae; genus Salticus; species Salticus scenicus. The sequence goes on along the minus strand of OZ005651.1, from coordinate 253,510,937 downwards.
GTTTCTCAAATCGATACAAAATAATACATAATATTTTATGGTATTCAATATGCAATTTAATAGAAAAGGTTTTATTAACGGCACTGTTTTCATACTTGAAATTGTAAGAAGGAATTTATTTTATTTGGCACATTTTTGTATCAGGTAAACTAACACTCAATTAAATTTTGATAGAATGGAGTCGAAGGCTGATTTTTTACAAACTATGTTAAAAGAGCCAGAGCCGGGAATCGAACCCGGGCCATTCCGCTTAACGTGCGGATGCTTTAACCACTAAGCTACCCTGGCTGATAACCAGATGGTACTTCTCACATAATTTACGTTGGTAAGGTCATCGAGTGTGCATTAGGTTAGGGCATCAGCAGCTCTTGTTAGAGCATCCGCACGTTAAGCGGAATGGCCCGAGTTCGATTCCCGGCTCTGGTATTTTCACACAGTTTTTAAAAAAAATCTACTACATTCTATCAAAATTGAATTTTCAAGGTTGTTAAAAAAAATCTAAATTGAAATTTTATAACCTATTGGAGTTGTGCCATGTTCAAATTTTTCACATAGTTTGTAAAAATGCAGCCTTCTACTCCATTCTATCAAAATTGAATTTTCAAGGTTTAAAAAAACAAAAAAAAAAATTCTAACTTTCAATTAGTTTTATTTTCTTTTAAATGTTGTACCTACATTTAAAAATTATTTAAGACTATTCTTAAATTAAAATTTTTATTTCAAACTATTTATACAATTTTTGCCTATACTACTCATTGAAAATTAACGGGTATCTAAATATTTTTAATTGGCATATCATAAGCAATTAGACTTTGTTTACGAAATTTAAAATAACAGAAAATTTTAGCCCGCACATCTCATTGAAATTTAATTTTATTATAGAATTTTTTATGGTTCAACCGCATATGCTGTATATAGAACATACCATATTTTTACATAGATTACTCGTTTTGTGCTATGTTTAAAACTATTTTGCTAAGTTCAATGAAACGCCAATCAAAGTCTAAAATGAGTTTAGAAATTAGCGAATCTCAGAACGTTTAGTTATTAAAAAAAAAAAAAAAAGCTCAACCTTAAAAATTGAGAATTGAAATTTTTTTCTGTCAAACCAGAACAAAAGTAGATATATTTCCTAAGCGTTATCCGTAGACTTTGTGTAATTTAGAAAATACATCCAACGACAAAATCCAATAAAATATATTTGACTTGTCCTTGTATTATTTACGTCTATTATTCATTTGAGCCACATAGTTTTCAGAAATTAATACAGTAAAAAATGCACAACACATTTTTGCAATGCTTTTATATTAATATCATACCATATCCCCTGATATATCCGAATACTTATCTGTGGTCCGGTAAAAAATAACAAATGCTTTATATATCACAGTCTATGTGAATAACATACTTCTGCATAAGAAAAATATAAAAATCGTCTCTTTATAAAGGTGTTAAAAATATCAATGGGGGTCTATACTTACACTATGAAGTTTTGATTTACTTTGTATGTTCCTGAACACGAACCAGTTCAGTTCAGGGGAATTGTCTCAAGTATTTTTTTCCATGTGATACATGTTTTTAATATCACATTTGAATTTCCTACTAAAACATTTTTCAGATATAATAATAACAGACACACACGCACAGAAAAAAAAAGACAAAAAGACAGGCATGCAGATGCACGAACTAACCGCTAAAAATCTGATTTAAGTCTCATCCTACTTCAAAAAGTGTAATTATAAAAATAAATCATCTTAGAAAAATGACGAAAAACAATATTTTCCCTGCAATATACGGCTATGAACAAATCAAAAATTATACAACTGATCTAAAATATAAATAAACAATAGTACGAATCAGGGGCGAGGTGTAGTTCAAAAAACTATGGAAGCGCTTCCAAAAGCAGAGGAAAAATCAATCTTAAATCGCTTGCATGGACGTTTCGCCACTGGTATGAATATTAATATACATATATACACTGATGGAAAAAAAATCCCAACACCAGGAAGGAGCTGTGCTAGATAAACGAAATTTGGTAGGCGTGTTTATACATCTGAAAGATGAAGTCGATTTAAATTTCGAGCTACGCGCATAAGTGTGGCGCTATTACGACACTATGAACATGCAAATGAGGTTTGCTTTAAATAAGCGCTGTAAGGTTCGTGATCGTTATTTACAGTTGAGATTTTACGTAGTGGGTTAATGTTAGTCAAGGATGCCTCTAAGAAGACGAAGAAGCCATTATCAACAGCTCACTGAGTTTCAACGAAATCGTGTAGTAGGGCTACGAAAAGGTGGGTTTTCTTTCCGCGATATTGCAGAAAGACTTGGCAGGAATGTATCCACTGTGCATGAGTGTTGGCAGCAGTGGTCAAGGGAAGGTACTGCCTCAAGAAGACCGGGTTCCGGGCGGCCACGTGGCACTACTGAGAGGGAAGACCGCCGTGTCCGGCGTATGGCTGTAGCTAATCGTACTTCGTCTACAGCTGAAATTCGAGCTGCAGTTGGCACCACAGTGACATAACGAACTGTTACAAATCGGTTACTTCAAGGTCAGCTCCGAGCCAGACGCCCTGTAGCGTGCATTCCACTGACTCCAAACCACTGCCGTTTGCGACGTGAGCGGTGTCAAGCTAGAGCTCATTGGAGGACGGAGTGGAGACCTGTTGTGTTTTCTGATGAAAGCCGGTTCTGCCTTGGTCGCAGTGATAGCCGTGTGTTGGTTAGAAGGAGGCCAGGTGAACGCCTGCTAGCGACCTGTCTGCGGCCTAGACACACAGGGCCTACTCCTGGAGGTATGGTTTGGGGAGCAATTTCGTATGACAGCAGGAGCACTCTAGTGGTTATCACACGCACCCTGACTGCAAATTTGTACGTCAGTCTAGTGATACAACCTGTTGTGCTGCCATTCATGAACAGCATTCAAGGGGGTGTTTTCCAACAGGATAACGCTCGCCCTCATACCGCTGTTGTAACCCAACATGTTCTACAGAGTGTCGACATGTTGCCTTGGCCTGCTAGATCACCAGATCTTTCTCCAATTGAGCACGTATGGGACATCATTGGACGACAACCCCAGCGTCATCCACAACCAGCATTAACCGCCCCTGCATTGACCGCCCAAGTGCAACAGGCATGGAACTCCATCCCACAAACTGATATCCGACACCTGTACGACACAATGCATGCACGTTTGCATGCTTGCATTCAAAATTCTGGCGGTTACACCGGTTACTATTGTACCAACATTTCACATTTGAAAGAGCTTTTCTCGCCAATGGCTCTACCTGTGATCTTGAAACTTTAATCAATTAAATATGTTACCTAGACAAATGTATTGCTGAAATTTCATTACTGTACAATAATTTTTTCTTGGTGTTGGGATTTCTTTTCATCAGTATATATATATATATATATATATATATATATGTATATATATATATATATATATATATATATATATATATGTATATATTTATATATATATATATATAAACATATATATATATATATATATATATATATATACATACATATATATATATATATATATATATATATATATATATATATATATATATATATGTATATATATATATATATATATATATATATATATATATATTAACAGCCCTGCATTACTTTTAAAAATGTAAGCAGCAATTTTATTGTAATTGTCAAATTTTACTGCCAAGGAAAGCTAACTTTCACTCAGTATCACTCTCTTTTAAATGATTTACCTACATTTATAAAATATTTAAGACTGTTCTTAAATTTAAAATTCTATTTTAAAACATTTAGAGAGCTTTTGTCATTACAACTCTTTAAAATTTACACAGCTACAAAAATTTTCACGCTGTATCCACGATTTTATAAAAACTTTTCATGTTTTATACATAGAATACTACAAATTTAAACATCAAGCGCTGATTTGTTTTTAAATTATGCTTAAAATCACACGTTTAGCTGTAATTAAGAAAAATGAAACATCGAACAAAGACTGAAAACATCATTTTAAAAATTAGATTACCTCAAAACGTTTAATTATAAAAGAATCCAGCTTTAGAAATTAGACTCCTAAGGAACATTTTCTCTATCATATGAAGAAACGAAAGTAATTAACATTTTTCCTAGACTTGGTTTATGAAATTTTTTCCAGCATCAACGTCCATTAAAAAATCTATCTGACTTAATTTCAATAGCCTTGCATTATATATACTTATTATTCATTTGAGCCAAATACTATGCATAAATTTAACACATTAAAAAATGCATAACACATTTTTGAAGCGCTTTTTAGTAATGTTAAACCATACTCCCTGATATATTCGAATATTTATCTGTGGTATTGTAAACTAATAATAAATGCTTTTAATACCATAGCGTATCAGGATTATATTTTAGTGCATATAAGTATACATACAAATTTTCTTTTGTGAAGTGTTATGTAAAGCTGTAAAAACATACCAAGGATACGTTCTATGAAAAGCCACTATATTTTAAAGTAATTTTGTATGTACCTGCACACGAAACGTTTGTTTAATCTAAGTATAATATTTCAAGCATCATAACTATAAGATACATGTTTAGAATGCCACATTTAACTTCATACAAACACCTATTTTCAGTTATGGTGAAAAACAAAACACATGTACAAACAAATGCAGACACACAAACCAACCGTTAAAAACCTGATTTCAAACTAATGTTCAAACTAACATTTCAAACTAACGTTTTAAAGTTTCAACTCAAAATTTAACAAATAAACAATGTTTCCGCTGCCGTATATAACTAAGAAAATAAGGAAAAATCGCACAAATCATCTTACAGGTAAATAAATATCAAATTTCTCAAAAAGAAATGACCTAATACGATGTCCAGAGCAAGTTCATTTAGGTGTCTAGTTGACATGAGTTCGTCAGAGATTAGAAATTATACACTATCTCCCAATAAGTATTTGAAAACATTCAAATTTATACATTTTGCCAAATAGCTAGAAAAGTTCTTTAGTAACAATTTTGAAACTTTGGTAGTGTAAAGTACATATTATTTCTCATATATTTCAGCAAACTTGTGTCATAAAGAGAAAAGGGGAACCAGTAAAAAATTAAACAATAATTAAAACGTTTTGGATTATCCTGTGAAAAGTAATGCTTTAAATGCATTTTGGCTGTAGCATGTGATTATGAAGATGTTTCTCATTATCTGTATAAATATTTATGAGGCTACCACATATATTCATGGAGATTTAACGGTGGTTTAAAAAAAATGAAAAAAAAAAAACTTTTTAAATTGTAACACGTAAGGTATTACAATTAGTGCAAAGCCATTTTTAGGAAATTCGGCATTCTACATTGTACGCAGCATACAGCAATCAGAATGTAAAAATGCTAAACATCTTGCACAATATGAATATTCTTACTAAATAATTTTTAACTACGCATGCGCTAGCTTTAAAAAAAATTAATTTGCATAATTTAATAGCCAAAAGTATTGACTAACTTAAATAAAAACCCAAAAGAAATATCTAGTAAATTCAAAAAGTTGTTAGAGATAAAATAAAGAGGATTTCAGTTCTTCTCAAAAAGAAGAAAGATGATAGGGGTTTTTATAAATATTTATTTACAATCAGCGAACACTGTATTATCACTGGGGATTGATTGAATCAAAATAAAAATGTGAGTAAAACCCCCTTATTTTGAGACCCCTTTATTTTGAGAGAACAGAAATTCTGTTCAGTCTGTCTGTCATAACATTTTGAATTTACACGATAGTTGTTTGGGCTTCTCATATAAGTTTCTCAAAGGTTTTCGCTATTAAATTATGCAAATGATTTTTTTTTCTTAAAGCTAGCGCATGTGTAGTTAAAAACTATTTTGTAAAAATGCTCGCATTTCATAAGATGTTTAACTTTTTTGCATTCTGATTGCAGTATGCTGTCTAATGTAGTATGCCAAATTTTCAAAAAATACCTTTACACTGGGTCTAATACCATATGTGTTATAATTAAAAAAGTGGATTTTTTTTTTTTTTTTTTTTTTTTTTTTTTTGCATAAAAAAGAAAATATATATATATATATATATTATATATATATATATATATATATATATATATATATATATATATATATATATATATATATATATATATATATATATATATATATATATATATATATATATATATACATATATCAATATACATGGTAGCCTCACAAAAATGTATACAAATAATAAGAAAACTCTTCATAATCACGTGCTATAGCCAAAACGCATTTAAAACATTATTTTTAACAAGATGATGAAAAATATTTGGACTTTTCTTTAATTTTTTACTCTTTTTTATCCTTTTCATTTTCAGTACACAACTTTTCTTGAAATATATGAAGTTTAACATATTTTTAATACTACGAAAATTTCAAAATAATTCCTAAAAAACCCTTCTAGATATTTGACAAAACGTCTAAATTCGAAAGTGTCCAAATACTTATTGGATGGATGGATGGATGATTGAGTTTTACGTCGCACTAGTGCTGCGCAGATGGGCAATTGGCGATGGTCTGGGACACACCCCTAGAGGTGGCCCGGAGACATGCCATCACAATTTTCATCCTCCATGGAAGGGATGCCCCTCCCGCTTCGGTGACTCCCAGAGGTATAATTTTTGATGGAAACAGGGAGGAAATTGCGGCCACGACAAATTTTACGTGCACCAGCCACGATTAGTGTACACAAGGGTTTTGATTGGCTCGAGTAACGAACCCGCAATCTTTCAATTACGAGGCCGGTGCTCTACCGACTGTCTACCGCGGTCCCCAAATACTTATTGGTAGATAGTGTATACACACACACACATATATATATATATGTATATAAATGTATGTGTATACATGGTGTCTGATTACACTAAAATATCTAGAAAGGAAAGCCATTTTGAACACGTTGATTTCAGTGGTTTCATGCATTCAGACAAACTATCATATGAGGTGTCATAGGTGGACACCCGGGGACCCCAGAGGCCTTACTTGGCATCTATTCAGTTTTTTTCAAATCGAAACCATATCTTTTTCTTAACATAATTGTATTAAGCGGAAAAATCTGTTTTAAATGACGCATTTTTTTTTTATCACAGCGGTGAGCCCCGGGGCCCTAATAGTTATGCCGTAATTAAAAATCTGTAAATCCTAAAATATTTATGAAAAAACAATTTCGTTGAACTTAATAATTGCAAAAGTGTCGTACATTCAGATGATCTATCAGAGGTATCAATGATGTGTATCACAGATGGGGCTCCAGGCCCCCAGGGATCCCAAGTGAACTCTTTTTTCAAATTAAAACCATACCTTTTTTTAACAGAATCGTGTTAAGCGGAGAAAATATCTTTTAAAACATATATTGCTTTTTTTAAGCTTCAAAGTAAGGGACCTCGGGGCCCCCATTCTTATATTGAAACAAAAAATCTAGAAATCCCAAAATATATCAATAAAAAGTAATTTCGCTCAGCACTATGATTACAAAAGTGTTGTGTGATCGATTAGATGAGGCATTATAGGTGGGACACCGGGGCCCTAAGGGGGCCCGCGTGGAACAAGTTCAATTTTTTTTCAGTTGGAAACTTTTTCTTTACAAAATCGTGTTAAACGGAAAAATTCTGTTTAAAATCACATATTGCTTTTTTTTATGCAGAGTGAGGGGCCCCGGGGCCTCACATTTTATGTTTTAATAAAGAGTCTGAAAATCCTGGAATAATTCAAAAGAAGAGCAATTTCGCTGAACACATTAATTACAAACGTTTCTTCTACTCAAACGATCTGTTAGATTAGGTATTACAGGCGGGTCACCAAGGGCCCCACTTAAAACAAACTCGATTTTTTTCAAATGAAAAGCGTAGTTTTTCTTTACGATAAACCGTAACATTTTTTTAAACCATACTTTAAAAAAAAATTTCAGAAAATGGAATTGCATCACGTGGCGTATTAGGGCCCCTAGGGACCCATATATGTTCATATTTATTTAATAGATCATTGGAATGCACGACACTTCTGTAGTCACTGTGTTTAGTGAAATTGCTTTTTTATAAGGCTATATTCGAATTTACAGATTTTTTTAATACAACGTAAGATTCGGAGCCCCGATGCTCCTACTCTTAAAAATTAAGAAAAAGGAATACTTAATTTAAAACAAAGTTTTTCAGATTAACATGATTCTGTGAAGAAAAATTATGGTTTTCATTTGAAAAAATTGACTTAAGCATCCTAACGATCAGTTTTCCTTAAATGTTCTTTCAAAAAATTATTGAAATTTTTCATTTTTTCCAAAGTTTACTTTTGAGAAAAATATGAATATTTATTAGCTTAAAAATTATTCTTATTGCAAAGTTACATAAAATTCGATTAATAATATGATAACGAATAGGTAGTCCAAATTTTATGTTCATATGTTTATTTGTTTAAAAATTATGTGCAAAAGAAGAGAACGAGAAAGCAGGTTGTTACTTTAATTTTGTCTACCAGCAGGGGAGATTGGGGATGAATGGGACATTTTTCATGTTTTTATTACTGACGTTCACCATATGTAATTCAGAATATTATAACATTGCTCGTAAGTACACTTCAGTAATCAATTACATATAAACAGACTAACTTTAACAAAAAGTTATCATTTTTAATTAATAATATATTTTTTTTTTTACATGCATATGCATTGTCCCATTCTACCACCTATTAGGATTAATGGGACAGGACTGGAGTTAACGAAGAAAAGAAAACAAAATGGAAAGTAAATAAATTTTTAAAGTTAAATTGGTTTATGTGATTTTATTACATACTATGAAGTTACTGAAATTAATATAAACTGATGTATTGACTCAAATTAACATCAAAAGGCAAAAGTCCTTTGGTTCGCGCAGTTCCTTTCCTAGTGCTCTATGCTTTTGTAATTTAATCTAATAAGACTTAATCTAAAAATAAATAAATAAATAAATAAGACACTAGAAAGATATAAATCATTATAATAGAGTACAAATTATCCAGATAAATTTTTGTTTCCGACTTATCGGGAAAAATACGCATTCTATTCGGTATTACATTAATAATCACCAGGATTTATTTAATTACCGTGATTGAAAATGGGATTTTAATCCTATTATTATTAGTTTATTTATTTATTTATTTATTTTTTTATTTATTGAAATTATTGATTTAAGTTGCATTGAATAGTCTAACTTCTAATTTTTTTAATCGTAACTATTATAAATAAAAATCAGAACAATTAATTTCAATCTATTTTTCTCTAAATCTATGCTACTTTTATAAATCCATGTTAAAACTATTGAGCTACAGGTTATAAAAATATTGAAAATCTATTTACGATTTATTTTAATATTATTCTTGTGTACAATTTTAAATTAGCACATAGTGGAGAATGTCCCATTCATCCCCATTTAAACTCTCCCATTCATCCCCACCACCACATGATCATAAAACACATGAAATAGGCCTAAAGAATAATTGTCAATATTCTTCTTGAATATCATAAACACAATAAAAGATTATGCCTTTTCAGCATATTTGAGTTACATTAACTTTAAGCAAATAGTTAATTTTTAACAAATATCTAACTGAATCAGTAAAAACTTACTCTGGCAGCAGAAAAAGACACTTTTTTTCTGCCCTTCAATAGACAGCACAATTCTGAAACTACACTTGATGAATGACCTCAGTACTGCCATATATCAGAAAAATTGTCAAGTTTCTAGTGCTTGCAAAACATAAAAATTTTGCTGTTGTCCCATTCATACTGCGTCCCATTCATCCCCTCTCTCCCCTATATTTACATCACATAATATACTTTAATATAAAACTGGAAAACTAATTTTTGCAATGCATTTCCAGCAACCGCATCCTTCGATGTATTTTAATACTTATATGTGATTGTATAAACAAATAATAAATGCTTTCGATACCATATTCTATAGGAATCATTCTTTTGTGCACATAAAAATACATATCAATTACATTCAATAAAGTGCTATATACATATGTTAAAACGTATGAACAAGAATATCTTTGCTTAGACGTATTGTAATTGAATTATTCTGTATCTTCCTGTACGTGCACGACGCAGTTGTTCAATCTCAATTAAATATTTTAAGTACCAAAACCATATGTTTCAGGTGAAGCTCATGCACAGATAAACGTACAAGCATACACTTATACAAAATAACTGCTAAAAGCCAAATTTTAGGGTACTTAAAATTGTGTAATTATAGCTAAAATTCAGTTTTAAAAATATGACGCGAAAACAATGCACTCTCTACCGTATATTTTAAAGCTTTTATTATTCTCGAAAGCAAAATACCGTTCAGTTTTTAAAAGTGCACATTTTAACTATAAAATAATATTAAGTTATTGCAGGGGGTTTCGCTTGAAATAGTCTAATATCTGTTATTTCTTTTGTGTGTTTACAATAGGTTGCGCAAATGTATTAGAGATTTCTTTGTCTGACTTTTTCAGAATAACCAGATTTACAGTACTAGCCTTAAATAATAGAAACAGAAATAAAGTAGGAATAAAAGTACCTTAAAATAATATAAATTATAGTACTCACCTGTATTGTTGATACTTTGCTTCTTGGTAAAACTATACAAATCAGTCACATGGCGTGGCCCACCCTATTGTAAGACAACGAAAGATCCTACCATTTATTCCCAACAAAGGGGTATAAAGAAGTGTCGAAAAAGAGGGGGGGAAATATTACGTAGCCGAAGGCCAAAACCGGTCGCCACAATCATTTTCATTAATATATTTCTATGAAGTGTTTTCAAATATTATGGTTGGGGCTTTGAATGTTACCGGTTAATATAAATAGTCTACAGTATAAGTAGACAATCAAAATTTACTTGGCTATATTGACAATAAAAGATAATAAAAATTAAAAAGTAGAGTTACTAAAATTAAAATTTGAAAGACTTATCGGTGTTTTAGTAATACTAGAACTCAGTGTAATATGTATTCTGTATACGAGAGATATGTATTCTGTATACTATAGACATTTCCCTTATTTCGTACTTTGTTCGACATAGGGGCCATAAATCTGTTTTTCACAAGATTTTTGTTCGTCTAAACAGTCTAATATATTAAAGTAAAAGCACTTTACATTACATAGACAGTAATTTTATAACTATATCAACAGCCGTTTCTGAGAAGTAAAATCGGTAAACCTGAAAGTAAAATATATTTTTCGGTTATGATTAAAACGTACAAGAGACCAATTTTATGACTACACAAGCAGCCAGACATAAGAATAAAAATAGCCAAATGTAATACAAAATATGTTGAAAATTTTGAATTTAAACTTACATGTAAACCATTTTTATTTTTGTAAAGCTTTGTGATAATGATATTAAAACATTTACAACATCGACAAATGAAGTGAAATCTTAAGCATAGTTTAAAAACTGTAAGAATTCGAAAAAAAAAAATGCGTGATGAGAAATACAGTATAATATAATAGTACAGTATACAAATGTGAAAATATAGTGTAATATAAATATAATGGGAATTTAGGTAGATGTAAGTGTAAATATATTACATAAATGTACGTGTAATTATATTTGAAATCATGATTCGAATACATAAAAGTTCAACTCCGACTAATTTTTAACAAAATTGTATTTCATGGGAAAATTAATATTTTTTTATTATTAGACCAACCACTAAAATTTGATTTCAAAAGAGCAAAAATGGTTACTAATTACGATCAGTTGAAATTTATCAAAACTGAAAAAGGTATTTGAATTAAAATAATAAAAAATCCTATTGCTTGATTCAATGAAATTATATGGAACAAGCTTTCTAAACATATCATCATATAAAAAGAATCTTTTTAACGATAACTAGTATATTTTGTCATATACAGCTATATAAAAATTCTTTAAATGTTGTCCTTTTTAGTTTTTTAAAGTTTTACAGTTGATGCCTATACTGGTTAAGAGACAAAAAAGGCTCGATACGTGCATATTTATGTTAATTTAATTATCGTGTATTTTTTTTTAAACTACCCTAACAGCACAAAATGTTTCAGTAATGTAACAGTCATATAACATAGAATCATTGTAAATATTACAAAAACGTTCAGTTAGCTTTCCGATTACTTTCATAAACGTAGAAATGTCCGCGATCATAACAAAAATATCAGAAACGTAACAGAAACGTTTCAATCACATAACAGAGAGAACATAGAAAAGGGTGAATGTTAAAGAAAGGTAACACAGAGCATATTAAAATGTGTTACGAGATTAAAAGTTTGTAAGCATTTTGCAACATAACTGAAACATTCTGTGCTGTATGGGTATGTTTTTCATTGTATATAGTTTCTGTTATATTTATTATAAATTTTATTCTAAAAAATAGCAAGACGTAAGGCATTATTATTACTTTATGTGTAAACATTGGTCTTTTGAAATACCATACTCATCATGTTGGAAACCTCTTCATAGTCTATAATCGATGAACGATTTTTGTGAGATTATACTTTTGAGTGCAGTAGAGTGATTTGTTCCCTAAAACTTTATAATAATTTATTTTATTCTGTAAAAAGCTGTTTTGCGAAATTGGAGATAAAAATTTATAAATAAAAGTACAATAATTGTTATATTGGTAACAAATTATTATAATTACTGATTTAAACAATTAATCTCCTGTTCAGAGATGTTTACTTCTCACTCTTCAGAGTGTTACATAAGAAAATAACTTGGGTAGGAAAGTACGTTAAACGTGACGTCTATTTAAGTAATAATAAAAACACCGATATATATGTATTTTAAACTGTTAGTATTTAGTTATTGTTTTAAATAGAGTTTAAATAAAAATCTTATAAATAAGATATATATATATATACTGTAAAGTTTTATTCTTCGTGCAGAGTGGAAATGGTGTTGTATTTATTATTTGGTCTTTTTTTTTTTTTTACTTTCATAATATCCGTAAATACAAATAAAAATGAATGCATTTATTGTTATTTGAAAAAAGAAAAATGTTAATGTGCAGTATATAGATATTGACTTAGAATTAAAAATTTAAAAACTAATAATAGACTCTTATTAACGTTCAATATCACTTGCTATTTAATTAGGCTATATAACATGAAATTCCTTTAAGCAATATTTATTCAAAGATAACCATAAACTCATTTTTTATCTATTTATTTTCCTTTTTATTTTTACAAACGCCAGTTTAGAAAAAATATATACTTGCAGAAATTTCTTAGTGCAAATTTCCTCCAATTTATAGTATACAAATAAGAAAACGCTTATTACAAATACGTTTTATTATTATTGTTATTTCAGGTTGTTTTCTTTCAAAATTCCTATTATAGATATATTTTAAACTTGTTCGTTTTATCAAAAATAATGAGTATTGCATTTTCTTTTCATTTTTGTTTAATATTTTTTCTTTAAATATTTATGTACCTTATACATATGTGTTTACGCTACCTGTTTTGGTGGTTTTTATCACTTTCTTCCTTTTTTATTGTCAGCAAGCTGAATGAAAACTGTTATTAAGGAGTGGCGTCATTCCCAGTGTTTTCTTTTCTAACCCAAATTGGGGGGAAAAGAGATTTTTGTGCAAGAAATGCAGACATGATTTCTGCATTATTCCCAGAAAGTTTCTTTGAAAAGGAAATATGGCTTTATTTTACTTTTTTTCTGTCTATGAAAAAGAGTATTTTTTCTTATTTCTAGGTAAAGGACATTACAGAAAATATAGAGACCACTGAGAGTCTTGATTTTCCGATACTTCAAACTTTTACCTTAATTAACCACCTAAGCGCCTTGGAAAAGGGAAAAATTCCATCAAAATATTTTGGAAATAATTCATAAATTAAGTGTGGTATAAGTTTAATCTAAAAATGTATATCGTATTTCAAGAGATAAGAAGATAAAGAGCTTATCGCGCAGTGTGAGGACAAAAGTGTTATTTTATGTTTGTTTTTTTTTTCAAATGCCATTTAATTCCTAAGAAATTGGTTTTTGATAAAACCAAAAGTACGAGGGTTTATTTTTTGTGTGTGGTTTTATGGAGGACACTGATTTAATTTTTTAACAGCATACACATTCCATGGATATGTTCAAAATCCGTCTCATTATAAAAGTTATTACAGGGGTTGTATGTAATTTATAATAAATCCACCTCTGTGTGAAGCACAATCGTGTGCAAAAACCTTACCCCACAGCCCTGTTAATGGGTTTAATGTTTGTTTTAACCATGATAAAAAATAACTTACTTTTTCTTATATATATAGTATCAAATTTCATTGCTTTTCACTGTTTCTAAACTGCAATTTTCAAATTTCTTAGTTGAAGCTTTACGTTAAAAGAAATTTAAAATGAATTATAATTAAAATTAAATCAATTAAAAAATTGAATCACAATTAAAGTTTTAGAATGACATTCAAATTTCAGGTAGTGATTGAACTTTATAACTTCATATGTTACAGATAATTTTTTCAAGTCTTTGAGCGCGACATAAATTTTCGTTGTTAAAGAACATTTCGTGGGATAGACATAGTTCTTCCTGAACTCATTTTGTCACTTCGAATGTCACGGACTATTTTTTAAGTTTGTATTTAGACAGTAGGTTTTGTTTCCTTTAGGTTAAACCTATGTTTGTACGATACATTTGAATTTTAAAAATAAATCAATCGAAAAAATATTCGAGTTTCTGTCTTTTACATTTCCTTCCAATGCTTATCATCTTTAACAACCTTTTCCACAGTTTATTTATATATATATTGAATTTATATATATATATATATTATATATATATATTTATATATATATATATATATATATATATATATATATAATTAATTTGAATATATATATATATATATATTCAAATTAATTTTTTCTTGAAGGTTCATGTTCTGATTTTATTTTTCCTTGAAGGTTCAAGTCATGTTTTTATTTTTTTCTGGAAAATATTTCAAAATTACAGGATAAATTCTGTTTTTATTTCATTTATTTCATTTCAAGGTAACTTTTTCTTGTAGGTTCGTGCTATCATTTTGTATTTTGCTAAAATGCTTATCAAATACAGAAAACCTATATTTTTTTTACTGAATTCTATGGGGATAGCACTTGAAAACGTCTTATAGCATTTTGAGTTTTTCAGTTAAAATTCAATCTTATTTTGCTATGGTCCGAAATCATCTCAAAATAAAAAGGTTCTTTTCATTAATAAAATTTCTATTATTTCCCCTTAAAATTCTATCCTAAAGTAATTCTTCTTTTCTTCAGCATCAAAATGCACGGTTCTATATTTTATTTTATCAGCTGTATTATAGTCTAAAAAATTAAAGTACATAATATTATTAATCTTAAATATAAAATCAATTTAAGATAACTACTTACTTTATTTGGCCTATGAATGTTTATGTGGTGATTTATTTGACTGACTATTCTTCGTTCTCATTCTTTTCTGTTATTACCAAATGGATTATATATATATATATATACATTTAAGCGATGACTTTCTCTAATGAAATTTTATCACTTAAAAATGTGTATAAAAACATATTTTGTACAAAAAAAAAAAAAAAAAAAATGTGAAAGAGGGGAAATGAACAGAAACTTTAAAAAGACTTTATAAATTACCAGTAATTGAATTCTTTTCTTTCTTGTGAGATATATTTTAAATACGAACGTACGGTACACCCGTAGGTTTAACATTACCGGGAGAATATCTGCTGATGTCTGAACAGGCCTCATAAAGATTATTTTTATTTAGAAAATAATGATTGATGAATAAAAATTTTACTATTAATAAATTCTTTAAATAAAAATTACCCATTAAATTATAGTAAATAAATAATTTATTTTAGAATATTCATATTAAATTTTGCATTTTATTTTTTATTTTTCTAAACCACTGAAAAATTAAAAAATAACAAAAGAAATATGTATGTTTTTAACCGTATACCAAAATGATTCAGATGCCTTTTCTACCAAAACGTTTTTCTCAGAGTTACATGTAGTATTATTTTTTACAAAAACCTCTTTTTAAATATTCTGATGAAACCATCATGAAAAGTAGTCGAAAGAAAAAAATTAAATGCCTTATATTATATACGGGTTAAGAATATCGATTTTGATTATTTGTGTCAGGGGATTCAATTTAGAAACAACAATAAAAAATATGCAAGCATTTGTATTAAAGTTTTAATATATAGGATGAATAATTTTCTGATGAATAAAATTTGGAATTTTTGTTTCTGAAAAGTATATTTTAAAATAATTAGCGTAAAATTATCAATAATCCATCTTCACGTAATTTCTAATGCACTGATATTCTGTAATGTGTATATTTGGGTTTAGGTAAAAATGAGTTCTACTGTTACCATTCGAAATTTTTACAGTATTTGACTAATATTCTTTTTTGAATTATTCTGAATGTTTTATGTTATTTAAAAGAGACTTTGTGAACATTTTTAAACAGTTGTAGCTGAACAAAATATTCGAATTTTTCATATTTCATAATAAATAAGGAAAGATTAAGAAGTATCAACTGCGTCTAGTATTCTACAAGCATTGTCTTTTACATTTGCTGCACGTGGTAGCCACTGCTATATAACGGCTTCACTTTTTGCTAAGCTAAGCTTCAAAATATTTGAATGAAAACTGTGAAATCAGAAGTTAAAAAAAATAAATAAATAAAGTGCATTCTCTGATATGGGCCGTACCGATATCGATTGTTGATATTTATTAAAAGTTTAACCCGTTAACGCCCGAATTAATTTTGCAAAATATTATTAGCTGATTATTTCACTTCTAAATTAATATAGAAAACTGACAGTAAAATATATTATTATAAACAATTCTTCTGATAGATTTTAATTTAAAGCCTATCCTCATTTATTGACGTTTAGTGTTCTAGCGAGAAAATTTCGAGATAGAAAACCTTTGAGATTACAGATTAATTTGCTATTATATGTTGACAAAGATCTCGAAAGTAAAGTATTATAATATGTATTAACATTCAACTTGATTTAAACTAGTATACCTGCGAAAAGAGCAAATACATGTGCGACGAATGAAAAACCATAAAATAACTATCCAAATTATGAAATAATAACTAATAGTAGGCACATAAAACTTTCAGGTATCATTTAGAGTGACGCTATAAAGTGTCACTAAATTGCAGAAATCATTCCAAGAAACCACAAAAAATATACGTGCTATTTTATTAGTTGTCTTCTAATGAGGACACTGGGTGCTAACGGGTTAAATTCCAGCGTGTCGAAGACAGGAAAAAAGTTCAGGTGTTACTATATTTATTCTAGTAATAATCTCGTTGACACGTTGCAGATAAATTAGTTTTTATATTAGTATTTTGAGTGAACGAAATCTAACTCTATTTGTCATATCTTGCGGAAAAATGAATAAATGTTTTGTGTGTGTGTGTATGTGTTAAAAAGCATTTGTTTTCTTCAAGCGGTAGATCTTAAATATTCTTAATGGAAATATAGCGAGGTTTACGATCTTTATGGGTGAGGTTTCTTATAGATGAAATCTGAAGCCTCACTTCTGACAAAGAGTTAATTAATTCTTATGTGTCTTTGGTGGGATATCTTCAATAAAAGTTACTCAAGAATATGAAATAATTGTCTCTGTTCTAACGGCAATTCTCTACATATGAGGGGAAAATGACCATTAAAGAGTATTTTTGTCGAGACGTAATTTGCAGTTTAGGGAAATATTTAGTTATAAACAAGTTCCCAATTCAGCTGAATTTTTTTCTGGTGATAAGAGATAATTTTAAAAAGTTATTGTATTTGTGGTTTTTCAAAATTATAAATTTTATTGAAATTAAAAATTTTAAAATTGGGGTTTCCCCCGATTCCGTTTTAGACATACAAATTCCTTAAAGGCTAGTTTAACTTCTATTTGGAGAACTGAGATTGGAAATACATGACTTAACTAGAAATAATAAAGTTAGATTTAAGATGTGTAATTCGAAATTTTATAAATTTTTGAATATTAATTCTGTTTAGAAACAAAGTTGTTTGATAAACCAAACGTAATTATTTTATATTTTATTTTGATATCTGATACAACCCTCTCAAATTAAACGTGATTAAAAGGTGACTATGAAAACCGTAAAGAACAATTAGCATTTTTATCTTAAAAGAATGTGTGTTAATTGAGGTGTACGACTCTACTCGACTTTCCCCTTTATGTTTTTTATATTTATCTGGTATCTTTATTTTCATGGATATTCTCTCTATCGTAGTATATCAAGTTTCCTGAAACGGACGATACTTTTCCATTAAAGCACACTTTACAAATTCCACCTTCGCTGAAGCGTTTTGGTTTTAACTACGATATCACAGCACAGCACACCAAAATTTACAAATACAGAACACGAATTTTTTTTTTTTTTTTTTTGTAAAAAAAAGTATATCGACATTAGCATACGTGAAATTCTTTATAAATAAATTGAAATAATGTAAAGACAAGTAGGCTACAGATAAAAAAAAAAAAAAAACTTTTAAATAATACTTGTAACGCGATGATCACATCTATTTTTAACTCGCTTTTATTAGCTTCATCTGTATGTATGTTTGTATGTATGTTTGCAACCGCTCTGGGAGCAAACAAAAATTCTAGATTGTAAAAAAAAGACTTTCTCGACGTGAACGCTGTGGCTGTAAAGTAAAGTTCTGAGCTACGAACCTAAAGGTTTAACGTTCGAGCCCAGTCAGGAGAGATTTTTTAAAAAGGGTTTTTGTTTAATTCTAAGTTATTTATTTATCATTCCTTCATTATGTTATTTTTATTAAGGAACTAAGTATTAGAATGTGTCACTCACACGATTTTTTCTTACCCTGCATTTAAAATACTCTAAAAATAGATATTTTGTGCTTTTTAGTTCACATTTCAATAAAAGCGTGTTCTTTAATTTTTTAAAAGTATAATTTTTCTCTATTAAAAATTCCTTGATGGTTCCCAAATTGTCTGTGCGATGAAAAATTAAATTTCAAAAATATATAAAGTCTAACATGTAATCTTTCCATTCCAGTTAAAGTTTCAATGGATTTCAACAAGTATTTATATAGATATTTCACAACACATTTGAAATTGAAAATGTCTGTTCTTTTAACAGACAGTGTATATTGTTCACATTTCACGACAAACATTTTTTGCTCTATTCAATGATACAGTAAAATTGAAGTAAGAGTAAAATTCAAATTTAAAGCTTGAACATAAAAACACGAATGTTTTATGCATGTAAAAGGTTTTTCTTTACATATTAACTGCAAGTATATGGACTATACTATGAATTTATTTAATTTGGAGATTTTAGAGGCTATCATTCTGTCTTTTCATGTTTTTTGGCATTAGATTACCGAATATTTTCAAAAACTTTCAGATATAACTCTGTACAGTGGTCCGATTTATCGTTACACACACACACACACACACACACACACACATATATATATATATATATATATATTATTACTGAAGGACTCTAATGTTGGAATTTGTCGAAAACAATTTAATGTACACCAATAGAAGAAATTTCCATTTATGATTTAAGGGCGAAATTACAGTCATTATTTTATTTTGTTAGCTTTAGAAGTGATATCAAAAGTTTAACTTTGACATTTTTTAAAAGAGGTTTTGTTGCCGAAACTTCAGTGGAGTCCTCCATGTGGAGACTTATAAAGTTTTTGGGTTCTGTCTGCCTGTTTGTGTGCCTGTATATCAGGTCGTAAAATTCGCCCTATTCACTGGCAAATTGATATACATGTTCACGAATCACACAGAATCAGCTATGTAGTTTTGAGTATTCTGTTCGTAGTTTGTGTATAGGGACACACCAAAGTTTTGTTTATCATTACGACCTATAGGCGGAATTTCTATGTACCATTAAATTCCCAAACTTGCAAAGTGGTACACAATTGGTCCCATACAGTAATGCTTGTATCATTTTTGTTGTTTATAATGTTTATGATTCGTGAACAAAAACACACCAAAATTTTTATCGTCATTATGGCCTATGGTCAGAATTTCGTGTAAAATCATTTTAACATGGTTACATTTAATTCAACAAAACGAGATTAATATACATTACTGACATGCTTAAAAGTATATTTTTATAGAAAATGTGTAATTAGTCTTTATTATTGATGTACAGGATCTTACAAAAACGTTCTGACAATGTCAAGTAATCATCCAAATTATGTCAATTTTTGAACAATTATTCATGAGCTACATAGAATAAATTATATAAATTTTACTGGTGTACATAATGTATATGACTCGTTTACAGGGGCTCACAAAATAATTTCGGGACATTAGGGCCTAAAGGCCAGACCGTTATTTAGTGTATTTTAAGACGTTTATGCTGCATTCAACACAATAGAATTAACCTGAATTATTAAGATGTTTAAAAGCATGTTTTCTTTAGAAGAAAAGTACGTATAGTCTAAAAAAATATTTACAGGACAGCACAAAAGAAATTGGATGACATTCTGTAATCATCCAAATAATGTAAAATTTGGTTAAAATATTAGTGAATTACAATGCATTACTCGTACATTTTTTATTAATGTATACAATTACTGTGGTTCATGTACAGGGTCACATAAAAGAATTTCGCACCATATAGACGTTTCGTTCAATAGACGTTATTTCTTGTAATTGCATGTTTACATGGTTACACTCCACTAAACATCTTAAAATAACCGTATGTTATTGAAATGTTTAAAACATGGTGTTCATGAAAAGTGATAGGCATAGAATTAGTAATTTTTTTACAGGGCTCCAGAAAATACCTCCGATAAGTTCTGAAATCATTAGGCATCAAATTTGATACAAGGCTTTATGAATTACAAGGATTTAACACAATGCTATTAGTTATAAGAAAATCGTATATACACATATATACACATATTTATATACACATATATGCATATAGATATAGACAGACAGACAAACGGAATGTTAATGAGGCGGAAGCCCTCCCTCGTAAACGTATATGTTTATTCTGCGATTTAATCATATATATATATAGTATGTATATATATAATATGGAATAAGTTAAAATGATCTTCTCAGTAATGAGTGATGCGAATAGGATGTTGAGACCCCTTATCTACTGATCCAGTAGTTAAATTGTTTATAGATAATTTAAGAATGAATATAAAATTATACCAAGTTTCTATGTCAAGCAGCCTTCTTTAAATATTTGCAAATACTTAGCACTTTGTAATACTAAATGATTGAGAATTTAACTGATAAACATTTTAAAAATGGGCAAAAATCGAAAACCACAGTAGAATATATGACCACTGCCACCAACATTGTAATCTGTAATATAAATGAAGAATTGGTATGGCAAATGAATAATAGGTGAAAAACCTCTTTATTTAGTTACAGTAGACAACACATGCACAAACGAAGTTTCACTAAATCTGCTCAAATGTTTTTCAATGTTTACAATGCCTAATAATACCAATAAATTAGTTATCAAAACTTAAGAAAATATCCGAAAATTTAAGAATGGTTACATTTCTAAGACGGATTATTTCCGAATCAGAAAAACGAATCATAGCTAACCATAGTGTCACAAACCATGACTTTCTAGTTCCCAAATAAAAAGAAATTCAAGGTAGATAAATGTAATATTGTAATAAATCGGTAGATAAATGGGTAATGCCCATCACGCATAATCCATCGAAGTATAAATGTGCTGTTCAAGTAATCAGAAATGACAGAGTCAGAATTTTTCAGAGTCAAAGGTCCTGTAACTTAAAGACTTCATCTGTAAAAATACCATGAGGTATTTTCAAGACTTAAAAGAACGAACATTGAAAACTTCGGGTTCTTGGTGAATTTTACCTAGTACCTTAACATGAATTTCACTCGTCAAGAATAATCAACAGGTTACCCATGAAAAAAACGAATTCAAATGGAATGGACGTAATGCCTTCTGTGTAATGTAGATCATTCGCTGAATTGAAATGATGCTAGATCATGGGAAATTAATAGTGTTATTTTATGGGGAGTTTCTTCCACTGTACGTAATGTCTCTTTTTGAAGGCAATTGTGCCCGCCATCCGTATGATCCACATATCATAACTGATGCTACAAATGTCACATATTAGCATAGGCTTTAATGAAAATTTCCATATATTTAGTACAGCACAGTACTACACAACGTACAACCATGCCGGTAGCTAGCGCTTCTCTTTATCGAAAACTGTGCCATTTACGATATACATGTCGTGTTAATAAATTGTTACAAACTTTCCTTGCGTAATTTGAAATTTAAGTGCGCTGTATGTTAACCATAATACTATAAAAGAGAAACTGAAAATTTCACACCATGAATGGAAATGTTTTGACAACTTTCAAGCATCGACCAAAGGGTGAACCTGGTGATTGCTCCTCATTAATCGATTAATGCTCTTCATTTGTCTAAGCCGATGTCTTGCTGTGGAGACAGCGTCTTTAAGACTTGGTTATTTACCACTGTTTCCAGGACGGGAACTAAATGTATAACTTTAACCGGCAACGTCTGCTCAGTATTACCACGGGATACAGAGAACGTCATGTCTTTCTTTCAGTGAGTAGGTTGTTGCTCTAATTATTGCTTCGTGTTATGACAGCTCATAGATTATTTTTGCGACTATCGGCATGGAAATATACTTCTGACGGAGAAGAAATACATTTCCTTACTAAAAAAAAGCTGTACACTGAAAAAAAAAATGTTTGGTTGAGAAAACCAAATTTATTTTATTGATTTATTTGTAGATTTGTTTTGTCATTTTCACAGTAATTTTCTACAGTTAACCAAATCACCTTATACAAAAGTAGTATAAGCAAAGTTCTTTCTGCATTCAAAACTTAAAGATACAGAAAAAATGCGTTTTCTAAATGGATATCAAGAACGAGCACTCAAATTTCCAGTGGTATATCGATCCAACGCTTGATCAACTTTCACAGGGATACAAGTACTCCGGATAATTCCCGAAACTAATCTCCTTATTGGAAGGAATCATGGTCCGGCGATGGCCGTCCACCATCTGTAAAACCACCGCAAACGAAACGAACTAGAACCACCAGCGTCAGAGAAAGATCCCTTTTGATTGAAAGTATAAAAGTTAAATTTTCTATAATAATGTTTTCATGCGAACAGTTGAAAAGGGACTTTTCTAATATTTTACAGAGATAGTTTGTTTCACTTGTTTTTACTATATTACTAGGAATATTCTTCTGCTAATAAATATAGTACTTTTTATATCGTAAGAACTCAATGGAATTCATAATTGCGTTTACAACCATTCAGCATTTCTTTTTATTTTTATAGTTAATTAATGATCAACTTTCAAATATGGAATTCTTCTTGAAGAAGGAAGATGATGATCATCGACGGCTTAAAATATGTCATGAAAATCTGAATTACGTAGAAATATTTCCATCATCTGATAATGCTGATTCGTGCGATGATCGAATGCGTTATTTTACCTTTGAATTACCCCAATCTTTTGACATTTATCAACAGATGTGTGCATCTTGCGAGTTTAGAACAAAAATTCATCAAGATATAGACATCGTATCTCGAAACAGACTACTTAACTAATAAGTCAAAATGTCTATTTTATTTATGATTTATAATATTTTTAAAAGAATATTTTATATTTCCATGAATATAGTTGCTTTTCAGATAAAAATGAATATAGATAATTGAAAAAAATCATAATCGCATGCTACAGCTACACGACATTTATTTGTATTACATTTTACAATTCCAAAACATCGTTTATCTTTTATTTGTTATTATTTTTTTTTCATTCTTTTCTGGACAAAAATTTCTCTAAAATACGGGAGATATAACATGTTTTTTTATACTCGAAAAGGTCAGGATGATATGCCAATTATTTTTCTAGATATTTGACAAAACGTCTGAAATAGAATGTGTCCTTTTATATATGCCAGGTTTGTGTATCAGTTTTGGTAGAGATATATTAGACCTCTTTGAATACTTTTGTTCCGTTTTATTAATTTATAATTATACTAAGTTTATGCATATTCTTAAAAAAAAAAAAAAAAAAAAAAAAAAGCACACATATAAAATTAAAGAAATGTCTATTTAATAGCAAAATGTGAAACTGAATATTTAGGATTATATAATTTGTAAAATATGGAATTTACAAAACTTTTCGTAACAGAGTAGCATCTTCAGGTGAAATACAGGGTCTAACAGTCAATGAATATAAATAGGAAGTCTTGTATGGTAAAATTCGTGTTACAGCTATGTAGAAAATCCTTTAAGATTCAAAAGACACGCTAGGAGTTCAGTATCGACCAACTTTGTAGTCAAACGGAATTCTTTTGGATAAGAAACTTAGCAATTTACAAAAAAAGAAACTTATTCAAGGTTCATACTAGCTTACCAGCTGTTGCCATGTTACAATTTTTTTATGTACATTTTTCAATGCGTGTGAGAGGTAACACTTCGCTACACCATTTTTTTTTTTTTTTTTTTTTTTTTTTTTTACTACAATCACGTTTTCCTGATATTAATTTTTTTTTTTAAATTGAATTTTAGAATTTTTATTTGGAATGTTTTAGGAGCCTCTTTTCATCCGACACTCACTGCGCTAGATTCAATAGAGTTGTGTCAATATTTCTGTCAGTATCAATGAACTTATAGTACATAGCTATATAGTTTGCCACTGATTATAGTAACCGACGAGATCCGATTACCACTAAAGAACAGTATGAAACAGTACGATTAGTAGAGAACAGTATATTTTACGAAATGAAAGTTATTATTATATTGTTCAAAAATATACTTTGTCAATCGCATTCCTGCTCGGACATATACAAGAATTACAATCTGTAATTCGAAAATGACAGAATTCGAAATCATTAGATATTTAAAATTTTTTGATTTAAAACGTAAAATGGAAAATTATTTTTTGTTCATGTACATTTTCCGAATGTATTTGCTTAATACATAGTGATCGCATTTAAAAAAATTGCGATTGACTTTCAAGTTTGAATCAATATCTAAGATCAATTTATTCAAAAGATAAGATAGATGCTATAAAAAAATAAGACAAGCTGTTTTAAAAGTTGGAAAACTCAAAAAGTTTACAGGCGTTGCCAATAGTTTCACTGTTATCGTATTTTCCTTACCATTCTACATACAGGAGTGTCTTATCTCTATTATAGTAATCAATGGTACTTCCATCTTTTGCCATTTTAGCAATGCGTTGACATTGTTTTCGCTCTTTTTCTCATGTATAGTTTTAGACTTGCTTTGAACTCTTTAGCTGTCATTGTTTTCAGTTGACAAAAATTCCTTAAAATTTATAACTATACACACATTTTTTTTTTTTTTTTTTTTTTTTTTTTAATCATTAATTTTATAGGCAACATTATTTAAAATTTTAGTAATTTTAACATTTAAAATTATTACTGCCTTTTTCACAGGAGAAAAAATTAAAGGAACTAGTTAGTTTTTTCTTAAAATATCTAACTTATTTAGCTAGATTTCGGATTCTTCTATTAAACTTTTTTCTATTTTAACTTATATATCAATGTGCTAAACATTTGTATGACAATGAATTAACTTGGTAGATAATAGCGAAAATTACAGTAGTACCTCGATACATCGTTTTTCACGGGGTGCGTGAAAAAAAAAAAAAAAAAAAAAAACCGATGAAAGCGGGAAATGACGAATGCGGGTTATACTCTAAACATGAAGAAAACGATGTTTATGGATTAATATATACAATATATATTACTAATAAAAACTAATTTGTTACTTTTCAAACTGTCAAAGAAATAAATCAAAATTGTACAACATTAAGTAAAATTTATTTTTAAAAATAAAAAAAATTATGTTGGGTTTTTTGTTTTTCATAAATTAAACAGGAATCCAGATTTTCAACATTTTTCTGGTTTCTTTTTGTAATTTCATGTGTTTATATAATATTTCGTGCATTTTTAAACGCCATAATTTAGTCATCGTCGTGAAAATTAGCCTCTGTTTCTTCACCATTATTTTCATTTTTTAAAATCACACATTTCTTCTGTGCTTTTGGATACCGCATCTTGCAACATCTTGATTAATGCAAATATTAACACAAAATTTTGTTCCAGACGCATCCTCTGCTTCACGCAAACACTCTTCATCTGCATTATCAGCATCATTTTCTTGCCCTTCTGTTTGATATTCTTCATCATTTTTTCACACGGGACTCATTTCACGAAACAATTTTCTGGATTACTAAAGAGGTTATTTCCTGCCATGCTAAAATTCCAAAATGAACAGATGGTCTGGAGACGTAGCATCACAATTTTGATCCTCAATGGAAATGGGGCAAAAGAGATATTTTAGGATGAAAGAAGTAATTCCAGTTTGTATGCCATAGGGAACCGCTTGAGCTTCAAGATAAAATTTTTACAAGGTCAGGAGAAAAAATGTACAACGACACATGCGGGTTTCGTTAACATTATTTAAATACAATCTGTACAGGAACCATAGAAATAAAACGACCAATGCGGGAAAACGATTGATGCGGGAACGATAGATCGGGGTTCCACTGTGTAAATGTCATTCTGTAAAAAAAAAAAAAAAAAAAAAAAAAATCGCAATTTGTACAACTAAAATAATAAAAGTCTCTCTTGTAATTAATTATGCTTAAAATAGAATTCACTGGGAACAATGTTTAAGAATTTTCAGATATTCAGACATAATTTTTCTTCGAATATTACTATAGTTTTAATTATTAGTGCTATACATTCTTATAATACTTTACCTCCCACATTTACAAATTAAAATTTATCCGAACTACCTACTAAAAAGAGTTTTAAAATTATAATAAGTATATTTTAAACAGAAATTCACAGAACTCTTTTTCAAGGAATGAAATATACCTATCAGTTTGAAATGCGATGCTTTTAAAATAAATACTCTTAAGAAATGAAATATTGAAAGTAACATTAAATAAGTCACTTGATCGCGTACAAAACATTTCTGCCAAAACAGGTTATTTTAATATGTTTATATTTGTTGTTAAAGATAAAACAATTGTTTTGAATCTCTAGCACACGGCTTCTAATTATCGTTTACATCCTTCTAAGAATAAAATTTTAAAATTTCAAAAATATAATACACATTAAATTTGAAAGTAAAAATAAGTACGTTTATATGTAAATATATAAAGTATGTGGGCGGCCGACTGTTTGAAAGCATTTTTACAAAATTTTACTTGTTGACTGTATTTTTATTCATTTTACAATTCCTTAATGTATTTTGATTTTATATCTTCCTTACTGAATTATCTGACAGTTTCTTCGTTTTACAGTAAATAAAGTATACTTTTGTTGTGAGTTTAATTATGTTTTCGTTATTTAATAAATTAGGAGGTGAAATGTATTGGTTTTAAATAAATTAAATCATAAACTCTATTTGATATTATGTAAATTAAGCTCTTCCAAGTTCAAGATTTAAAATGATTTATATTTTTTAATTTGCATTTGATTAATGTTAATTTTTTAAATCAATTTATAATTTGTGCAGTATTATTCTTTCTTTATCTACATACTTAGATTTGTGTATAATAAACTGAGTATATCATGGATATACGGAACATCAAACTACTATATACATTTCATACAGACTTTTATCAGTAAATGAAGTATTTTACAGAAGGCTCATTGAATAATTCTTTAAACAGTATAAAACTTTAATTGTAATTATTCTGAATAATGGAGATATGTTTTTCACATTTAATTTTTCTTTCCTTTTAACTCATATGTTCATTAATCTAAAACATGTATTATATATACAAACATTCACATCGTTATAGACACATGCATATATATTCAGTCGAACCTCGTTAACGTAAATCCCAATGGGAATAATTTCTTTCATGTTATCAGAAGTTTATGCTATCAGTAACTAATCTTCTTATAACTAAGCTAATCTTCATTTTGACGAGGATTGTGGAGACGGTTCATGTTAAAGGTAATTCACGTTAACAGTGTTCACGTTAACGAGGTTCGACTGTATATATATATATCATAGCTGCGAAGTGTTTCGTATTTTGGAAATCGATATTTTTGTACAGAAAAAAATTATATCCTTTTGTAGCAGTTTTGCACAATTAAATACGCTGAAAGTTTCGTTAAAAAAATGCCAGTACCTAAAATACGGAACGCAATAGCAGCCATGCATATATGCATGCGTGTATTCATGTGGCATGTATGTATAGAGGTATGGATACATACCTGTATGATTAAAGCAATTTAACGTATTTGTTAAAGAATAATATGAAATACATTAAACCCTTACACATTTTCTTATGGACTTTTTTTTTTTAATAAATAAAATAGTTTATTCAATAATGTATTATTTTCAGTGAAAGTGTTGAAACAGTTTAAAAAATATAATAATCATAGCTAAAATGCAATAAAAGTAAAGCAATAGGGAAAAAAAAATTAAAACAAAGCTGAAAAAATAAATTCCATTATAAATATTTAGCTTGTCTCTATAAAAAATAATACGTTGTTTGCAAGGAATTGTGGGGAAAAAAAACTTATACCAAATTATAAATATTCAGAATGCATTATGAAACTTTTTCAAATTCCTCAAAGTGTAATTGTGAAATATAGGATAACACACTTTCCAAAAAATTGTTTCACATTCAGTAGAACACTATTTGGAATCCATATCAGACAGCGTATGGTGCTGATGTAACACAGGAATGGCATTATTTGTAAACATTACATACTAACGAATCACATGAGTGAACAAAATGACATCATTGCATATCACATCTTTAAAATGTTCGGTCTTATAGCAAACGCATTTTAATTCGTTTGGAATAACATTATGTAAATACATACATATTGAAATTATATATTAATCTTAATGTTGACATTTTAAATTGTAAACAATTAAATTGATCAGTATTTATGTAAGATTAGAAAATTCCTACTTTAAGATTTCCACCAGCTTATTCCAAACAGTATATTTAATTCAGCTAATTCGTTAATCTGAAGGGAGTGTGGTGTGTTGAAAGTAGGCAAAAATTGAAATATTATTTGAGGAACTTGTTTTCGTATATCAAGTCAATAGCCGGGAGGATCTGTAGACGGGTCTAGAAGACTGATCTAGAAGCTGTAGACAGGAGTTGCCGTGTTTTATTCAAGGTCACAGACTTCAGCTAGACTTTCAGAGTTTTCTGTGGTTTCTTCGAAACTGATATGAATATGTGTTACGGCTCTATACAGGGTGCGGCAGCTATTTGAGAACAAATTGATGTCCATAGAAAAAAGCAACAAACAAAGGAAAAAGAGCATTTATTATATATTAAAGTTTCGTACAGATGATCAGATACATAAAGGACGACATCACATCATTCAATGAACCCACCATTAGCGGCAATAACAGCTTCTATACGTTGTCGAAACCGACTGCAGGCAGTAATGAGATGTGTCTTAGGAATTCTTGCGATTGCATCCACAATAGCAGCTCTGAGAGCTGCAAGAGTGTTGTGGGAACGACGATTGGAGTCCCTCTCAACTACGCCCTCAAATAATAGTCCATTGGATTGAGATCTGGGAAGCTGGGGGGCCAAATGTTCGGTGTAACATGATCGTAAAAATTCTCGGCCATCCATTCTTGGGTTGTTCTGGCTGTATGGGATGGTGCCGAGTCTTGTTGGAAAACATACGGCCTCCCACGTGCTACAGTAGTGATCCAGGGCTTGACAACTGTTTCTAACACCTCGGTGTAAGCACTGGCATTGACTCTGGCACCTTCAGAAAGAAAATGCGGAGGCATCACATCTCCTTCACTACTAACAACCCCCAAGCACCATCACTGATGCTGGAAATTTGGTATGCATGACCGTTGGTACCTCATCAGGACGTTTACACAGCCATCGATCATTTTTGAAGTTCACCTTCTCGTCCTGAACAAAGTTCTTCTGATCTGAGAAAAACCAGAGCAGGATATTTGAGCTTGCCCAGAAGGCGCTTGGCTCTGGTCAAGCGATTAACCTTGGTCCTGTCGGACATGAATTGTCCTCTCCGTATCACATATGATTTGTAACTGAGGTCCTCATGAACCACACTTCGGATGGTAGCCTCATCAACCTGCAGCTCATTAGCGAGTGCCCTCATCGATTTCCCAGGGTCCTCATCGGTGGCAGCTTGGATACAGCTGACGAATTCTGGCGTCCTAATACTGTCAGAACGTCGACAATGTCATTTATTTTGCGAAACTGCGGCCACATCATCCTTTACAGCTCCCAATTCTCTCCGAACTTTGTAAACAAATGATCGGGCGACCTTCAAGAACTCAGCAATTTCTGAATCTGTGTGCCCTGCAGCCAAGGACACGAAAACGGCACGTCTTTTCATTTCCTGAGCAAGAATAGGTTCTGCCATATCTATCTGCAACGAAAAAAAGCTACGTTACTATAACACACAGGAAAATGTGGCACCTATATTGTGTATTCTCAAATAGCTGCCGCACCCTGTAAAATCTCACCCGGAGAGCACCTAATCCAGACTTTGGTCATGTAGGCCATAATGCCTACATCAACACCTTTATTTGCGAAGTTTTGATGCTTTTAACAAGAACTAAACTTCGAACTAAAAAATTAAAAATAATATAGCAAATAGCATTATAAGATGACTAAATATTAGATATGGAGTCATAATAAATTCAGGTGTTATGTATTGTAAATTTAACTGCGATCAGTTTATCTTTACGTTTTTCGCTGAATTTTCTGCCCTTTTTATGTAACAAGTTTGAAAATAAACTTTTTATCATCTGGTTGGACGTATATCTCATTTTCAGCTCATTTTTCATATACACGCGATAGCATAATTCGTTAGAGCACACCCATAAGTGTAACTAATAGAAGCGACCATAAATCGTATTTTTCACCAAGTACTTAGTCCTTTTGGGTCATTTTAATTTTCTTTATTCTTTTTTAATTTGCTACTATTGTTCTAGATGTCAATGGAACTACTTATCTTCAATGATAATTTATTATCATTTAAGATGAACCCTAAAGCATATTCAGGCATGATATTCTTAAGAAATATGGTATCTTGTATAAGTATACTAGGTTGATTATTTCATTGATTGTCGTTTGCATTTATCATCGTATATGGATATTATATATATAATAGGTGTACCATCCTTTTCCCAGTAAAATTTTCCGTTACAATAGAATTTAGGGTTTTTAAAATAAAAATTGTATTATAGCCAACATACTCCGTTATTGTTTATAACTTTAGAAAATTTTCTTCTGCAAACATAGCTATAAAATAATAGCTTTATTTCTTCTCTCTATTATACTCGTAATGCATACACCTTGAAGCATGTGTACTTGAGAGTATGCCTTGCCTCTATCAATGGCACAGTCACTAGATATTTATTAATCAGCATATCTATAACTACCCATAATTGCAAATAGTTCATAATTTACGAAGGAAGTAGTATTTTTATAAATAAAACCTTTATTTTTTCACCTAATTTATTAAAGAGAATTTCAGTTTAAAATATATAATGGAAAAATATTACAACAGCAATAATTAAATCGTTTGTAAAATTGATAACTACATTATACACTTTTATAAAAATTACTAAAAATGTAATTTGCAACGTAAAATTAAAAACAAATCTCCGAATTTATATATATATATATATATATATATAACATAGATTCTGCATTATGCATCCAAGCTCTTGTGGTAGTGATAACATCTAGTTTAATGATGATGTATTCAATTAAAATTTATTTTATATATTTAAATTACAGACATACAAATCTGATCCATAAATTATTTAGGGAATAGGCTTAGCACTATATTTAAGTAAAACGCAAGCCTTGCTCCCGTAATTGCGCTGCTTAACATGTATTATACTTAAATTCAAATAAAAAATGACACTTAAAGACAGCTAAATTGGATTGTTCTCAATAAATGCGATCTAGGCATTTACGGAAAGATTGATTGACTAGAAGCAATTTAAAAATGCACTTTAGAGGAAAATAGATTTCTATTGTTTTGAACACAAAGATTTCATTCAGGAAACGCAAAATTCATTTCCTTTGAATTTTATCAGAAGAATCCACATCAGATATTGACATTTTAAAAGATTCTCTGAAATATGCGAAACTAGATTATATGACAGAGTAAAGTGGAATAATCGTAAAGAATTTGTAAAATAAATAAATAAATAAATTATTGTAAAAGGAAAATGGTAGAATGTATTCTGAAAAAAGAGCGAGTTGTAAGAATCGTGCTATATCTTGGTACAAAATATTAGAATCGGCACAAAAATACCAAAAATCAAACAACTGTAATATGTAGATTTGCATGTCTTTAGTTTAAAGTGAAATACATGATATTTCATTTATTATAATCATAATAGTTAGCAAAAATTGAATACTTTTTATTAAATATAATATTTAAGTATGCATTTTATTTAGTTTATGCAGTAGCAAAGCTATAATAATGTCATAGCTATTTCAATTCTACGCTCATGCTTCTGGTTTTTTCTTGCATATTACTCAGCAAGGCATTAAAAAGGCTTCAAGTTCACGCTCGTTTAGTTCACAAAGCATTTTTAACAATAAAAATGCATAATTTCTCTCTGGTGTTAAAATATGACTGATAAAACTCTCTTCAAATATTTCTGATAAATAAAACATTCGATGACTGTCGTTTTCATTTACCTCCAAATGTCTGTCTACATAAGGTACTGAAAATCATCAGATAGACCAATATTTACAAAAAAAAAAAAAAAAAAAAAAAAAAAAAACCTTCCTGAACATTTGATTATTTGCATGATTGCAAGTAAAAGATTGACATCAAAAGTGATTGGAAGCCAGATAAACACGCCAACATTAGTATGACCCATAATAAGAAAAATTAAAAAATGAGATGCCTTTAGATATTTAAATCTTCGCAGATACCTGTGTTACATCAGCCTATAAAAAAGTTCTCATCCAGTTTACAGAGAAACACCTAGAAATTTAATAAAATAGTATAAATTATTTTCAGTGATGTAAAGAAGTTTATTTTTGGGGATCTCGACATAAATATTCTTAAACTTTAAAAATAGAAGGACATATCTTCTATGCGTCATCAATGAATTAGACATTCTTATGTTCAGAGAGACTTTTCTTTTAGAGGTTAGTTGAATATTCATAAAAACTGTTTTGTAGATAGTTAACAATGTAGAAATATGTCGGGTAATGTCTCCAGTTATGGGCATTATATGGTTATGGGCAACCTACTATATCTTTTAACAGAAAGAAAATATGGCAGATTTGAGTACTGTCAAACTTGTATTTTAACAGTACACAGTTTTTTTGCTAACACCGAAGTGAATAGAACCATCTGATTAGTAAGTGCAAGCATCGAAAAAAAATCTGAAAAAAGTAACACAAAGGTAATTTGTAAATACTTTCAAAATGCGATAAAATGAAGTGAATTAGTTCAAAAATGTAAGTTCAACACACATTCAGGCAGTTTATTCGTTATATTTTGAGATGCAATATCAAATTCAGCCAAAATGGGGACGGAAAATTGTTTTTTCCCAGCAAAACTTATACTGCTGGGCTCGTTATGGCCTACTGCTGGCATCCTGCACATGCCATCAGTTACCGGTTGCCCCATATAACTCCAGCAGCGGGCCGTTTGTGGCTGCCAGCAGTGATGGAAGCCTAAATAAAAATGGTCGGTGGCCCAGAAGTGGCATAAACACAGTTGGCCTTATGCAGGCTATCACGACACGGCCAACATCATGTTTTTCATGTTGTGGCCACAAATTATTAGGCCATAACCAATTTGTATGCATAGAGGGCGCTGTGATTCTTTTTCTGTTGATTTGAAATTCCCTCCCTGTCCGCCATTTCATACGAAGTTCTTCTTCGTTGTTGTAGTCTGCGGGTGCGGGTGCGAGATTGAAAATCGCGTAAAAAGAATATATGAGTAAGTAATTCAATTATTAATTTGTTTTTGTATTATTTTTAAATACTATTTTTTTAAAATGTTTGACTCTAAAGCCATTGTTATAACAAAATGATTTCTAGAACTATATAACAAATATCCAGTTGATCCGTTTTAGTAAATTATGATAGTCGCTAACTTTCTAGTATTTTATTATTGTTATTATTATTTTAATTGATTTAATAAAATAAAAATTATGGATCTTAATTGGACGGGAGAAAGTTATTAGAACACTTATAACTACAGTTTATGTTTTATTTATTTTTTCTTCCTTCAGTGTAGTTAAGAAGAAAGCATTAGATTCGGGAAACTTTTCGACATCCGGTTTTCGATAGATTTTACACGTTTTGGGTTGTTCTGATGAAAATAATTTGAAAATTGTCTGTCTGTCTCCTTTGTGTCTTAAAAATTTATGAAAGTGATAGTAGTCTAAAAAGTTTACTTCTTCCGCGTTTTTTTTTTTTTTTTTTGTTATGTACAAGCATCGCTTCCTTCACCCCTGAGGGAGAAGTATACCCAGATAGAGTAAATTTCCATTATGAGTATTCTTGGAAAGAATTCGCCAGTATCTTTAAACGAACGATTATATTATACACCTGTGATATTTTAAAGCAAATTTATTGATTTTTTAATTTTTGACAGAAACTAGTATGATGTGGCACCACAAAACTTTCTTCTATATTTTTTATTATGCAAATTCGCGTAGTGCAAATAATTTGTTAAAATCATTTTCCTGAATGCATGCAAACGATTTTCATTTTAGAACAGTGTTTCTCAATAATAATAATTAAAAAAAAAAATCAATTTTGTGCCAACTTCTGAAAAAATGCTTTCTTCTACATCTTCTTGTTTTTTTTTTTTTTTTTTTTTTTATTATTTTATTTAATAATTTATAACTTTGTTTTAATTTACCACAAATTTAATTCAGTCATTTACTTGAAAGTTATTGATGAGTTTCTTTTGAAAAATACCAGCATTGAAAATTTATCCCCTCATGGGGAAGGGCGAGCGATTTTTCAACTTATACAAAAAAATTTTCCTGGTTTGTAGTTAGTTATTTAAATATTTATTTTTTAATTCATAATAATAATAAAAAAAAATAATTATCATTTATTTGAAATCATTTATGTACAATTTCTTCCTATACTGTGTCATATTGAAAATTACGAAGAAGAAGAAGAAATATAGAGCCATGTGTTGAGTGAATGATCCACAAATGTAATCGGGAACGATTTTAATCAAGTTTGGTTAAATAACAAATTTGGTTAAATTTCGTCCGTTGGTTCGTGAGATACAGTGTCCACAATTTTTTTATACACACTTACAGAGTGAAACTTTCTAAAAATGGTCAAATCGTGTTCAGGAATCTCAAAACATGCAAATACTTCGAAAACCGAATGTCGAAAAATTTCTTCATATATACATATATATATATATATATATATATATATATATATTACTATAAAATGGATTTTCTTTCGAAATTTAGTATATTGTACTTCTTTTAAATGAAAATCGCCTATCTCCATCATAGAAAATAATTTTCATAAATAATAATTTTAATATGTAATTTCTATAAACTATTATAGGAAAATAAAATAAAAAGTGGTAGCCATAACAAACTGTTTTATTTTATTTATTTATTTATTATTATTTTTTAAATGCAAGTTTGAAAAATAATTTCACTTTTACGAAACTGAAATATTTTCCACCTCAATTTCCCGTAACGTATAAGAATATTTTGTGCATCACTGTTAAATGAACCGCAAATATTTATTTTATCATTTTTTATTTTACCCTTTTCAGAATCTGCTTTCCAAACCTAATGAAAATAAATCTGCACAGGTCAAATGCTGAATATTCGCATTAAGTTCAAATAACGCCATCTGTATAAAACTGCAAAATCATCTTTCGGTATCGCACGTCGAAAAATTATTCACTCATATCAACAACACGAAAAAGTTCTTTGTGGCGGCCTGGTTAAGTTTGACAGCTGTGTAATTAATTCTAAACAGCCGATTTCTCAGTGATAATTTCTGTGGTTCCAAATGTGCGACTTTCAAGATAAACACACAGAGAGAAAAAAAGAAAGCTTGATCATCTGCCTTCCTAAAAAAATTATCAATTGGGAAAAGAAAAATATTCAAGATTTTCTGGATACTTAAGAGTTATAATAAAAAAGCACCACAGAATTGGTGTTTAAAAGTAATAAGAGTAAACACCATAAAATGTAAGAACTCGCAACAATCGTTTCGGATGGAAAGAAAACATGATCCTTCATCAAGCAAACGAAGTAGGTACGAGTGCGGCAAACAAAGCGTAATCGTTGCTGCCTGCGTTTTGTTTGCAAAATTTTATGGTGTTTGTTCAAAGTATTGTACATGTTACTTGAGAGTATACTCCAATTTCTTAAGAAATCGCACCCTCGGGGGCGTAAGCTAGTTATTAACTAAAAGGGCGTTCGGAATGGAGATGTCCGTTTTTTTATTGCCGTAAATCAGAAAGTGACCTAAAATCCGGAAAAGTCCGAAATCCGGAAAGGCCACGGTACGGACGATTCCAGATTTGAGATTTTGTACTGTAGTAATAAACAGAAACCTTTGTAAATGAACATAATCATTGCCGCCCCCCCCCTCCCCCACCCCCAAAAAATACATCAGTTCTTTTAGTTTGAAATAATAACACATCCCTTCGTAAGTTTAACAAAAAGCACGATTGAAGCAAATTACTTTTGCTGCACTCGTGCCCACTTTTTTTCGCCTGATGAAGGGTCTTCGTGCTATTTCAACCGGAAACAATTGCTGCAATTTTTTATTTTTATTAATTTATTTTATTTTATTTATTTTTTAGTTTATGGTGTTTTTTACAATGCTCTCTTTATAACAATTTTTG